>OW028578.1:10205197-10701384 GCA_932294295.1 Alitta virens | reverse complement strand
CTCCTCTCCTCTCCTCTCCTCTCCTCTCCTCTCCTCTCCTCTCTCTCTCTTCTCTTCTCTTCTCTTCTCTTCTCTTCTCTTCTCTTCTCTTCTCTCCTCTCCTCTCCTCTCCTCTCCTCTCCTCTCCTCTCCTCTCCTCTCCTCTCCTCTCCTCTCCTCTCCTCTCCTCTCCTCTCCTCTCTCTTCTCTTCTCTTCTCTTCTCTTCTCTTCTCTTCTCTTCTCTTCTCTTCTCTTCTCTCCTCTCCTCTCCTCTCCTCTCCTCTCCTCTCCTCTCCTCTCCTCTCCTCTCCTCTCCTCTCCTCTCCTCTCCTCTCCTCTCCTCTCCTCTCCTCTCCTCTCCTCTCCTCTCGAAGTCAATCATGCCAAATAACAAATTTGCCAGTTATATTCCCAGGCTATGACAGAATTTCCACATGCCACATTTTTCTAATTTATTTGGCAATAACAGTTGATTCTATTGTTTTGTGGTAATTGCTGTTAATATTTCGCTTCTCTCTGCATTTGAAAATTAATTACTTTTGGCTAATATTAGAGCTTGAGTCTGTCAGAAGACTAGAATTCTGGTGGTATATAGAACACATGGGAAGGCTCCTATCCAATAAAGGAAAAGCAATTATGTCAAATTGGATTCTTAAGTAAACAAGTAGTGCTTTCAGATTAGGTCTTTCCAACAAAAACGTGAAAAAAGGCGACGTTGCTTAGAGACAATATGGAAAGATTTAGAACAATTTAGTTCTTATCTTAACAGTGTAATTGTCTTAGTTTTTTCTTGCTGTTTCTGGCTTTGTTTTCCTTGTGTTTTGGTTCTATATTTCTATGTAATGTTGCTTTCCATATCATACACAGTGCTGTCCATAAGTAAGTGAACCCCACTGGATAAATACGAATTTGTAAAAAAAAAGTTGTATCGTCTTAAATAATAAAATAATAATAATAAAACAGAAAACAAGCAAAATAGTATCATCAAATTAATCTACACTAAATAATATGGTGTCCTTAAATCATGATATATACATGGTCAAATGTACCACGTGTATTTTTCATGCGAAGAATAAATGCATGGAAAATGCATGATTTTTGCCTAATTATAATGAGGTGAAAACCATGCATTTTCCATGCGTTTGGCTAAACACATGGAAAATGCACGTGGCACAATTGGCCATGTACAATTAACAGCTGTGGAGTTTAATAATATTGCTATATAGATGATTTTTTTGAAGGGGTGGGGGGGGGGGGGGGGGGGTCTAAGAAATAGCTATACATACTTAAAAGTAAAACGGTTCTATTAGAAATATTGATGGTGTAAGAAATTATATTTTCGCTTAGACTTGGTTTGGCTTGTTGTAGATTCAGGTAGATGGTTTTATTTTTGTTAGCTGTAATTAAACTGTTTTTAGTAGCAGTCCTGTACAGCTTCCCTATTACACCAAATTGAAAGTTTGGTTACAGCTGAGAGAGACAAATGTATCAAGTGCATAATTAAGTGTCACTTATTCCCCCGAAATCTATTTGTAGGCTTTGTTTTGACAGGACAAAACAATATCTGTGCTACTGTAAACAGCTACTGTATTTTTCTGTCATAATCTTCTTTCTTTTTAATGGAAATTCTCATGTTGACGTCAGTGTGCTGTCAGAAATAGAACAGGCATTAATCGCGATATTATATTTGATTTCATCACTTGACTAAAAGCCAAAAAGAAAAAAGGGAAAATGTAATTATGATATGAGAATGTGCTAAAACGAAATTAAGTGTTGGGAGACGATTCATTTTAGATACATCAGCTTATTATCTCAGATAATATAAATATTATTTGCTTGAGTGCATTAGGCCAACTAGACTATTACCGAGTTCACTGTCCACTCAATAGTAGTGCTCAATAACACCACTGCTTTACAACAAATTAATTTTGATTGTCCTACTGATAAGCCTTGTAGCCTGTTAGCCTGCTACTACTATTACTACTGCTACCACTACTACTACTGCTACTACTATTACTACTGCTACCACTACTACTACTGCTACTGCTACTACTATTACTACTACTACTACTTCTACCTCTACTACTACTATTACTACTACCTACTACTACTACTACTGCTACTACTGCTACTACTACTACTACTACTACAACTACTATTACAACTACTACTACTTCTACTACTTCTACTACTACTGCACTACTACTACAACTACTACTACTACTACTACTACTACTAGTTTTTAATATTAAAATACCCATTGATATATCTAAAACAGAAATTGTACAACACTTACACTGCTTCGAAATAACTAATGAAGAAATGGATCTCATCACTTTTCAGCTCCATACAAACTCGTTCCAAATGACTCTCAAATGAGCTTTCATGGCATCATGTACAGTAAGCTGCCATTGAATGACATTTTATGCTGTCGCAACGGAATAACCTATTACAGTGTGCCAGCATAGGTTTGCTTATCTATCTATCTATCTATCTATCTGTATATCTATCTGTCTATCTATCTGTCTATCTATCTATCTATCTATATATCTATCTATCCATCAATATATCCATCTATCTATCTGTCTATCCATCTATCTATCTGTCTATCTATCTATCTATCTATCTGTGTAACTATTTATCTATCTGTGTAACTATTTATCTATCTATCTATCTATCTATCTATCTCTCTATCTATCTACTTATTCACATATTCATCTATCTATCCATCTATTTATCCATTTATTTATCTATCAATCTTTCTATCTATCTTTCTATCTTCCTTCCTTCCTTCCTTTCTGTTTTATCTATCTTTTCTTTCTTTCTTTTTTTATTTCAATCCTTCTATCTTTCTTTGTTTCTTTCTTTTTTCCTTCCTTCCTTCCTTCGACAGATATCTAATTAAGCCATGGAGCTTGTCACTCAAAGGATACCCTATTTGTTTCCGTTCTCATGTTGTTGTATCTGAGCCTGTGGCACTCTGTGCTACCCTATCTTCCTGGCATCTCTGTCTACATGGCCAAATGTGCCACGTGCATTTTCTATGAGAAGGATAAACGCATGGAAAACGCATAGTTTTTAGCTAATCATAATGAGGCAAAAACCATGCGGCACATTTGGCCATGTATCATTTCGTCGTCTTGGTATTGTCATCGTGTCTTATTCAGAGTCTTAGCCAAACAAAACAGAAGCATTCAGTAAAGTTTAATTACGGCAAAAAATGAGAGTTCATAAATCTAGTAGTTAGCCGGATACCACAATGGTTGTTTTTCTTTAATGTGAGGGCCACCATCCACTTATTACTCAATTACTATTCACAGCACTTGGGCCGGATATCCTTAAGGCCTCCAAAAAGAGATTAATTGACCTTAATATGTTTACATTGAATCAATAACAGCAATAGTGACATTCGTTGGAAGAAAAACGATATGTTGGAATTGATTGATATTTAGAGCGAGTGACCTTTATCAACACGAACTTACAAGCATTGAGATTATAGATTGTTGATCATGATTGGCATTACATGTATGCATGTCTAGATATGCATTTGAACAGCATTATTACCATATCTAACCTTCATTGCTCTCTAGAAATGCTTTTGAATGGGCTTATTACCATTTGAAATATTTCCAGTTGTATGCTAGCCATGATTAAATGCTATTGATTGATTTGGAATCCTGTAATCTACTGGTCAAAGTGGTCGCCTGCTATCCACAAGGTTGTGGGTTCGAATCTCCACCATGGCATCGAGGAGTTGGGCAGAGCCTCATTAACCATTGGCCATCACCACCCTGGTGCAATGGTACATTACACGAGGCATCCACACTAATATCACTTGTTTAGAGGTCCCAACCCCGTATTCAACCATGAATACTCCAAAGAGAGTTGAGAAAGACTCTAAATTGGCCTGAAGGATGTAATTGTGAAGTCCGTTGAGACTGTGTTGAGTGATAACAGACTATAGAGCCGGATGTATATTTACATTATTTCATTCATTTCATTCATTCATTTAATTCATTATTGTATTTATTCAGTCTTTATATATGTATTCATTCACGATACCTCTGCACAATATTATACAACTGAACTACCAACTGAAAAAAATACATAAGACTGTTCCCCTAACCAGATGACGAACTGACAGACAGACCAACCAAACAGTAACTAACCAACCAACCAACCAACCAACCAACCAACCAAACAACCACCCAACCAACCTACAAAACCGCCCACCAATCAGCCCACAACCACCGAACTTCACGTGAAGCTTTAAAGGAGCACTACCCGCATAAAACTGGCCATACATTGCCATGGCCATCAGTTGATAGCCAGCCAGCCAACCTGTAAACTGGCCATAATTCCCAAAGTGGCATTCATTCCTGGTTTGGCTATAACGCTGGCTAAAACTGGTGCTCTCAGAATTGATTCCTGGGCTTAGCAACTCATGATGGATTTAAGTATGGTGTTCTCTAGGGGTGGATACTAAATAACATAGGCAACAGTAGGATGCACAGGATCTCCTTGAGGTACAATATACTCAGTTTATGGTAGTGCTTCTCTGGGTGATACATTTCATGGGATGCTCCAGTAGTCATTGACATAGGATAATACCAGACACTCCGTGATTAAGTGCATGGATTATTATTCTAAATATAGAGGAATACTGAATGGGAAAGTAAGTTTGTTGTTGCTGACTCCGCAGTGGAAACTTCAGAAGTGGGATTAATAGTGCATGGTATGCCTGACAAGGCACAAAGATAATATATGAGGACTTTATCATTGTCTGGGTAAGGAATTTGTATTTGAATTCTAGTCTACAGAATGAACAACTGTTCCCTATTCATTCATTGTCGATAAGAAGCATCTGCCCATTAACATCTACATATGCATATCAGTCATTTGCCAGTTTCTAATATCGTAAAATTGCTGTCACAATTTCTTGATATGAATGAATTTTTGATTCCATATTTTATATGGTACATGTCAGGCAACATTATCATAATGGTCAACATATTGATTCCAACTAGATAGATAGATAGATAGATAGATAGAGAGAGAGAGAGAGAGAGAGAGAGAGAGAGAGAGAGAGAGAGAGAGAGAGAGAGAGAGAGAGAGAGAGATAGAGATAGATAGATAGATAGATATGGAAATTGCAGCCCTCTAAGGTAAGTTCTTGTTGCTATCGAGGGTTGGTTGATGAGGTGAGAGAGGAGGAGTCCACCTATGTTACACCTTGGATAAATTCAAGTTAACACCCTTTTTACCCCATAAGTGGGGCCTTTCACTTGCCTCAGCAAAGAACTGCCAATTTAACATCTCATCCAAACAACATCCGGCTGAAATGTTGCTCATGAAGGGTGCCCGGGCCTGGGTTTGAACCCGGGCCCTTCACATTTAGATTTTTTTAGATTTAGATTCAGATCAATTATTTTCATAATTCATATTAAAAGTACATGTCAAATTATATTAATGATATGAGAAGATGCAATTATGATGGAGATCCCTCAAACTAGCAGGCCTTATGAGGGGCCACCAATGAAATGATAGATGAGATGAGTGACATGGAAATTCCACAAATTACCAGCAGCCCTGCCTGTCTTCATGAGCTGCATCTCAGCTGGATAAGGAACACATGAGATGCTGAACTCAACATCTATACTATAAATGCACAATGAGAAAGTAATATAGTAGTTATTTGGTTTATTGGCAGGTAGCAGGGTATTGGAATAGTGGTCTAGTTAATGGATCTTGCAAAAAAGACTGACAGTTATTTTGAGGACGACTGTGTTGCGAATACAATATTGTCCAATCAACCAGCAAACTGCCTTATTGAACCATTATAGCCTTCCTAAAAACATTAGTGGAAGACGTATATTGATGCAACTGGACCCACTTGGTTAGAATTTGACCTTCACAGTGATGAAGTGGCCAAGTAGAACAAATTAAGGCTAATGCTGACGATGTTTTTATTTTGTTTTTCTGTATGAAAAATTCACATAAGGGTCTTGGAGACCAAGGCTACCAACAAATCACACAAATTGTTTTTTTTGTGTGTTTATCTGTGACCAAATGAGATTGAATATAATTATTTCTGTCTTTGGAATGACTCATAAGCATGCCTTATTGAAATTATAGAAGGCAGTAGGAAAAGGGATGGTCATACCTGTTCAAATGAATAAATAATTAAAGATGTATAAAGATATGTTATGCTTCATACTGTAAAGGTGTCACATTTATTTATTTATTTAAATATTATGTAATTTGAAGTTTTCTGTTGAATATGAATTGACGCATGGTTGTGTGAATCTGCCAGAGCCAATGTCTAAGAAGAAGTAGTTTGTGTTGCATTAAAAAAAGTGAATAAGAAATATGAGATGGGATTGTAAATATCTCTTTTTGTCAGGATTTCAGAATCAATTCTTTCTTCAGTTTGTGATGCCCACTCATAATAATATGGAAAAGTTTTTTTTTTTGAAAGAATGTTCTTACTATATGATGCTATCACCTTATAGTATTGATTTAAATGTTTCTTTTAATTTTGTTTCAGGTGTCCAAGCAGTGACCACATAATCCACCCGAATGCAGTTGACTAAAAGACTTAGCTGTGAAAACACGAAGATGTCAGATTGATTTCATCGAATGATCACAGATTACCAAATATTGAAATACATCAATGAAACACATCATTCTCAATTTGGATTTGAGCAATCCATATGGTTTGGATATGATTGGATTATTACTTGCTATTACATGACATGTGGAGTGCGAAATAACAAATGTACAAGATGATGTACATTAACATTAGTGACGTTGATGCCCCCGTGCCGGAACCAATCCCAAATTGGTCCGAAGCTGTCCCCATCTGGAAATGGGGATGGCAGGTTCACACTTACGGATTTGGGTCCCTTTACTCTCTCCTGTGCCTTTACGCTTTAGTATCTGTCTTTGAATTTCGTAGGAGGTTGAAAGTTCAGCGCTACTTACTTGGAATTAACTTGATACTCTTGCTGCTAGGGGCAAGCCGAGGGACGATGTTTTTTGTAGATCCGTACGAGTCTACCGGACAGTTGCCTACACCTTTGTCCAGGGTTTTGTATGGGATAGCTTTTCCGTGCCTGACTTCTTCGTTCAGCTTGATTCAGATGGTTTTTATGAGGATAACACGGGTGAGAATGGGCCCAAACAAACTTCAAAACTATCGAGTACTTGCAGCTATCATCACAACTCACTTCACCATAGTGATCGT
This sequence comes from Alitta virens, assembly GCA_932294295.1. Taxonomy (NCBI): domain Eukaryota; kingdom Metazoa; phylum Annelida; class Polychaeta; order Phyllodocida; family Nereididae; genus Alitta; species Alitta virens. The sequence continues at coordinate 10,694,158 of OW028578.1, read as the reverse complement.
CGTTGATGTGACTGTTGCCTATCGGAACAACTTAAAGTTACTGTTATTGTTGTGCCAGTCAGTCTTCATCACATGGGGCTTAATACTGTGCTTTGGATTTGTTTATGGTGGATTTAAGATGAGTCAATTCACTTCAGAAACTCAAAGAGTCCTTAAACAACTAGCGGTGTATCACAGAGTGAAGCAAGAAACTTTAAAAGATGGCAACCGCCGAGATCTCGCACTTCACCGCATCTCAAAACCAAGGATACGAACGTTTGAAGACGATAGTAGATTCCATAGCTATGGGAGTGATACGTCTGTGATAGAAACCTCTGACTCCTTGTCCTTTTACAATGATGCGACGCTAGACTTTGAAGAGGAGGCAATTGCCAGAACGTACTTAGCCAAACTTGATAAAGGATACCGCAAACACAGAGGCCTTGCTGATAAGTCGCAACTGCGGCTCGCGAAAAGCTTGAGCGAGAACTTATCAAGTGAGAGTGATTACGTCACCGAGTCGCCCAGCACAGTAGGACAGCAATTCAGTGACGTCAATTCACCATCGTCCAATCAAAAATGTGATACGACAACCCCAGATAATGAAGCTTTCGAGGAAGTTGACCTTGACCTTGTACACAACAGCTCTAGTACTACCACTATCTTCACAGTGGAACACGAAGCCAATGGATTCATTAACCCTGCACTTGACCTTAGGGGTGAGTCGTCTAGTTCGAGGTCCCAGCTTAGGAAACCGCATATCAGGCATCGTGAACATCGCAAGCAGAATGGGTTCGTCAAAAGCATTGAATTCAAGTCGTTACAACAAGATGACCCAGAAGAGAGCGAGAATACTAAGACGGATGACCCGAAGTCTGAGAATGGACAGGACCAGCAAAACGACAATGGCTACATGGCTGACACGGAGTACTATTCTCCGAAAAGGTCGCGAAAAAAGGGGAAGGGTCGGCGGGGTAAAATGAAACCGGAATTGGAAGAAGAGGAAAATGAGGAAGAAAATAGCAATAACAATAGTCCCACTCACCATCCATATCCCTTGCCATTGACAGAGGGGACAGTAAGCCTTTATAGAATAAGACAGGGCAGAATGCTGCACAAAACCCTTAAGATATCATACTGCACTTGTTTGCTTGGATTTATATGCTGTGTCTTGGAGCTGTATGCCATGTTTGGAGTCTATGGAGTTCTATCAACTGCCTCTACTGCTGAACCCTGGCCTTGGTTTGTCTTTCATACATTTTTTAGGTAAGAAACATCTAATGTCTCTTGTACATATTCCTGTATATTCTATGTTATCATCTATTCATTTTTACTTCTGTAGTTTCGCATAGACCTGTCATCTTCTATTACATCTGTGGCCTTCTGAATGGTGTATAGCTTCATAAATTCCAAAGTTCCTTCATAAAAATGTCCATTTGTTTTGTACAGATTTCCTTGAAATCACTAAGCCCTTAGGACTTTGCCATCAACAAATAGACTTTTCTAAGGGAATGCTAGCAGACATGGTATATATCAAAGCCAGTAAATGGCAATTTCAAGAGACCATTGTCTATCTCTGGCAGATGATCATATCAGCTGGCTGAGCATACAGACCTGTAGCATTGAGACGTAGACTTTTTGAAGCTTAGAGCTCTAAGTTTAAAGAAGTGAAATGTCTTACAGGTACATTGGCTGTACGACTTTCCATTAATAAAAACTACTCCTTACATTTTTTAACTTACGTCTCTCGCGAACCTAATACTCTTTGTGAAGCAAAAAGGAACACAATTTCTAATAAACAGAATATCTGCACCATCTCCAGTCACTACTGTGGCATAGAGTCACTTAACATCTCTATAAGGCTATTCTGAAAATAGAATACCATCAAACGGGTCTGGGGGTAAAATGACTGATAGCAAATAAGTCTAAAAGCAGCTCAGAAAAAAGACCTTTCAAAAGTAGAACTGACTATATATCTTTCAAGGCTTGGTGGGTTCACTGAAGCCTAGCATAGGGGCTTTTCACACTGACTGCTTGCTGCTGTGAAGGTGGACAGATACGTGATTGGTCAATTAAATTAGTAACACATGGATGCCTTGGTAAGGCTTCAAAGCTGTGCATTATGGCCTGGCTTTTGTTGGCTTTCTTTTCTGCTTTCTTTCTCTGCTGTCTGGTTCACAATAGAGTTGAAAGGTGGAAAAAGTGGTGAAGCCGTGATATCATAAAGATACTAAAAAAAGTATAAGTGATGTGTATTTTATAAAACATGCCTTATTAGATTAATGATTGGGGGAGTGGTGCAGTTTTACTATAAATAATGGGAAAAAATATAGGATCAATCGGCGTTAATCCTGTGGAGAAATTGTAAGCCACTAGAAACTGATGAAATTGAAAAATAATACACACAGCTGAATTGAATATCAAACCATCAACCCCCCCCCCCCCACTCTACAATAATGATAACACTGCGCTTCTGGATATACCACTTCAATAACATTAAAAACTATATTTTTGTTCTCTTTTTATTGTTCTGAAACATTTTAGCAAGACAACCCCCCCCCCTCTTACACCTTTCCTGGCTACGCCCCATTGCAATAAAGAAAAGCTTTAGGCCTAAACTCCCACATCTTTATCTGTAGCATACAAACTACCACACATGTCCCACAATAGCTTTGTCGAAAACTAACCCCCTCCCCTCCCCTCATCATTTAATAGCATTAGCTAGCATCAGGCTGGAAATTGTATTAGTTCCCTTGTTGCAGTCTGTTCATTGTTCATTGAATTCCACAAAACTGAACAGAATAGCTAATTTTTGGATGAACCAAGCAAACCGTTTTAGACGAAAGGATATTGAATTGGTGCAATTTTGTGTCATGCATAATATGAAGGCAGGTGGTGGTATTAATATTGTGTTACTGCTCATTGCACAGAGGTGGTCCAAACTGAAATGTAAAGCTACAAGCACAGAATGAATCCTTATCTGGCATATGTGTTGATATGGGTTTATTTTGTAGAGACAGAATCCATGGACAGCAATGAATGCACCAGAAAACAGTGCTGATATATCAAGTCAAGAAAGCTACAGTGAACCCATTTTTAAGACCACTTCACCATTAAGACCCATTTTAGTACACATTCATTCTTCTTTTTTTACCACACTTTCGGGATCAACCTATCCATCTATCTGTCTGTCTGTCTATCTGTCTATCTATCTATCTAACTATCCTTATATCCTTCTATCCATCCATCTATCTATCTATCTATCCTATCCATCTATTCATCTATCCATCTATTCATCTATTCATCTGTCCATCTATCATCTATCCATCTATCCATCTATCTATCTATCTATTTTTGACGAAGAATGCATTATTTTATTATGAAGAATCAATTCACGTGTCCTTCATTGCTTCATTCTGTCACATACATCTGTTTCGCCATGTTCAACAAGCTGTCAGATGATATTATTTCAAAATATCATTCTTAATGTCACGTTTATTTGTTCAATGAGATGTTTTGTGCGTGTGTTGTTTGTTGAAGGGGGTTAGGATAAATATGCTGTCAAGAAAATGAAGATCACCAGGTTTCAATTCCATGGTGGTGGTGGTGGATTAGGGCTTTACATCCTGTATTTCTGCCCCTGATGGGCTAATTAGGACAGGTAGGGGCCATGGCAATGAGATGAAGGATGAAACAGCCATCCAACATAGCTAGACCGGGAATTGAACCCGGGACCCAGTGGTGTATTAGATGTCCAAACCCCTCCCTTCGGCCTGAAATAATAATATGTATGATAGAATAATCACCCTTCGGGCACAGTATATCCTAATTCCAAAATGGATGTCCCTTGACCCTCTATATTCCTTTTTTTATGCAATCCAAAACATCATTGTTATTAATTTTTGGGTCAAATAAATTCATTTCATTGTAATTGTCATAAGTAGTTCGATGGCCTTATGGCTAAGGCATCCACCAATTCCATATCGGCCAGCCATGCTGAAGGTCCCTGATTCGATCCCTGGACAGAGCCCTCTTTACGAGCTACACCCCAGCTGGATGTCGATCGCATGAGACGTTAAATTGGAGGTGCCTTATACTCAGTGTCAATGCTGAGGCAATTTAAAAAAACCTACCAATGGGGTATATGTGCAACATGGTGTATACTCCAAGCCTTATGTCATTTCATCATTACGTTTGTCTCCGGCAGCTGGTCAGACCCAGTGGCATTGAGACATTGAAAGATTAAAATATAAATTGCTTTTCAAAATGTTGCCAATTGAATCCCCCACACCTGTGTGGCCACTCCCCATGCTTGGCGTTGCTTTTAAATGAAGCCATTTTGAATCTTCAATATTAGGTTTGTAGTAGGCATACTTTAAAGTAGCATCCCAAAATTGCTGTTAGATTATTGATCAAAAGGTTGGGCGTGACAACTAATTTTATTTTAGTCTGGTGTTGTAGGTGTGGCTCTATAACTTTATGGACGATTAAGCTCAAAGCAATAAATACGAATTTCAGAAAAACAACTGGTGATTGAAGGCATCTAACATTTCTCATACATTGTATATCACAATATTACGATATACAGTCCAAAAGTGTACATACACCAGAGCAGAATAAAGTTAAACTTTCATATCCACGTCGTTTCTCGTGAGTAAATAATATCACCATTCTTTACATAGTAAAATAAAAAATCCAAACAGCTTTCTTGAGTATTTTCATTTGGATGATTTTATGCTTAATCCACTCGGGTGTATGTAAGCTTTAAGCACCCACTGCGCATAACTTTCTATACAGATAACCATGATGGTGTAACTCAAGGATATCCATGATATTGTGAGACTCCCTACAGTCAATATCACCATTAAAGAAGGGTATGGGGAGGGTGAGAAATGCCCCATATTGTAACCCCCCTGAGGGGTAATAGCCATGTCTTATGTCAACCCCATTTGCACTTCATTTATCAACCCCACTGCTTTCCTCAATGGATGGAAATATCTCCAGTGGATGATCATTTTCAATAGATGCTCATATCTTCAAATGTTCATCTTCCATGAATGGGAGATTCACTATCAAACTCATTCTGATGGGGGTTTGCAGTTTTGCTCTTTCATTAAATGGTATTTGTCTCTGTCTGTCGTGCTGTCTAGCTGTCTGTATAGCTGTCTGTCTAGCTGTCTGTCTGTCTGTCTGTTTAGCCATCTGTCTAGCTGTCTGTCTAGCTGTCTGTCTAACTGTCTGGCTAGCTGTCTGTCTAGCTATCAGTCTAGCTCTCTGTCTGTCTCTCTGTCTAGATGTCTGTCTAACTGTCTTGCTAGCTGTCTGGCTAGCTATCAGTCTAGCAATCGGTCTGTCGTTCTGTCTAGCTGTCTGTATAGCTGTCTGGCTAGCTGTCTGTCTAGCTGTTTGTCTAACCTTGGAGGAATTAGAGAAGGAGAGGACACTTTGGTACATCAAAGGTAGAATCATGGTCGCTCCAAAAGCTTAATGACCTAAGGAACCGCCCCTAATTGGGGGGCAATTGTGCAACAATATGCATGAAATATACATATTTATCCGTTTTCACCCAATTTTTTGTATTGCCTGATATACATATAACTTCTTTATCCTGAGCACTTAAGCACTAAAAAAAAGGACTGAGTATGGTATTTGGTGGACAACACTCTTATGGATAATACACTTAAATTTGAATTCACTTAGATGCTTAGTTATTAAGATATAGCTGGATTAATGTCATTAGTATTTTTTTGTGTTTATTCTAATATTAAGCAGACTTGCCACAGAAAGCCGTGAATGTAGGTTATATTATTTTGATGGCCATAATATTTAGTTTCATCTAAGCACAATTGCATTGTGTGGGTATTTGTGGGTTTTATGTAATGACAGTTTTAATAACAAATTCCTAAATCTTTCTCATTTATTTTCGTTTAACTATACCTCCACCAAAAATGCTTTGATTTTCACCAAAGAAGAATCTAATAGTAGAAAACAAAACTGGCTTTTGTGGTAATGAAATATATATATTTAATTTGGTAAATAACTAAACAGTACCATTTCTGCTGAGTATAGTTCATATTAATTAGTAGGAGATTCAACATAAAGGGGCCACTGCCTCCCCCCAGCCAGGCTGAGCCAGCGCGACACTGAATACACACAAAGAACTTTTATTGCCCTGATGCTTAATTTCAAAGGCCAACTAAGCGAAAACCTGTGAAATCTGAGGAAATACAGACTTTCATTAGGGCATGCTCAAGTTGCAAATTCCGAGTGTCCTCTCCTTCTCTAATTCCTCCAAGGTCTAACTGTCTGGCTAGCTATCAGTCTGTCAGTCTGTCTAGCTGTCTGTCCCTTCACTCTATGTCTCCGTGTCTGTCTAGCTGTCTCAATACGGTGTTCATCTAAGAGCCACCAGTCTAACGTATTGGTTGATTGATTATTAAACGTTTGCTTTGACAAGATTCCATTTACAACTGATGACCATACACAATTCTAACATTATTTTCCCATTAGTGGTGATGCAGGGTGCTCACCTGAGCTAAATGCTGTGGCGACAAACAGACAAACACACTATGATGATGATATGATAATACAGATATGATATATATGATAATGTAGACCTGAATCATACATAAATGTGTTTATTAACAGTTTACTTGTACACCATGCATTTGTAGATGGTCAGATTATCTTATAGTTTTGGAGTTGTGTATATAACCAGCTATTTATGACCTTTCATCATTGTGGACACCACATGATTCCGAAAGAATACACTGATATTATGTCCTGTTACATTTTAACTTGCACATATGGGCAATTATTCAGGGTTTCTAAAATTAAAGAAACTTATTATATTCTCCAATGCTTGTCCAATCAGGTCCCTTTATTCATACCATGTGACTGTCTAATTGTTGGTTGCATTGGATTGACAAAGCATCGTCCAATACAGCTTTTCTTAATCCAATAAAACTATATTGGACTCCTTACCACCCACTATTGCTATAATACATTATATACTCAATGTGTGGGCAAATAAACAATCAATGAATCACACCTTTACAGTATGTGTTTATTAAAAGATGACTATCATTATACAGAAATTTCACCTTTTTTTAACAGGTTAGCTGAGGTATCCATGGCATACAGCATAGCGGCCACAACATTCTGTTTCGGAAGACATCGCTATAGGCCGAAAGCGAAACGAAGAAGACGCCTGGCCGAAGAACAAACCAAATGTTGACAAAGGCTGTATTTTTATACACTCTTGCTTTGAATATATCAAAATGAATGTCTTAATAAATATGAATAATGTATTTGTAAAATAGATTGATCCAAAAATGTACATGAAATGCTATCAAAGTGCCCCTCGACAACTTTTATGAAACCAATGCCCCGAAAGTTATTCGCGACTGGCCAGATTGCACGTCAGTTTGGATGTTGGTCTGACATTGGGAAGACATAAAGCCAATGTGACTTTATTTCAAAATCTGGAACTAAAAATTATGTTTATTCTACATGGCTAAATGTGCTACATGCGTTTTCCTTGAGAAGGATAAACGCATGGAAATTGCATGGTTTTTGCCTCATTATAATTAGCTGAAAACCATGCGTTTTCCATGCGTTTATCCTTCTCATGGATAACGCACGTGGCACATTTGGCCATGTAAGACATAGAGCAAATGTATCGTTATTTTAAAATCTGGAACAAAAATTTATGTTTGCTATACGTTAAGACAACCTTAGCCCAAGAAATCTGATGTTCACTTCGGCCAACGGCGGTCACTGTAAACGTCACAATATGAATAAGAGCTGACAGAGGCGTGTGGTCAGGAAGGGTTCCTCGGGCTAAGACAACCTGGACCATTGTTAACAATATTTCCTAATGCATGACCATTGTTAACACTACCAGCCCAATGATAACACTATTGGCCCAATAGTGTTATCTATGGATTTTATTATTTTATTGTTTTTTACTGATGTGAAGGGCCCGGGTGTAAAACAGCTTCGGCTGATCTGGCTACCCTTTTAAAATATATTTGAAAAAAAAAAAAAATAATAATAATAAAATGTTAAGACTGGTCATTCTTAATACTATCCACGCAATGTTGGACCATTGTTAATATCTAATGTTGGGATTATTATTAACACCATTGGCCCCAATGTTTGACCACTGTTAAAGCTATCGGTGCAATGTTAAGCCATTGTTATCACTATTGGCCTAACGGTGGACCACTATTTTAAATGCAATTGACCCAGTGTTGGACCAATGTTGACGTCATCAGTTCAATATTATCCTGATTTGGCAAGCTGTCCAGGCTACTAGTATGATTATGTGTACTAGTTCTTATGATTTTTCACACCATGCCATTAATTACTAGAATGTGTCTATTCAATTAAGTATTCTTAATTTTTATATCATTTGTTCAGTAGTGCATAATAAAAACAGGAAAAATGCACCAGTAAATAATAATATGACACACTTGATATTGTATGCTTTCAATGTTTGTTTTAACACAAAAACAAATTCCAGAAAAAACAAAACAAAGGAAATACACAAATTATTGTTTGCTTTAAAGAAATGTTAATGGCCATATATAATCTTTATAACCATCAAATTATGATAATTTCTGAATAAACTTGTGATAAAAAAAAAAAATGTCTTGGCTTGTTTATATATATAATATTTTAGAATTTTGACACAGTGTGCTACAGTATTGAAGGTCCCATGCAAGACTTGGAATTTCTCATCCGAATAATTAACTAAATACTTACATTTGTCAATTTCTTTTAAAGGTATTTGGCTTCTTGGATAGTAACTGTATTTGCAAAGGTTTCATGATCAAGCTGTTTGCTCAGGCCCCTATCAAAATTTCAAAGTTCCATCTATAACTAACTTATACTCCATCAGGATAATTTGTGTGATAGTTTGTTTTCACGCCTTTATTACGCATTACAAGTTTAGTTTGCACTCAGGAGGAAGTTAACGAATGTATCAAACAATTTGAACCTCTCAAACTATCTTGATGGTAATTTTTGTCCTTTCTACATTGCATCGACGTCGATACGATTTGGAACGCTATCTTTTTGATACATTCGTTAACTTAGGTGGTGTTCACCTGATTATGGCATCATGGCACCCATCTTTTACATACAAATAATGAAGCTATGATAATATAAGACATACACCTGTATAGACACTTTAGTTCTAAATATTTATGCATATCATTCTAAACACAAAGCATCAGGAATGATTACACTGAACCCACCGGTTGGACCTGTTGAAGCATGAGCCTTTTTCAAACACGTCATGCCCACTGGGATTTTGGTGGAGCCACCAATACATTTTAAAATATACAATTATTTTGTAAGAATATTAATAAACTTTATTATTAACGCTTGCCACCAACAAATACATAATAGGAAATAAACTGCTCAGGTGACTGAAGCCCTAATGTATATTTACAGTCATATTTATAACAAAATTATTTGAATCAAATATAGAAGTTAAAAATGAAAAAATGTAAAGAAAAAATTAAGCATTAGACAAAAAAAAAAAACACAAAAAAAAAATAATAAATGAATAGTTTAGAGTAAAAAAAATACATAATTACAGCAAAATGCAGTTCTCGCAATACACAAAAAAAAACAAGATGATTTCACAGGTAAGCACAAACGAAAAATAGAAAAACATAGTATTTTTGTATTGTACAACATATGAATCATGGTGGTTTCCTGTGGATAAAGCAGGATTGGGGAGAGTACAAATCTCATAACAATATATATTACACTTGTATTGGATTCATGCAAACCTTGAATACGTCTCAAACTTTTCGCTCCGAACTGAAGCGGGAATCACATTTCAAAAATTCTCCAAAAATAAAAAAACCATCATTACCGGATAACAAAAATCGTTCATAATGACATCATGCATCCGGCGAATGTTCTGCCTGTGATTATTATTGATGCCTAATTCGAGTTAATAATTATTCTTTCACAAGGGCCCTTCAGCTTTGCTGCATTTATGCGTGCTGCATAATAATGATTGATTAATGTTGATGGGCCAAACGAGAGTTTGTTTTTAATCTGCCTGCAAAGTCTGTAATCCAAAACAAACAGATTATTTCTCATTAAGCAAATGCCAGTAATTAAAATCATTAGTGTGCGTGCTCAGGAAACCGCGGAAACCTATTTTAAAAAATAAGTTCAAAAGGCAAAAGTTGTATCGTGAACACGAACTGCAAAATCACCAAGGAATTCAATTAGTTTTATTGATATCATCCGCAAGAAGAAGTTTGTTAGGAAGACATTGAAGATCTACTTTTGATTGGGCATGGCAAATTAGAAGGATTGAAATGTTTGAATAGTATTTAATAATGATTGTTCATGGACATATTGAACTTTTTTCGAATTAATGTGTTTATGTAGAATTATTTATGGGGGTGTGTGAAGCGATAGATAGATCGATAGATAGATAGATCGACAGATAGATTGATAGTTAGATCGATAGATAGATTGATAGATAGATCGATAGATAGATAGATAGATCGATAGATAGATAGATCAATAGATAGATCGATAGATAGATAGATAGATCAATAGATAGATAGATCGATAGATGGTTTTACTTGCCTCAGCATAGACACCAAGTACAAGGGACCGCCAATTTAACATCTCATCCAATTGACATCCAGCTGAAGGGAGCGCGGACCAGGGATTGAACTCAAGTCCATCAAGGAGCAGCCGAGAGTCTTACCACCAGACCACCCAGCTCGACCGACAGCCTGATTGCGAGATGCTGTTAACCAGGATTCTGAAGCAAACGCTTTCGGCTATTTAAATATAATTTACTCGCCTAAAAAAACCCTTTGAAACAAACGGGCAAAAAAGAAGCAAAAACACAACTTTGAAGCCTGATACTATGTCCCAACATATCTAGAATTCAGCTCACACCCTCTCATCAGCTTGCAGTGAGGTCAGAAAGCCATCTGTTGAGTTGGGGAGGAGACACTGAGGCACGTAAAATGAATTTGAGTGTCACCCTTAACGGCTTCCGGAAGTGGAATCTCCTTGGCACGTGCAACAGCGTGACGTCATTATTGCAATTAGCGTCTCCAAGATAGGAGAGTGACTCCAATTTATCTTGCCTGAGTTTAAGAAGGTCGGGCTGGGATCAGATCCAAAAAAAAAAGAATGGAAATCTTTGAGGTAACAAAACCGAAGGGATGAGAATGAAATATTGAAGATTGAAAAGAGGAACATTAGCCGCCGATAATTGACGGATAAACGTTAATTTTGATAGATTGGAACTGGAAATAATTAAAAGTAACAATTTGGAGCTAATTATCTGGCTAAATCAATTAGGTAAATAGACGCAACAAAATGAAACGTGAATTGGTGTCTTGAATGACATTTAAATTGAGATAAGTTTTTCCCTGCCTTTCTCTTAAATTGGTCCCCAGTGGCTTATACAGTGCATTGCAAAAGTATTCAACTCACATGGGGTTTGCAGTCCTACATATCAGCTATAATTCTATACAGAACAAAAATTGTGTTTGCCATTATCAACATTTTTTGGAGGTGATAATTAAACATACATATTTTGTAAATTTCAAAGTAATTTTGTAACTTATATTGAATGTTACATAATCTATACACATATGAACTCATGTACATGACATTATAGAGTAGAGCATGGAATAGTGAATATTTTCGTCGTTGCACTAGATTTTCATCAGATTTTCTCTGAATTTGCTGATGGTCACCCAGGAAAGCTTTTTATAAATGTTTCAGTTATTCTTGACAAATGTATCATCTATGATTTTACTGTGTCAATAAAAGCATATATATATATATATATATAAAATATATTGGAATATTGGTTGGTTGGCGGAAAATATGAGGGACTTAAGTAGAACAACAGATTATTTAAAACACATCAAAATTACAATATATTTTTCAAATGCCAGTCTTTAGTTCTTGTACTTCAAAATTACAGTGTCTAATAATTAGACCATGAACAACCAAAAGTGAATCTTTCCAAACAGAAGCCCAAATATTACTATTTAATCAAAAGTAATGGAAAATATAACATTTTTCATAAAATTACATCATGTGGTAGGGCCACTTTAATTCAAAAATTGCCTATGATATTGCAATTTTTCTCAGTAACTAACCAGCTGATGACTAGAAAGAAGGCTAGATCATTAATAGTTATGAGAATATAGACCATAATGTGCCCTACCCAGTTACCCTGGAATGGCATGCATATGAGTTTGCATGTACAAAGGCTATTTAACAGTTGCAGAGTGGATTTAAAGCTTGCAAAATATAATAAATTATCACCTCCATGAAAATAGTGATTCTTGCCTTTGCCAGTTTGCCTGTTATGTGTAGAATTATAGTTGACATATTTACATGCAAACTTCAGAAGGGTGAATAATGTTGCAACCCACTGTAGAGTCAATCCCCCGGCTTAAGACCACGCCACTATTAAGAAGACCTTGCAATTAAAATCACAAATTATGAATTCCACAGTATGCTTATGTTTTGCCCTCTTTATTTATGAAGACCATCTCACTACTAAACAATGCTAAAAGAGATCTTTGCCTGTATTTATCTAAGAATTCATACATTTATTTACTTATTAAAATATATTAAAAACAGGATAACAACATTCAGAAAAAGCTGTTTTTCAAGTTGTTCCTGTTACAAAAAACATTAAACAATGATCATAAAAATATATAAATATATATAAATATGTACATAAAAGACATATAAAATAAGAGTAAGTTATAAAATCATAAGGTATATTATCACAACAAGATTACACAAAGCTAAATTTAGTTGACTCAATTATGAGGTGGTCTTAATAAGGTGAATTATCAACTAACTTAGGTCCAATTTAGTTACACACACATATATAGATATATATTATATAGTTTTAATAGCGAGGCAACCATATTCATAAAGTTTCTGTTTTTATTCCTAATTAATCCCTTTGTTTATGAAACCAGCTATATAGTCTAAAAATAGCACTAGTCCTTAAATAACAACATGCTATTCCCTTAATGACTCATAATTATCCTGGCTTAGTTTCCTATTAATTCACGTTATGAAGAGCTTAGAATATCCCTTTGAAAGTCGACTCTCTTTTCATCTTGAATAGGGCTTCATCAGCCTCCTGGAATATGGTCTTCAAATTAGAAGCCTTTGAATTCCAGACTTCATAATGGGTGTTGCTTTTTTTCATATTTGGCAGTTATTTATTCTAGAAAATATTTTACGAAGACAAAATACTATGTTTTATCAAACATGCCTATATGGAATTTAAAGATCTTCAATAAAAATACTTGCAAGAATGAAATTATAATATATGTTCAGTATACTTAAATTAAGATTATACTTTTAATAACTAACCAAATACCTTTTTATGAGCTTGACAATTATATTATTATAGTTCTGCACTTACAACATCGATTTCATGTGTTTTCACAGTTTATAGGACTGATCGAGCATGAGTCTTTCTCAACTGCTCAGCTGCAATAATATTTAGGTCACCTTGTTCATGATTTGATATGAGGTCTAAATAATCCAAACCAATTGCACTGGGCAGATAATGATACGAAATTATAATAGAATAGAATAGAATAGAATAGAATAGAATAGAATAGAATAGAATAGAATAGAATCTACATAGAGGTTTATAAATTCAAATCGAGAAAGACATCAAGTTTAAATGTCAATTACATATATCATATTTTAGTCATTTTCCTAATTTAAATACTCTTCTTTTTGCTAACAAAACATTGGGACAATAGCAATAAACATTCATCCATTTTAAAAATCACATTTATAAAGCACGAATTCTAAAAGTTTCAATATGCATTTAGTGAAATAATTAAAGTTTAGACTTTAAATGACAAGCAAAGTTAAGGCAAGCATTAAGTGGAGTCAATGACCTCAGATTGATATTCTTAAGGCCATTGTGCAAAGTGCAAATATACTAATATTCAGTTTCAAAATTAAGTATTGGTCTGAATACACAAATTGGACAAAAAATTTTTTTTTAATAAGTCATTTTTTGCTATAACTTTAAGACCACCTCACAATTAGGACCACATTTGCCATTAATTTCTAGACTTAAGTGTATCCAAGGTTACCAGTTTAAAGTTTAAATGTAAATTACATCAATATTAAGACCATCTCGACACTAAGACCAGTAAATCAAATCCAACGTGGTCTCAATGACGAAGATCAACTGTATAGTGTAAAATCATTCCGGAATTAAGACCACCTCGATATTAAGAGTAATTTAAGACCACTTCAGTGAATTCCAAGGGTGGTCTTAATTGTGTAGGTTCACTGTATATTTGCAGAAATATATCACATAAAAGCCAGTAAAAGCTAATGCATCCTAAAAGATAAAGGATTTTATTATTTTATTCTTTCTACTGTCTAATAATGATGGGGGATTATTTAGAATTACTAAGAGTTACAAAAGAGTGACAGATTACTGCCATTTTGTCCTGCTGTGATCATTTATCATGTCAATGACCTACAGTGAAAATTAGAAACACATAGTTTAGATGGATTTAAGAAATATGTGAAAAATAGCACTGTAGCATCTTATTCCGCAGACTGCAGTTGCTAAATATGTATAAATGTTCATCCTACTGCTTCTTCATAATATTTTTCAACGATATATTCTTTAACTCAAGATGAGTAACGTAGATGAACTTAGTGAGGTCTCCTTGCGAAACAAATGTTTATAAATGAAAATATGAAAATAAATTGCAAATATATTTTGGCAAAATAAAAATAATCTGAATCTATCAGACGGATGACAAAAAATTATAAAAAATGGTCAAAAAGTTTTAATTTCATGCTGTTGAAGCCTTTGATAATGTTGTTTTAGAGTTGTAACAAAGCGTGATGGGCCTCTGACAGCAAGCTTGTGGCTTCTGTTGGATAGATAGATCAGATACAGCTAGCATCATGCAAATTGGTAGACAGATTTAGATAGATAGATAGAATAGTACTACTCACATAGAACGTTCAACTATAGCCACCCAGAGCTAGACACAGCTACCAGAAGCTACAACAAGCCAAACCAAGCCATACTAGCTAATAGTTGACTTAACTGAAATTTCACATTTAATTTAGGACTAACACTACTACTACTAGTACTACTGCTACTACTACTACTACTACTACTAGTCACAACAAATTTAAAACAATCGTTCATTTATATCATATTGAGTAAACAATTTTTTTTGTTTCTGTCATATCCTTGTCAGTGGACTTTTCGTGGGTTATTTTAATCTAAGGCTTTGGTAATAGTTATGGTACATAATTAAACTATTCTCAAAGTTCCATCCAGTTTCAAAACATAACCAATATCTAAATAACTTATTGGCAATTGAGGAAATGCTCACTGAATACCAATTGCAACCAGATCGACTAATTCAAATATTCTGCTCTATGTAATTAAGAACAAGATGGTCTGCAATTAATTGTAGGCTCCATCGTAA
This sequence comes from Alitta virens, assembly GCA_932294295.1. Classification (NCBI taxonomy): domain Eukaryota; kingdom Metazoa; phylum Annelida; class Polychaeta; order Phyllodocida; family Nereididae; genus Alitta; species Alitta virens. The sequence goes on along the minus strand of OW028578.1, from coordinate 10,678,652 downwards.
AAAAAAAAAGTCTCCCTTCTACAATCAATGTACCCATTGCCATCCAAATCATTCTCATCTGAATGACTTTCCACATTCACTCTTCAGCTAAAGAGGCAAGAAGTAGCATTGAATGACGTCACGCTCCACGTTCTGCACGTGCCCAAGTGGCCAGTGCGCACGCGCCAAGTGTGCTGAAGGATTCCTCTGGTAAGACCATGGTCAAAGCAAAGTAAAGCAAAAAATCATGGCCCACTGGTATTCATGAATGGTTGCTTTAGTGCAGGGAAACAGTGGTATTATACTTCTACTACTACTACTACTACTACTACTACTACTACTGCCATTGCTACTGCTACTACTACTACTGCTATTGCTACTACTGCTGCTGCTACTACTACTTCTACTACTGCTACTACTACTACTACTACTAGTAGTAGTAAGTAGTAGTAGTAGTTGTAGTAGTAGTTGTAGTAGTAGTTGTAGTAGTAGTAGTAGTAGTAGGTAGTAGTAAGTAGTAGTAAGTAGTGGAGCTATCGACTACGATTATTAAACCAATGAAATAAAAGTATAACAGTGTTGAATTTTACTGAAGAAAACTTTTTGAATCTTTAACTGTATGATGGGGTTTTATAGAAACAATGCTTTTGAATAGGCCTGAAGCTATCTTACAGCAACTGTTTTTTTGTTGTTGTTGTAGTTATAGCTCAACGTCATAGAAGAATCCTATTAAAACTGAACCTTTTGGGATTAATGGCAAAGCTTTTAACCTTGTAACGAAACACTGTTTTGGCTTCTAGCAGAATGTCTGTTTTTCATGATTTTGGGTTGCTTAGGTTTTGAAACGAGAATTGATCACGCTGCTTTTTCTTTGTTTAGCATTTCACAATAATGCCTTAAATGTATCACGTAAGCCATTGAGGGAAAAAGTAACTCCATGACCAAATATGGTGAATTACGGTTTAATAAGAACTGTTTCCTATGGTTGAGGGTCAAAATGAACAAACAGATGCTATCTATCTGTCTAGATATTCTTCCTTTCTTTCCTTCCGTCCTTCCTACCTTCCCTCTTCTTTCTTTCTTCCTTCCTTCCCTCCTACTTTTCTTCCTTCCCTCCTTCCTTCTTTTCTTTATTCCTTCATTCTCTCCCTCCTTTCCTCCTTTCCTTCCTTCCTTCCTTCCCTCATGGTTTCCTCCTTACTTCTTTCCTTCCTTCCTTCCCTTCCTTCCTTCCTTCCTTCCTTCATTCCTTCCTTCCTTCCTTCCCTCCTTCCTTCCCTCATGCTTTCCTTCTTTCCTTCCTTTCCTCCTTCCTTCCTTCCTTCCTTCCTTCCTTCCTTCCTTCCTTCCTTCCTTCCTTCCTGTGGTTGCTTGATATACCACAAAAAATAGCCAACTAAGAAATTGTGTTACATAGCTTGGCAACATTATACCCAGCAAAGCCAAAAACACAAGAAAAGTTTGCTTACAAACATGACAGTCAGACTCTGAGGGAATTTGGTTTCAGACAAAACCTATCATTCTAGCCTTTCCTGTCATGCAAAGACTCAACTTAGTTCGTGAGAAAGACAGAAAGAACAAGAATATTCTTTTTCAAAAAAAGAATAGATACCTGGTGTTGTGCTCCAGCAGCACTTATTGTGTGTGGACGATTTTGTACCACGTAAAAAAATCAAGGCTTGAATTTGTACTATAATCAAACTTTCTCGGCTTTTATTGGTCAGATCTTCGTCAAATTTGGTTTGTAAGTTGCGCGTTGTATCACGGTTCTAATGGTGTGCAAATTACAGTTGTACCCCAAAACTTTAAAAAGGCGCAAGTTAAAACAGTTTTGGTAGAATTTATTAAGTGCTATCCCCCTCCCTGCCTACACTGCCTATGCTGCTGCTGCGTTGACCCATATATTGTCAAGCCTCAGAGCGTTTGTTCGCTTAGATATACCTGGTCTGTCATAGAAAATAGTATGGTAGTTCTATACTTGATAAAGGCCTATGCCCAGGTATAAAAATGTAGCTCGGTCTGTCTTTCCATCTTCCTTGTTAGCATAGAACGAGAACTAAAGAGGAAAAGACAGCTAGACAGACATTTTAGACAGATAGACAGATGGATAGATAGATAGATAGATAGATAGACAGACATATTTTTCATAATGTTTATTTGCTTTTAAATCAGCTTAAGGTAGTGTGAGAGTAATAAACTTACTTAACTTAGATGCAGTGAGGCATGACGATTAATTAGGTCACCTCAAACCACAATATACAATTCGAAACTCCTTGTTTTTCCCAGGTGAGTATAAGGCAAATGAATTTAAAAATAAATTCGCATATATTCTAAACAATTACATATTTTATTTATTATATTGCAGAACATGGAAACTGAAAATTGCTCTTTTGTCCGTAAATTTCTTAAAATGACCAATTAAAATTTGACATTATTAGTTACCTACCTTGAAATAAATTGTCTCCAGATTAAAACGTGACATCATTCTGCTAATAATTATCACTTTATATAGTTAAGATAATCTTGAACAGTCCAGTCAGTCAAACAGTTCTGTTCAGTCTTTCACCATGACTTACATGTAGAAAGAATAAAAGAAAGGAAAAGAAAACTATTCTGACTATTATTAGTAAGAAAAGTAAGCTGTATATTTAGATATATCAAGTAATTCCGGACTTCTATTAATCTCCTATTATTCGTCTATCATTCTTTCATTATTCTTCTATTATTATTCTATTATATTCTTCTATTCTTCTTCTACTATTCTTCCATTATTCTCCTATTATTCTTCCATTATTCTTCCATTATTCTTTTATTATTCTTCTATCATTCTTCCATTATTATTCCATTATTCTTCCATTATTATTCTATTCTTCTTCTACTATTCTTCCATTATTCTTCCATTATTCTCGCATTATTCTTCAATTATTCTTTCATGATTCTTCTATTATTCTTCCGTTATTCTTCTATATTCTTCTATCATTCTTCCATTATGATTCTATTATTCTTCCATTATTCTTCTATTATTATTCTATTATTTTTCTTCCATTATTCTCCCATTATTCTTCCATTATTCTTTCATGATTCTTCTATTATTCTACTATTATTCTTAATTTATCCTTTTATTTTTTTCCATGCATCTTCTAATAGAGCAACGTAATGGACCCAGGCATCACTTACCAGTTGCTATTTCTGTGTCTATAATGATCTGAGATTGCCGTTGGCCAGCTTGTCTGTATCAGTGTATTCAGTGTGTGATGTTTACAAAGCTTTTTTTGGAAGCTCATTAGCACCACATTATAAAATTGCTCTTTTGTTACTTTTGGTGGAAATTTCCAAAGAAACTTTACATATATATATATATATATATATGTGTATATATATATTCTTGTCATTGTAAAATTTTGCACAGTAAACATACTGAATGATAAGGATTTTATTTTTTCTTCTTCTTCTTTATTTCTTTGTTTTTGCCTTTTGCCCCATTTTTTATTTTGTAAAGCAGTTGTTATTATATACCGAATGAATATAATTATATTATGTAAGTTGCCTGGGTCCATACATAAAAGCAATGCTTGAAAGTTGTATGGCCCTGGGAAAGTATGGTGATGAGAGTGAATTAAGATGAGGCTGAATATGAATTTTAATTATTGGTATGGATTGAGAGAATTTTTTTTTCACAAATGTCCTTGAAAGCATGACACTAATTCTACCATTGTGCTTTGAATATCAAGATTGCCAATACAGGAACAGTACATAAAGTTCATGTAACATCAACATGTTTATCACACACAATTTTCATTATGGGCCAAAATTGAGAAAGAAAAGAGCAATGCTTATGAAAACTAAAATTATTTAAATGTGATGTAATGTATACATGGCCAATTGTGCCACGTGCGTTTTCCATGCGTTTGGATAAACGCATGGAAAATGCATGGTTTTTGCCTCATTATAATTAGCTAAAAACCATGCATTTTCCATGCGTTTACCCTTCTAATGGAAAACGCACGTGGCACATTTGGCCATGTTGTCTGCTGAACACAGGATTAAAACCTCTTAGTTCAGACCATTGTAGATAGGTTGGTGATATGTACATGCGCGGAGTGCATGTTAAAATCAAATGATTCGACGAAAGTGCCATGTTCTGAAATTGTAAAGTATACAATCTTCATAAATGTTTCAATGCTCAAAATGTCTTGTAATCTGAGTGAATGATATGACAGGGATATGGATTGCAGCAATCATTATGACAGATTAGGGATAGATAAGGGACACATTTGAAGGGTGATTGTATGCAAATTTTAATTCAAATTTTCAACTCCATGTATAATTTGACAGTCATTCTTAGTTCTTCTTAAAGCCTTCATGATAGATCAAAGATGACGGAGAAGCTTTGTTAGGACAGGCGAAAGACGGGAACGGTAGTTCCGTTCACTCCACGAAAAATATCCACACTCCCTCACCGAGATAATGATGGTGATTATATGGAATTATAAGGTGTGAAAGGCGTGCAACAAATTATTCTCCACCACGAAACTGTAGCCAACTCATTTGTCAGTCGTTGCGAAAACAAGTTGGAGAGTGCCAACTCAACTAGCGACATGCGATTGATTTTACTGCAGTTTGTAACCAGAACGGACTTCTTATTGAGCTTAGTGCTAAGGCGATTTGAGCTTGTTTTAGTTGATGTCACCTGTCTATATTTTAACTGCACTGGCAAATTGTCATCAATCAATTACTTAACTTAGTTCTAAAAGTATCCAATTAATGCCACCAGTAGTATATGTGTGGACCTGGGCTAAAATATCATACTTCTGTTGTATCACAGACATCACCATCATAGCCTCATCTCTTTGCAATTATGAAGATATAAATATGACTAGTGTTTTTCTGTGATGATAGCCGGAAATTTTACTGGGTTGGATCACAAATACTGTTCATTTCTCATTTTCGCAAAAAACTAAGAATTTCTCACATGAGGCAGGTAAAACCCCCAGTGATTTTCAACACAGAACACTCATAGTTTTTGCTTGATATAATCAAATGCAGTAGAATAGAACCATAGCCAGCTGTAAAATATATTACAGAATCTAATTTTTCCCCGACAGCTAACAACCCCCCGTCAGGCCCCCCTGGAGGAAACGAGAGTTATCTGGTTGATCCTGCCAGTAGTCATATGCTTGTCTCAAAGAATAAGCCATGCATGTGCAAGTGCATACTTTTGCAACTTGGCGTCTAAGGCATAACTTCTATTATCTTTTTTTATTTTTATTTTTGGGCAAAGCGGGATTGATTTTCCATAGATCATTAATTTGTCATGCACTGCAAAACCTCACAAGATGAATTCATGTAATAAGCAAGCACTGGTGAGCAGCTATGGATGCTGGTCTTGTTAATAACCACCTGGTTAATGAGAGCAACAAGTCATTGTTGGCCTGCTGTCAGGCCTCCAATTCATCTTTGGGAAAACGTTATTCCACAAAAAAAGGAAAAGAGAACCATGTTCTAGTTTAAAAAAATTGTAAATGCATCAAACCGAAATGTACTTACAGCTGCTTGAAAACTAGTGTCTTGGTTATGCAGAAGTTTGGCCATTATGGATGGCATTAGATGTCTCACGCTTGACAGGACCGCATTAGTGTAAATTAGGCCCTGCCGCAGACTTAAGCTGATAATACTAGAGAGGTACACAGTGCGTTGGCCAATTTATGGCCCACTGCTTCCCTGTTTTCTGTTTATTCTGTCCTTAGCCAGACTCTCTGAATGCCCAGGGGGAAATGTGGCCGCTATCAAGTCTAAAGGTCTTGGTGTATTCGTTGCAAACATTTCTCAGTGCTAACTCATTCAACTAATGCTCGCTTGATGTGCCCTTATAATATAGTCTGAGGTCAACTCCTTAAGAAAGTAGGGAAGTATTTGTAATTATATGAAATTGATAGCTTTCTGCTTTTTTACAAAAACAAATGTAAGTATAACTTTTTTAAGGCAAAAGCATTAGTATTGCTTCAATGAACGTGGGCTGTACCGCCAATTTACTTTTATTTTAAGGACAAAGTGAGTACTTTACATGGAAGGTATGATTTTCTATATCCGATCAAAATGAATTTCTTTTGACAGATTGACAAATAAATGAACAAATAATGAGCATGCTCGAAGATATAATTTCCACCAAACTGTACCAGACTTTAGATCTTTCATTAAGCTCAAATTAACATCATGTGCATAATGAAAAGTTTACAAACGTCAGTATATAGTGTTAAAACAAACATTCATTCAAAATGAAGGCATCAAAAACTAATATTGCCTGTAGTCTATTCTTATGAGATTAAGAATGCCCTGAACAGCAATTGACAGCATCCTATTGATGTCAAAACACCACTTGGAAGAAATTTCTCTGCATGAACGCTTCCACTCGGAAGCAACTGAGCGGAGGAATGGCAGAGCTTTGAAATATCATCAGTGGCATTGGTATACACAGGAGTAAAGCTAAAATGGACTTGTCGTGTCAAATGACACTCAAGCGATGGACTCCATGCACAATTCAATACACTTATGCACAGTTGAGTAAGCCACCCTTTCTGTCATATTCAAGATCCACTGCATTGGAATCTCAAGACTAAAGAGCCATAAAAATCCATTCTTAGATTTTCTCTAGCATACCATTAATGTCAATGTCATATGGGTTACTTAGACATGCTTTTGATTGTTGCAATATTTGACACTTGTCCTTGCCCAGTTGCTTCTGAAATCCTAGCGTTTCAATACATTTACTTTGTAGCCTGGGAAGTCACCAAGCAATGGAATAAACCCACACACACTCATACCTAATATTATCATAGTCATCTCCAAGCTTTCTGAACTACTTTAACATAGAGGAGATGGAAGGGGTGCATGCTTTAAACACTGTTAAACATCACTTGTGAGTCCTAAGTCTCAGACTTCTCAGATTAAATTCTGGTAATTATTTTCGGTAGGCCTATATCTACATTCAGTTTGTCAGCTTTTGCTTTTCCAATACTACCTTAAAAAACCTTCTGAACTATATTGTATCATACTAAGTATACCTCAGTTCAGACATGTTGAAAGTAAAAAAAAAAGCAATCAGGAATAAGAGCTTTCTTAGTATGAGAAAGCATTGCCTTAATGAGTTTTCACCAATGCTTTGCTTTACAGTTGTGTTATGAATATGACATACACATTTACTATGAAGAATATCTCTTTGTTCTGCAAAAATATAATATTACAAATAGATATATGGTTATATACAAAAGAACCTTTGGTAGAAAGAACTTGCCAACCTATATTAGTAAGCATAGCTGTAAAACTGGGCTTCCCTGGAGGACTCCATTTCATCATTGTCGCCGTTGTAGAGGCAGCTGACAACAATAGAAACTGTCTCAGAATACTTAAGTGATCTGTAAGGTTGATGTATGAAGAAAAAGCCTATTGTATGTGTTTCCGCTAAGTGCTGTAATTTCTTATGTACGTGTCAGCCTGTACTATAAGTAAAAGGCTTGTTGTATGTTAGTCAAATGAGGGAAGTTGCAGAGTATGGAAGACTGGCTTAGGTCTCATTTGTCACTCACTACATAATAGGTGGGGTGGTAAATGGAATAAAAGTGAGTGACTCGACAAAAACCTAGTCTAAGATTGATGACCTAATCAGGACAATGGAGGTGTCTACTGACACTTTGCTTTTGTTACCCGTTTCTTCCGAGCTCTCTTATTCATGCATAGTACATGTTCTACTTTCAATACTAACCAGGACACAATGGATACATGAACTGTTGATTAGATACTTTGGTCAACTTACCTTGTAGCAGGCAATTCTCCTTCTAATACATTTTTCATGTTTTATGACTTATACATGTATGTAAAAGCTGGATTGTCCAAATGAAAAGGGGGAAGTATCTATCATGGTAGCGTAAGACTTGAGTGCTGCATTTGACAGTGTTGATCACGAGGTGCTGGTGTCAGTAATGCAAAGAAATTTTGGCTGTGATGACACAGTACTAGACTGGATCATTTCTTACCTGCGAGGCAGACCGCTTCAAGTCCAAGTGAAAGACACAACATCATCAACACGTACATTCAAGTACTCTGTTCCAAAAGGAAGCTGTCTTGGACCAGTGCTATTTAACATGTATATGAGTACAATTGCCCACTGCATTGAATCTGGTCAAGATATATCAAAGACAGTTTTGTCCCATCTGCACTGCATTCAGAAAATCAGTGTGCAGCGAATTGAGAAGTCCATCGGAAATATCATTAACTGGATGTCTGCCAACTATCTTAAGATAAACCCAGAAAAGACAGAGATTACTTTATTTGGCAGTCACCAATTACTGTCAAAAGTGCAAACAAGGCATCTCAGTATTGGTCAAGAGCAGGTGTCTGTCAGTGATACCATCAAATATCTGGGAGTGTATTTAGATAGTGGATTAACTCTACAAGATCATATTATGGCTAAATGCAGAACTGCCATCTGTAACATCCGCAAGATCAAGCAGATTAGGATATTCATTGACACAAAGACAGCAACAACATTAGCATCATTGCTGGTACTAAGTCACTTGGATTACTCCAATAGTGTACTTTGTGGTCTTCCTGACAATACTGGTTGCCCATTAGACAGAGAATCGATTTTAAAATTCTTTGCTTAGTTTTTAAATGTATTTATAAGACTGCACCAACTTATCTGTTTGACTTGATACACATTCGATCATTTGTTCGGAATACAAGATCGTCCAATAGTGACAATATCATCCTCACTGTCTCATTTACAAGACGTTCGACCTTTGCACAAAGGTCATTCAGTGTATATGGTCCTTGTGTGTGGAACTCTTTGCCAGGAAGCATCCAAAATATAAACAATTACTTAACTTTTAAAAGCAAATTAAAGACATTTCTTAATTTTTCAATCGATTTAAATATCATTGTACAGTGCACTTGAATTACCTTTGTAAATAGTAGCGCTATATAAATTTAATAAATAATAATAATAATATTGTACGAATTCAAGAACTCCTATTGTCTAGATGTTTTTAAATAAGATAATAATACAGGAATTTACTACATCGACTTTGTTTACATTTTAGCTAATTTTGCATTTGAACGTAATGAAAAGTGTCACCGATTCGCGACTTCAGAGTCATTTACGAAAAAACTGACTTGTTCTAATTAATAAGTACCAATACATTTTTGTATATAATAAAAAATTGAAGGAACTGAATAATAAAATGCATCATGAAGCGATGACGCTAATCGACGTTCATTTGTGCCTCGTTTTCATCTCATTGACCATTTATGTACGATGGAATGTAAACAAATCAGTATTATTTAATGGCATGTAAAATTAAATGCCAGTTGCGGTTTATTTGTTCTATAGAAAGATAGTGAACCCAGCAAGGCTCTGGATGGTAGGTAATCAGTATTAAGAAGACAATGAAGTGAATGCAATAGATTTCGGCCATTGTCATATTGAGTGACGATCCAGCTTTAAGCCATAAATATGACCAAAATTGAATGGTTGAGACATTCACGGACAACACAGCCGTTTCACACTAAACATCCACAGAGACTTCTGCTTTAGCTGAATTTCAGTCTCCCAGGGATCAATTATATTGATTTTAGGGAAGCCTTTCCTGCGAATTGACAAAGAAGGTACCTTCCGCTGATCTAGTCTTTCATGTGTTCACTACTGGCCCATAACCACATTACAAGTCACACCCCACTGTGGACCGACTGCCGTTTACTCTCTCCTTTCATGTCTTTATTGGTTTTGACACTTCTTAAGCAGTTATCCGAACACTCAAAAACCTCGAAACTCTAGGTATTGACTGAGTAAAGTCATTCTATCTGAGTCTTGCCGTTTGCATTGCTTTTACTTTGAACTTGCGAAGTAGGTTGGGACTGCAGAATTGATCTATAGCGTATAAAGTGAACTACTGCGCGAAAGTTTAGTGTGCTCTCTTTTTTTGTAGTCCTCAGCTGCCCGGTGGATTGTATTTTCACTTACACTGAAGATTTTCAGCTTGAAAAATGTCCTGATCACATTTTTCAAAGTATGCGGCTATTAAGCCATTAGAATGTCAAACCGTGTGGTCTATTCGTTAAGGTCCCAACAATCTCAATCTACTGAAATCCCTACAGATAATTTCATAAAAATGGTCGACTCCAGATAGCTGTAGCAACCTATCCTACCTGTAGCTTTAATTGACTAAAGCCAACTGCTACTGTCTACTCCTAGCTTATAGTCAGCTTATACCTACCGCCACTGAAAAAATTTAGACCTTGGTAAGTGTAAGAAATTTATCTAAGTTATCATAAATATGTATTTACATGTACTTTTAGATCCGGCTTTAAGTAGCCAGCTATAGCCAGACAGTCCCGTTTAGCGGCACATAGTGTTGTATGGCAGAAGTTGTCAAGCTTCGTTTAGGTTTAATTTGACAGGTTTGATTTCTAGCTAAAGTACTCTTTATGTAATTGATTTTTCGCACATAATATTTCACATCAATTGGTTTGATGTGTACTTCTACAACCATGTCTATGTTATAGTATGCAAAAGTTGTATGGTTAAAAGTTTTACGTGTTGTAGACTCCCAAGTCATATCTAATAGTCATGACTGCCTCTGGTAAATGGTATTATAGTGTGATATAACAATTATTACTGTGGAAATAAAAAAACATTAATCTTAATTATTCATCACAGCAATTATCTTTATACCATTATAGACAAAAAGTAGCTACTTATTCCTGAGAAATGCTATCAGAGGTCTAAAGCGAAAAACCAACATTGATAATTTGCTTTAGTAAAGCTTGTTGGTAAAACACTTCCATAAGTCTCTGGGTCCTACTGTGGTGGATTATGCATATAATGAAAAGGGTGGCTTACTCAACTGTGCATAAGTGTATTGAATCATGTATGGAGTCAGTCGCTTGAGTGTCATTTGACACGACAAGTCCATTTTAGCTTTACTCCTGTGTATACCAATGACACTGATGATATTTCAAAGCCCTGCCATTCCTCCGCTCAGTTGCTTCCGAGTGGAAGCGTTCATGCAGAGAAATTTCTTCCAAGCGGTGTTTTGACATCAATAGGATGCTGTCAATTGCTGTTCAGGGCATTCTTAATCTCATAAGAATAGACTACAGGCAATATTTGTTTTTGATGCCTTCATTTTGACTGCATGTTTGTTTGAAGAGTACTTTCATGCTCCGCTTCATTTTTCAACATTACGTTGCATGCTCTACAATAAAGAAATTAATCTGTTAAGTGTATGGAAGAGTGCAACTTCATATCGGTATGTTGATTGCTTCTTTATTCATCTCAGTATAAATCATTGGAAAAAGTGCAGTATAGCGGATCCAAATTTATGACCACATTTAACAAGCCTCTTTGCCAGGCCTATGACGTAAAAGTGCTTGAAATCAATTTATGACGTCACAAACTAATGTAGTTATGACGGCGGTTTTCATATTCACGGTAAAGACAATAGTTCATTTTGCTTTTCTAGGGGGATACCTCCCCTAAACCCCCGCTATTCTACACTAAATGTTATTTTAATTGTGCTAGAACTTCAAACTTGTGAAATATTTGATAAAAATTTAATTTTTAATGGATGCCTAATATGGGCATAGATTTGGGGGTCGGCTATACTGCACTAAGCCCAAATCATTTTATACTCCAATGTATCATACTTTATTCTGTGTAAAATTACAAAGGTCCTCGAAAAGTTATACTTACGTTTTTATCTTGAAAAACGACAGACAGCATAGTATTACAGATACTTCCTTACTTTCCTAAGGAGTTGGCCTCAGACTATGTTATCAGTGTGCACCACGGGAGCATTAGCTGAATGAGTTAGCACTGAGAAATGTTTGCATCGAATACACCAAGACCTTTAGACTTGATAGCGGCCACAGTTCCCCCTGGGCATTCTGAGAGTCTGGCTAAGGACAGAATAAACAGAAAACAGGGAAGCAGTGGGCCATAAAATTGGCCAACGCACTGTGTACCTCTCTAGTATTATCAGCTTAAGTCTGCGGCAGGGCCTAATTTACACTAATGCGGTCCTACCAAGCGTTCACTGTCCAAACTCACAGACTTCCTGCCACGGGTCTCTGGACTAAATGCTGTTGAAGCTGCAACGAGAAGGCTGGTAAACACTAAGGGAGAATACAGGGATTTGCATGTGAACTGGTCGTATAGTGCTGCAAGACAAGTTGTAGACATGCTGACGAAAATTATGAAGTTGTGATTCTTGGTTATTTCTGTGCTGAATGAAATGCCATATTGGGGTTAGACAATATTTAACAGTCTGCCAAATAGTACTAGGTAGCAGACAACTATACTAAGTATTTAAAGGAAAATGATATTGTTCTTTTTGTGACTGTTATAAGATTAATGATACTGATCTTAGAATACTTCATCGATGAATTTATTCATGCTCGTTTGTTATAGATAGATCGCTTTGTCACTCATCATTGCCATTAAAAATATATACAAAAAGACTATAAAAAAAGAGCTGATGCTCGATAGCATATAATAATATGCCAAAGAGCAGTGTTATAAAACATTTTGCAGTTTTATACATGTTACACTGTTCAACATATTGAAACAATAAATGAAGAGATGAGTAGGTAATGAAATCTAAGCAATTAAAACATAAAACCTTTGCTTTAGCCCCTTAGTAAACGCATCAATTGTTCATCTGTTTGTTAGCTGACAATGCATTAAGGGTGCTGATATACAGCACTATGTTAATCCATTAAGAAACCTGAGGCATGCCATTAAGCTAGTCAAAATTCTGATGTATTTTCTGTAATATTTATCTTCTTAGTGACCTATTTAATCTTGCATTAGGTCTACAAAAATTGAGCTATTGTTCATATTACCAAAGAGGAAATTAACAGAACAGCATCTATGGCTGCTCACTGATGCTTGCATATTACATGTATTCATCTTGTGAGGTTTTGTTAGGCATGACAAAATAATGATGGAAAATTGATGTTTTGGCCACCCAGCATGGATAATGGCTGGTGTGTCTAAAAGGCAAGCTACTGCCAAGAATCTTGTCTTGAATATCTTAAATATATCGATCCATTGTGTTACTCCCCTGAAATGGTATCTCGCTCCAAAGAGGTTTAATTATGAACAATGATGAAGGTGTGCGGAGGGGCAATAGCAATACGTTTCATGATTATAGATTGCCAAATTTGCCACGTGCGTTTTCCATGAGGAGGATAAACGCATGGAAAACGCATTGTTTTTGCCTAATTAAAAAAAAGTGAAAACCATGCAACGCTTGGAAAACGCACGTAGCACATTTGGCCATGTATATTATATAATCTTTAATCACACACATAAATGGTGTACTTGATATGATATAATGTATAAAAATATCAATTATTATTTACATAGTATATAGTTGATTTAAATAGAAGATTCTCTCATTATGAGAAATAAATTAAATAGAATTGTCTCTTAAATCTTCAATCCCTTGAATTGTCACAAGGTCACTTTCACTGCATTTGTAATATGACACTTTAGATGAGCAATTTAACATGTCACTCTTTGAAATTCCAGTATTTCTCTGTAATACTATGTGGCTTAAGTTGCTGGAAATGATTGTGTTGGCACAGTTTATGCCATGTTGAGCTAAATATCTAATTATAGTATTGTCTGAGTTCATCATTGACCTTAATAATGATGCGTAAGAAATTTAGTGTGCCCCACCCACAATAGCTGCCATATGATGCTTTACTTCATGGAGTTTGCTGTAACTTTATGGAATATTCTCTTTAAGTTTGTTACACCTATGTAATAACCATCATTATCTCAGAGCAAGCTATACCTGTGAAGAATTCTCAAATATTATTCCTGTTGGCTGCTGATACTAACAAGGTCTTAGAACTTCTTTGATCTGTACATGTTGTTGGAAGGAGGGCTGATAATGGCATCATATAACACTGACAATGCCAATGATACCCACTGATGTAAGATACATATGTAGAGGTATACATCCTTTTCACACGGCAGCCATGTTGGTGGTTTTGCCTCATTGACCTCTCTCTGCCCTCAAAGATGGTGGTGGTAGTGGATTAGGGCTTTATGTCCTGTATTTCTGCACCTGATGGGCTAATTAGGACAGGTAGGGACCATGGCAATGAGACGAAGGATGAAACAGCCATCCAACATAGGCTCGACCGGGAATTGAACCCGGGACCCAGTGGTTGGAAGCCCAGTGCGCTACCACTGAGCTAGGCCCCCACCCTCTGCACTCAGATATAGTATTGTGATGTCATCAGTAGACAATGGCCATGGTGAGGTCACAGAGTGTAAAAAACAATGGAGAAGTAATGGTGTCATAATACATTACATAATCAAAATGAGGTGAATGATGCAAAAATACCAACATGGCTGCAGTGTTAAAAAGGTGTATATGTCATAGTCTAGTTGGTAAGGCTTTTATCCACTAAGTTAAAAGTTGTGGATTCAACCCCCATCATACCATAATACATGGCCGAATCTGCCACATGCGTTTTCCATGCGTTTGGATAAACGCATGAAAAACGCATGGTTTTTGCCTCATTATAATTAGTTAAAACCATGCGTTTTCCATGCGTTTACCCTTCTCATGGAAATGCACGTGGTAAATTTGGCCATGTAGCACTAACAATATCCCTGCAACCCTGCCTTATCCCACACAAGTGTAACAGGTTCTTCCCTGTCATAGCATGAAACTCCAGCTCTTCATTTTGCAACCGCTGCCCACTTGACCCAAGTTTTACAGCAATCGGCAACCGTAGTGATGAGACTGGTGTGAGTTCTTCAGCCCCTCTGGTTAACCCCATGCTTCATACTTAATTTACCTATTCTAGCTGAGGAAGAATCTTTTGCAAAGTTCAAAGTACTATTGCATTAATATAAATTCAAATCAGTCATGCAGAAGAGTAAAAAGAACATTCGGAAGACAGTGTGAAAATACCAAATGTGAATGGTGCAAGGTTTTAGAGAAGAAAAACTTGCAACAGCAACAGACCTTTTTCCATTGATTATTCTCACAATATTTGTTTGGATTTTCTTTGTAGATGTGTGGGAAAACAGAAAAATCTATAACCTTGTGATGAGAACAGCAAGTTTTGTTGCTTCCCATATCACATGTAAAATTTTTACAAAATCAACAAAATATAGATTTCTGGCTATGGGATAAAAATAGTTTTCCCATTCTTATATACTGTATGTTTTTATAAATTGTTATAAATAGCACTATTATTTGAGCCAATTGTACACATCCAAGTATTTTTAACCATTGTAGATTTATCAATAAAAGTACCTGAGGTTAGATGGTCAGACTCGTTATCACAAATAAAATTCCATTATAACTTGGTTTGTTATTAAAGGGCCTGGTGTAAGGTAAGGTAATAGAGTCAGTTCCTAGACAAAGGCCTTGTATTCACCACAGTTACAGGCGTACATAAACAAGCCAACTGTAAATGTCAACTGGTTTGTCTCATGCGTTCTTCTACTCACGTGCTCCTTTAATGTTCTCTCACCCTTTGCGAAACTGCTAACCCATTGTGAATCGAGTGACAAATGAGGACTTTAAGCCAGTGTTCCATTCAACGTAACTTCCCTAGTCTGACTAACGCACAAACAAAAATATTTTTACCTATAGTTCACGTTGACACGTACATAAGAAATTACAGCACTTAGAGGAAACGCATACAATCAGCGTCTCCTTCATGCATCAACCTTACTGATCTTTCGGAGAACACTTAAGTATTCTGAGACAGTTTCTATTCTTTCTTGTTGTCAGCCCCATCTACAGCAGTGACATTGATGAAATGGGGTTCTCTAGGGAGGGTCAGTTTTGTCACTATGTTTGCAAATATAACTTGGGAAGCTCTCTAGGCTCCAGGTTATCTGATACATACAAAACTATATTGGATTGCTTGGATCAAAAAGGGATAGATAACAAGGTTATCTATGATTGTATGAAATTGGTTTCTTATAGCTAAGTAATACATTATTGAGTATTGTCCTGCCTTATTCGTGATGTACTACAACTAGCATTCATGTGCGTCTTTGCATTGATGATGAATGTAAAGTATATTTTCATACGGAAATATATATGTATTTAGTCATACTCTAGTGATCTTTTTACCACAGGAAGCCACTGATGTTAAAAGTTGTCTTGGTGAGAATGAAATCTGATCGGCAAATCACATGTTTTTTAATTCGTCAAGGGGGTTTCACACATAGCCGGATCAGACGCCGGAGCGTCCCGGAGTAACATTTTATTACCTCCGGGGGGTTCCGGGATCAAAGAGCTGTTAAATGTCAACAAAAAATAAATGTTTGGCGATGTGTACACGATGTCAATACGGTCTCAACAAGAAGCAACACGGAGCTAACACGACTGTCCCATTTAGAGTGAGGAGTGAACCGGATTTTCACGGTGCCTTCGCAGATATCACCGGTCTTTACACCGTGTTCATTCGTGTGGATCCGTTGTGGCTCCTTGTACTCTCCGGCGTTAATGGCGGCGAAATATTCATGCCCGGTTGACGCCGGATGTAGCCGGAGACATGCCGGAGTCAATACGGAGATTCCCGGAGATCGGCGGAGTCTACTGGGCGTCTACACGGATCTACACGGATCTACACGGATTTAACTGTTCCGGGATCTCCGGCATGAAAAATTAAACATGTTTAATTTTTTTGCCGGAGTCCCCCGGTGTTACCGGACCATGCCGGACACTGCCGGACACTCCCGGACATGAACAAGATGTCTATACGGCTTTCCCCGGAGTCTGCGGGATTATCCCGGAGTTGACCTCCGGGACGCTCCTGCGTCTGATCCGGCTATGTGTGAAACCCCCTTCAGACTCAATGTTTTTGGTGTGAAGCATACTTGACTTATATGACTAGCTGCCAGAGGCAG
Organism: Alitta virens; assembly: GCA_932294295.1. Lineage (NCBI taxonomy): Eukaryota > Metazoa > Annelida > Polychaeta > Phyllodocida > Nereididae > Alitta > Alitta virens. The sequence goes on along the minus strand of OW028578.1, from coordinate 10,661,725 downwards.
ACATAATGATGGAATGAAGAGGTAAAGAATCCAGGCCATGTTAGACATTTTCCCATAGGTGGGATATTTTACTTGCCCCAGCATATATATAAGCCTTACAAGGGCCACGGACACCACCAAAGGTACCAGATTTCAAACGTATGCAACCAAAGTCATTGATGACATAAAACCTGGCTTAGGGCAATGTTGTACCCACTGAGCCAGAAAACTATAAAATGCAGGGTACTAATGCTGTTTTTTCTGCAGCAAGAAGCTTTTATAAATTTTTACATAAACTTGAAAACAATGGTGTCCCTGAATATTTCCAAAATATTGAAATATTGAAATCAAAAGACATACATAACTACAACACCAGATCAAAAAATCAATATTACAATACTTTCCATAGAAGGACATTAACTGAAAACTGCTTAAAGTTAAAAATGATAAATACATTAAATGAAACAGAACATATCATATCTTCTAAATTGCAAACGCATAGTCTTGTTGGATTTGCTCAATATGTCAAACTTTATATAATTAATGGATACCAAATTAACTGTAACATACAGAATTGTTTTACTTGCAATTATATTTAAACATTGTGAAAACACACACCTAATCAAGCGGCCACGAGCCAATTTGGGTGTCTACTAAATAAACCTTAAACCTTAAGACCAACTCAATATAAAGACTTTTTCGAAGGACTACAACATTCGTTCATTCATTCAATCATTCATTCATTCATTCATTCATTCAATCAACCATTCATTTATTCAATCATTCATTTATTGATTAAATCATTTATTCATTCATTCATTCATTCCACTGGTTTCATTCATTCACTCATTCATTCAATCAACCATTCATTTATTAAATCATTCATTAATTCCATTCATTCATTAAATAATTCATTCATTCATTCATTCCACTGGTTTCATTCATTCATTCAATCAACCATTCATTTATTAAATCATTCATTCCATTCATTCACCATGCTGTGATGACACGGCGGGCTGTCACAAAAACTGCGTATATGCCCTAACACTAACCTTTGATGGTTTCAGCTGTATTATTGCCTCTTGTATTTTACTTCACTCTTAAGACCAGGAAATCTGCATGTGTTCTTTATTGCTGGGTCCCAATGAAGTAATCTAAACAGAACAAAGTACATTTATGGTACATTGTAAATTCAATCAGGCACGATGAAACATGCATGAAGGCCTGTCTCGCTTATCAAAACCAATATCACTTTCCAACTCGGGAATGTGACAAGCCAGGAATTCACAAATGCCACAAGAGATAATAACAGCATTATTTATATTCATGTGTCTGCGCTGAAATTCTTGCTCCGTATTCTGGTGCGACATATCATGTACACCGCGCAACAGGATTTGACATTTAAACCGAGCAATCTGTAAGAGCAGAAATAACATGATACACAGTTATGATAACTGTGAAAATTGATACTGTCTACTTTTATTGTTCAGTTTAAGATATAGTGTTCGTGCATCTTTATATTGTAGGGAAACTAATGTTGAGTTCAAAATCGCAGCTGTTATATATATATATTAGATATACATGGAAGTTGAATTAACCATGAAACTGTCCAGCACAATAGATTTATGAATATTTAATTTCATATACTCTTGATTGTATTCCAGGATCAGAAGTCTGCATCCCAAAGAAGAATCTGAGGTTAGTAAACATTATGAGTAAAAAGCAAGTTAAAAGCGGACTTACTGTCAGGGGCGAATCCAGAATTTCTTTCCCGAGGGGGGGGGGGGTTGTAAAAAGTATTGCCGGGACCGCTGAATTTTTTTAATTTTTTAATTAAAATGTACTAAGCCAATGTGTGCAACCCCCAACCCCCCCCCCTAAATCCGCCACTGACTTTAAAAACATATAAGTAAATATAATCTACTTACGTAAATTTGGTTAATGACGGTCGCCATATTGGAATCTCTCTCTCTCTCTCTCTCTCTCTCTCTCTCTCTCTCTCTCTCCTTAACACCGAGCTTCCGCTTCCTCGTCCTGGCACTGACCCTCTCTTGTCCTATCAGAGCTTCACTCGTCTCTTTTTATCCACGCTGCCCAGGCCCTGCCTATGGACATATTGCTATGGCAATTTACTTAAAAATCTTGCTACCAGTTCTCTGGCGGTTTACGTACAGTTTCTTGTATAAACGCATATCATTGATCATTGCCTTATTGATACTATGTATGGGAACCCCAACTTGTCTAACTAAATGAAAGAGCAATACGATTTGTTTGCAATGATTATGATAGCCGATACAACCACCTGCAAAAAAAATGCTTTATGTAACAAGGAAAACTAGTCTAGCAGAATTTGTTTACAAAGTACTCCATGACATGGCAAAACCTATAACAAGTTCATTCTTTACCAGGCAGATTACGCCATATGAGATGAGAGATAATCTTAAGCTGGTGAAGCCTGTTTACAACACTATGCAATATGGTTTCAGATCTATTATATATCAAGGTGCTTTGATTTGGAATTCCTTACCTGTTGAACTAAAACAAGTAGATGATTTAGCTAAGTTCAAGGATTTATTAAGAGGTTGTAATTCCTTAGAAATGTGTCATTGCGGATCATGTATAATCTGTCAGCAAAATAATTTATGATCATTGTGTAGTTACGTCATATTCTAATCATCTGTATATATATCTTCTTTCATTGTTATTGTTATTTTTACCAGTCGGCTAAAAGCTTTATAGCTTATGTTTTATTTTTTTGCCTTGCACCACCAGCTATAAATAAAGTATTTTTTTTATCTTATTTGTCTCATGGGTGCTTAAGTTTCTCAAATCGCGGACAGAGCTGACACATGTAGTGCAGTATCTGCTCGTTTCATGTTATATATGTATTTTAAAACATCATTGCACTATGTGTACTGGGGTATCTACTAGAGCCTCTTGTTTTACTGTCTGTGTGTCCTCTTTCTTTGTATGTGCCAATACAATAAAGGCGAATGATTCCAACCACATACTGGCTGTCCGAGTTGTTAATTCTCTGTAATTTTATACGCAATTCTTTGAATAATTTCTTTATAAAACAATTACATGGTTTATGTAAATTGTGTCTGACTAATTAATATTTTTGGTGTGTAAGGTTCTTTCATGATTTATCGTGAAATTCAACATTTACTACCATGCAAAATGGCGTTACATGCTAGACCTTTTACTCTTCATGCGCTCATGTTACTATATTAATATTGCCATGCCATGATTTTTTATTATCACTACATGTCATATACCAGTACCACCAACTGCTACATCATTTTGCAATCAAACTACAGGCATGGCATGCAATATACATTAACTGTGCTACATGCAAATGCTATCAGCTACATTACTCTGAGATGTTCTATATGTCCCCACAGTGCTGTAGCTCCCAGCTATGTTACATTTGGTACCAGCACAGATGGCATTTTGATTGCTTTCAATGGAGGTCACAGAGTGGTCAGAACCGGCTATAATGGAAGCTTCCATAGCAAAAGAGACTTCTTGTATGCACCCCCACGACATTATAAATTAACTGGAGTGGGGTATCATTTTTTACTTATATATTCTGTTGATACAGCGGAACCCCAGATTTAGGCACACCGGTATAACAAACACAATCGGTTGTAAAAGTGTTATTTCGATTTGCAGTATCAAGACCATCAGTGGCGCAGATTTGCTATTTTTCCAGGGGAGGAGGGGAAGGACAGAAACCTCTTGGAGTCACAAATTATAAAATTTATATTATAATATGAAAAGAATATAAATTTGTACATGGCAATTGTGCTACGTGCGTTTTCCATGCGTTTGGATAAACGCATGGAAAACGCATGGTTTTTTCCTTATTAGAATCAGCTGAAAACCATGCGTTTTCCATGTGTTTATCCTTCTCATGGAAAACGCACGTGGCACATTTGGCCATGTAGGAAGGTGTATCCCCTCCACTCGCATCCCGCCCCCTCTCCCAGGATTTGCGCCCATGCACTCAATATTAAGATTAAGAACACTTTCAGAGGCCATTTTTCCAGGTGAAAAATTGTATACATGTAAGTTCTAGCTTAATAAATATATAATGGCAATTAATATAATATAAATGACTACCTCGAAGTAAGGCCACTTCAGTCTGATGCCACTGTTGGGGAGAGTGGGGCTCCGTGAACCAATTTTTTTACTTTTCCACCTTGGAGCATGATGCGACAATCGTAAAGTCTTACTGTAAAATCTTACTATAGTTTAACATCTTATGCAAAATGTTGAATTGTATATATTGTTTGTAAGGGGGAAAATTCTGTCTTTAAAAAATGTGGTCAAGTGCCTCATTGAGCCAACCTAAAGCCACTGTCACACGGGCCGGTTTTGCCGTAGTGAACCCGTAGTATTACGTAATAGTTATGTAACAGCTCTTTCCGCCGGTTTGGCGACCGGTTCTGGCAGCAAAAAGGGGCGGGGCAGCACCCGCCGGGTTACCCGCCGGGTGCTACGGGTAACCCGCCGGGATACCCGCCGGCTTCCACGGGTGCCTCGGCGGGTTCTACGGGTGCCTCGGCGGGTTCTACGGGTAACTCGGCGGGTTCTACGGGTGACTCGGCAGGTTTTACGGGTTACTCGGCGGGTTCTATGGGTTACTCGCCGAGTTGTAGGAGTAAGCAGGCGAGTAGTAGGAGTAACTCGCAGCTTCCAGGAGTATACTTTAAAAGGCTGCTGCTCCCCTAATATTAGTCCGATTTTCGTTAAATAAGAACTAAAATTGTAGTATAGTTTATACTGATTCCATACCTGTTTTCGGATCGAAAATATACCAAATATTAAGCGAGTTATTCGTCTGAGAAGGTAGCTAGGTTTGCGGAGGCAAACAGTGGTGCTCTCGCAGACGTCCGCGCCGGGACTGTATCAATGCTGCTGCTCCCCTAATATTAGTCCGATTTTCGTCAAATAAAGACTGGATTGTAGTATAATTCATATTGACTCCATAGGTGTTTTCGGATTGAAAATAGACCAAATATTAAGCGAGATATTCGTCTGAGAAGGCAGCAAGGTGCTCTGTGTATGTTCATGACTTGAATGGTGTGGTCAATATTTTTTACCATTATATATACATTGTCTGGATGAGCTTTATTGCAATTAATTTCTACTCATTCTGCCAACTGGCCAATGGGAAGGACTTTTCCTTTGGTTTTGTAAAGTCAATTAACCTATATATGTAATAGCAATCTGCCTTGACCGTTATGTCAATTGCTATTAGCATTTTGAATAATACAAAGAATGGGGTAAGTCATGCTTTTTCATCATTGATCACAAGCATGAATTGAAATCATTGATCACAAGCATGAATTGAAATTCTGAATTGACCGTTATGTCAATTGCTATTAACATTTTGAATAATACAAAGAATGGGGTAAGTCATGCTTTTTCATCATTGATCACAAGCATTAATTGAAGTTCTGAATTTCAACTGATTCCTGTTTAATATGCATATTAAAGAGGGAGATTGTTTTGATCATGGATGGAACATGCAATATCAATATTAATTTCAGTTGGATTATTTTCAGAAACAACAACGAAATATTGATAATTTATATAAACTAGAGTATATCTATCTATAGATAGTTGTTATAGCTCCATAGACATCTTTATCAAGTCAAAATTTTATTGGCAACAAGCAAACAAACATTGTTTTATTTTCGTTTTTTATTGATTACGAATTAATGAATTATTGATAGTAACATATTATTAGGTGAAGATCTTATAACTATCTGTCTATCTACATATCTATATTCTATGAGGTATTACTAACTTTATTAACAAGAATATTCTTGTTTGTGCCTAGTATACTCCATTAATTTTCCCCACCTTAACTATTATATAAATTCTACACATTTCCCTGAATAATTCAGTCTTTATTTGACGAAAATCGAATATGTGATAGACAGATAGTTTAGATAGACAGATAGATTTATATGCTTATTATATAATATAGAATATCTAGCTTAATATTTGGTCCATATAAGTACATAAAAAATAGCATATAAAATCACAGATCAAATCACAAATACTAATTACAATATCAATATTACATTTAAATTTTACAAAAATATACACAAAAAGATAAGAATGTTCACATGTATAAAAAAATACCAATATACAAATATAATCATTGCCTGGTAATTACAATACAATATATTGTTTTTAATTAATGAAAGCAATTACATCTTTTTGTAATTGTGAATGACAATCAAGACAATGTCATATTACTGTGTCATCTTTGAACAAACTATGAAATGACAGGTCAAAGAACCCCAATTTAGGCAATTAGGCAATTGACACATGTATTGAGCATTTGCTGTATTCTCTACACCCACTCTTTATATCATTCAAAATGCTATTAGCAATTGACATAACGGTCATGGCAGTTGGCAGAATGAGTAGAAATGAATTGCAATAAAGCTCATCCAAACAATGTATATATATCATGGTCAAAAATATTGACCACACCATTCAAGTCATGACCATACACAGAGCACCTGGCCGCCGCCAGAGAACTGCATTCTCAGATGAATATCTCGCTTAATATTTGGTCTATTTTCAATCCGAAAACATGATGGAATCAGTATGAACTACGTTACAATACAGTTTTAATTTGACGAAAATCGGACTAATATTAGGGGAGCAGCAGCCTTTTAAAGAAGGGCTCAGCCCTTCCTGCATTGATAGAGTCAGGGCGCGGACGTCTGCGAGAGCACCACTGTTTGCCTCCGCCAACCTAGCTACCTTCTCAGACGAATATCTCGCTTAATATTTGGTCTATTTTCAATCCGAAAACACGTATGGAATCAGTATGATTTATACTACAATTCAGTCCTGATTTGACGTACATCGGATTAATATAAATGGAGCAGCAGCCGCCGCAAGACAACTGCCTTCTCAGACAAATATCTCGCTTAATATTCGGGTTTTTTTAAATCCGAAAATACGTATGGAATCAGTATGAGCTATACTGCCATTCAGTCTTTATTTGAGGAAAATCGGACTAATATTAGAGGAGCAGCAGCCTTTTTAAAGTATATACCTCCCTGCCTACGCTGACGCTGGTAGCAAAAAGCCGGCGGGTTACACGTGAAAGCCGGCGGGTTACACGTGAAAGCCGGCGGGTTACCCGTAGAACCCCTCAACAAGCCGCCGGGGTGAAATTAGGGACGAATAATTCGCCGGGTTCTACGGGCCACCCGCCGGGTTCTACGGGCCACCCGCCGGGTTCTACGGGCCACCCGCCGGCTTCCACGGGTTTTTTTTTTTTTTTTTACACCCGTGAGATTTCTACGGTTGTGCCATGCAAGCGTGGCACAACCGGCTACCGGGGCCGGGTTTCGCGGCTTGGCCAAGGGTCCCACGGGTATCCACGGGTATCCACGGGTGGCCGTATTGGGGCCGCCGGCTTCGAGCCGGGTAGCGATTTCCGCAACTATTACGTAATACTACGGGTTCACTACGGCACAACCGGCCCGTGTGACAGTGGCTTATCAAACACCTGGAATTTGCTAAAAGAAGCTTCAGTTTGCTTCATTGGTGTCACAAACATGGATTGCCAAAGGGTCATTCCAAATGAAATCAACCAATTTTTCAGGAATTTCCCAGGTCAACCTCTCAGAATTGTAAACAGAAAGGTTAAAACAATAAGGAAGCCAAAGCTAATGCCTTTATCTAGCTTAGTATTGAAGCAGTGGCTGCTCAAATATAGTATCGTTTTTTGTATTTCTTATTTTCGGCCATTTTTAGACCCATATTGTGACAAAACAGTTTAAGGTAGACTTAATTAGACTCAATTGAAATGTTCTATGGGAAAAGTTGGCCCTAGAAACTCAAACTTCTACATGCAATAGCAGTGAAGTAATGAGTGTGCAAAGTTGGACGAAAATGCATTTGCGAAAAAACTTAAACATTAAATTAAATTTCAAAGGCTGTATTTCAAAAACGGTTGCAGATATGGACCTAAAATTTTGAGATTTGCCCATTAGTCTAGTAGATGTCCACCTCTGAATTTTTTCAGACAATTCTGAGAGGGTGACCTAGGAGCCTCTAGTTGATTTCATATGGAATCACCCCAAAGACTTAAAGCAATCAGCAATTGATTATGAACCATTAAAAGACCATTAAGGGAATACAACGTTGAGAAATAATCATTTATCTGAAGGAGCATGGTTTCTTGACAGTTATATTAAGTAATTTTGATTAAGTCCATGCACGGCCCAACCTTAATGATTGTCTGACTTTCCAGGTCAAATGAAGTGTGCCTTTGGTCAAGCTACATATAAACTACACTATTGAAAATTACCAAGCTGAAATGAAATAATGTCAAGCTCTGAAGTACGAACATGCCTACATTTGCTGTGTTAAATGTATTCATATTAAGGCTTATTTTGCAAAGAAAGGTTAATATTTAAATGTCCAAGGCAAGTAAAGTGTGCCTGGGTAAGTGGTAATTGGAGGAAAATTGCATTTTTGTAAAATACACTATATGGCACCTTAACTTAAGACTTATAACATAATTAAAGGTATACAACATGTAATAGTATGCTTTCAACTAGTTAATGTTGTTTCATGGTCAGGCTCAAGGTGCCCCGTGTAAGCTGGCTCAAGGTGCCCCACATGCAAATTCCATATAAAAACTGTGACGCAGGTAAATCTTAACTTACCTGCAATGATGTCAATCTGTGGCATATATTGCCTAGTTCACACTGACAAAATGGTTATTAGATTCTAGAAATAATCAAGATATTAGAAAAATAACAACCTTGCCCGGTTTTATTACTCTGTGGTAGCGAAAAGTGTAAATCCTGAATTAACGCATTGTCCTGGTTGGAAACATGAACAATTATCAGTGACCTAATTCATTATCACTAAGGGGACAACATTATCGCCATTTACAAGGTTAATGACAAACCAACTAGCCTGCAGAGCCGAGGGATCAAGGTGCCCCATGGCTCAAGGTGCCCCACTCTCTCCTACTGTACACTAAAAAGCAGCCAGCACATTAAGACCACCAAAATATTGTAAAGTTCCAGAATCAAGATCTCCACAGAATCAAGACCACTTCATAGATTCTAATGGTGATAATAGTGGTTGGCTCTTTTTGTATCATTTCAATATAAACCTTTGCAATTTGAGAAGAGCCAGCTGCTATAAAAAAGTAGATAAGTATAATATTTTAGGACGAACCTTGGAGGCGTGAAAAGGTGAATTTGTTGATGCATAAACTGATCACATGACAGGAAGATTGTAGTGGTTAATAGGGTCATGTGATCACTGGGCCATGTGACTTCTACAAATAGAATTATTTGCTGTCTCCAAGACAAGTTATATTTTTAGCAAAACTTGTGTTTTCTCGTGACGGACGCCCAACTACAGCTATACAGACCTTAACATAAATATCTTATGCTTATATCAGCCAAACCAAGCTATACATAGCTGGTGGAAACACTAATAGTGTACGTCTAATTGAATCAGAAAATTAATGTTTTATTCTTTTTTCTGTCTAAACTACAGCAACTTGTCAGTTTAACCCAATTTCATCTCTTGGAACAAATCGTAAAACACATGTGAAATTATTCATTTAAAATCGTATTCCTTTTTATCTAAAAAATATATCATAAAAAAGCATAATTATAAGGGGAAAGGGGCCAACAAATTTTAAATTACATGAAATTAACACACTACAAATTAAACTACAGTGCTTTTTAATTTGGAAAACGGGAAGTAGACATTTCTTATACTGTATGCCAATTTACCCCTGGAACATGTCACAATAATATGCTGAAGCTATATGTTTATATAGTCCATAAATTACATAAAATGTAGGTAAGGGATTTTTCTTCAATATATTTAGACATACTAGATGGTTATCGTGTCATGGAAATCTCATCGAACTGGGAATTGTTCCAACAACAAAGTGAGAATCAATGTAAACAAATCTGTCCCTTGCATGGTTTTTTCTACACAATGAAATCCACTTTTGACAAATCATTAAGAGTGTTTTGCCATTGAGATGAAAACGAGGCATAAACGAACGTCATGAGCGTAATTTACGTCAGATTTTGCTAAAATTCAAAGTTCATGTACAAACATGTATAGGTGTTTCGCTTGTAGCATGAATTTAAACCATTCTGAGCTCAAATTTTCATAAAACAACTCTCCAATCGCGATTCGGCGACGCTCTTCAATACGTTCCAATGCATAATAAGCTAAAATGTAAACAAAGTCGATCGAGTAAATTCCTGCAAAATAATTACCAATTTAGTACAATCAACACAATTGGTTCTTGAATTTGGATAGCTTTGTGGTACAAAGAAACGTTTGACAATCCAGCTTTAAGTTGCTCATTTTTTCTAAGGGAACTTCACCTATTTTTAGACCACCTCACAATTAAGGCTAGGCCTACTATACATTTTGCAACAATATTTTGTCTAGACAGCATGTCCTTTAATCTAATAATTATATTAAGGCTGGCTAGCGTGTCATTACGTGCATGCTGTTTGAATTAAAGGTGAATACTAATAATTCTAATAAGAAATAGGCATTAAACTCAAATTGTGTTAAATAAGCTCCTTTTAAACAGAGAATTTTTGCATTGGCGAAGTTCGCACAATATATAAGAAAATTGTATAATTCAACTGTAAAACACCAACTGCCACAAAAAGTTAACTATTATTCCTTTAATACATGTGTTATCCATAAAACAGTAAAAATACCTATAGAATGAAAAAAAAATGATTTACTGATCAGTATTTATAACACTAGATGTTGCTATCTTTCACCAGATATGGAAGGAATAACTTAACATTAAACCTCATGCAACTGTGGAATATATACCTCACTCCTTTTGCCATAATATCAGTGCAGCTTCCTGTCTCAGTTATTTGCAGCATCCTACAGATAAAATGCTCTAAAAGCATCCATTGTGAGAATGCATTTACATAAAGTTGTTGCTGGTGCAAAGTGCTGTGTTCCATGGACTTCCTGTAAACATATTGAAACCAATAAAGATACGGAATGTTCTCTGAAAAAGCCTGTGTATGATTAGGCCACATCTTTACGATGTTGTGTTGCAGCAGTTGATGTCATGGTAATGTTATCATACAGTGTTTTGCTGTGATGTCAAAAATTAGTTTTTGATCATCTCGAATAAGGTCCAATGAAACTGCTTTCACGACTGAATGGTGTAGAGGACGTCAAAATGTAGTTGACAGTTTGATACATCCCCTGCACGATTCAGTCTGTCTGAGGTGGGGTCCTAGCTCAGTGGTAGCGCGCTGGCTTCCAACCATGGGGGGCGGGTTCAATTCCCGGTCAAGCCTTAAATTGGATGGCTGTTTCGTCCATCATCTCATTGCCATGGTCCCTGCCTGTCCCAATTAGCCTATCAGGTGCAGAGATACAGGACGTAAAGCCCTATTCCACCCACCCACCACACCATTCAGACTCATGAAGCCAGCAGAACAAGTCGGTAAAAAACGTCACAAAGGTAAAATACATACATGGCCAAATGTACCACGTGGGTTTTCCATGAGAAGGATAAACGCATGGAAAATGCATGGTTTTTGCCTAATTAAAGGACTACACGAAACTAATAAGATAAGATAAGATAAAATGTTATTTATAGTCGGAGGTGCAAGACAAAACAATAAAACATAAGCTATAAAGCTTTTAGCCAACTGGTAAAAATAACAATAACAATGAAAGAAGATATATATACATATGATTAGAATGAGATTATGACGTAACTACACAATGATCATAAATTATTTTGCTGACAGATTATACATGATCCACAATTACACTTCTCTAAGGAATTACAACGTCTTAATAAATAGTTGAACTTAGCTAATTCAGCTACTTGTTTTAGTTCAACAGGTAAATAATTCCAAATCAAAGCACCTTGATATATAATAGATCTGAAACCATATTACAGTATTGTAAACAGGCTTGACTAACTTAAGATTATCTCTCATCTCATCTGGCGAAATCTACCGAGTGAAGAAGAAAGTTTTTGCAATGTCATGGAGTACTTTGTAAATGAAATGAACTTATTCAATGAATAAAATTAAGGCATGACAATGTACATCATCACAATTTTAGTGACAGACGTTACATTTTACCATGATCATTCACACAAGTTAGCAAGTTTCCCCATTCATGTTGTGCATGTGGAAAACCTATTACTTCTTAAGCCCCGTTCCCACATAGCCGAGTTACTCGTAGTCAACTCGTAGTAATAACAAAAATTACGTAACACCCAAAATTCGAGGAGTTGGCGACGAATTTTTGCGGAAAAAATGACCAGGAGTGACTCGCCGAGTTACTCGCCGAATTACTCGCCGAGTTACTCGGCGGGTTCAGCGAGCGACTCGCCGAGTACCAGGAGTGACTCGCCGAGTACCAGGAGTAACTCGCCGAGTACCAGGAGTAACTCGCCGAGTACCAGGAGTAACTCGCCGAGTACCAGGAGTAACTCGCCGGGTGAAGCAAGGTGTCTACGACAGCGACGAGTCACCCATCGAATGATTGATAGGCCGACGCCAGCCTACCTGCATTCTCAGATGAATATCTCGCTTAATATTTGGTCTATTTTCGATCCGAAAAAACCTATGGAGTCACTATGAATTATACTACAAAAAAATCTTTATTTGACGAAAATCGGACTAATATTAAGGGAGCAGTAGCTTTTTAAAGAAGCGCTCAGCTTTCTGCATTAATACAGTCTGGGCGCGGACGCTTCAGGGAGCACCAGTATAAGTAAATTAAATATAGCAAATAAAATCACAGATCAAATCACAAATACTAATTACAATATCAATATTAGATTTAAATTTTACAAAATATACACAAATTTATACTGATCATAATATCACAATAAGATTCAAATTAACACAAAAAGATAAGAAAGTTATACAAATATAATCATTGCCTGGTAATTACAATTAAATATATTGCTTTTAATTAATGAAAGCAATTACATATTTTTGTAATTGTGAATGACAATCAAGACAATGTCATATTACTGTGTCATCTTTGAACAAACCATGAAATGACAGGTCAAAGAACCCCAATTTAGGCAATTAGGCAATTGACACATGTATTGAATTTGCTGTATGCTCTACACCAATTCTTTGTATCATTCAAAATGCTAATAGCAATTACTGTGTCATCTTTGAACAAACCATGAAATGACAGGTCAAAGAACCCCAATTTAGGCAATTAGGCAATTGACACATGTATTGAATTTGCTGTATGCTCTACACCCATTCTTTGTATCATTCAAAATGCTAATAGCAATTGACATAACAGTCATGGCAGTTGGCAGAATGAGTAGAAATGAATTGCAATAAAGCTCATCCAAACAATGTATATAAAATGGTCAAAAATATTGACCACACCATTCATGTCAGGGCCATACACAGAGCACCTTGCCGCCGCCAGACTACCTGCCTTCTCAGACAAATATCTCGCTTAATATTTGGTCTATTTTCAATCTGAAAATCTGTGTGGAATAAGTATGAACTCGACTATAATTCAATATTTATTTGACGAAAATCGGACTAATATTAGGGGAGCAGCAGCCTTTTAAAGTAGCGCTCAGCCTTACCTGCATTGATACAGTCCGGGCGCGGATGTCTGCGAGAGCACCACTGTTTGCCTCCGCCAACTTAGCTGCTTTCTCAGACGAATATCTCGCTTAATATTTGGTCTATTTTCAATCCGAAAACGCGTATGGAATCAGTATGATTTATACTACAATTCAGTCCTAATTTGACGAAAATCGGATTAATATAAATGGAGCAGCAGCCACCGCAAGACAACTGCCTTCTCAGACAAATATCTCGCTTAATATTCGGGTTTTTTTAAATCCGAAAATACGTATGGAATCACTATGAATTATACTACAAAACAATCTTTATTTGACGAAAATCGGACTGATATTAGAGGAGCAGCGGCCTTTTATATTATATACGACCCCCTACGCTGATGATGCATGTACTAAAGGTAGAACTCGACGAGTTACTCGGCGAGTTACTCCTACAACTCGGTGAGTTACTCCTACAACTCGCCGAGTTACTCCTCGCACTCCTGAACATCCCCCCCGAGTGTAATACGAGCGAAAATAGCGCCGAGTAACTCGGCGAGTTCGAGGAGTAACTCGGCGAGTTCGAGGAGTAACTCGGCGAGTTCGAGGAGTAACTCGGCGAGTCATGGCCGAGTTTTTGGACTCCTGGATAATTCGCCGAGTGTGCCGTGCAGCACGGCATACTCGGGAGACTCGGCAAACTCGGCTCCAAATCTCACGAGTTCGCTACGAGACTCAGGAGTTACTCGCCGAGCATCTCTCGAGTGCGAGGAGTAATCGCCGAGTTTAGTAAGAGTTGGGCCCGAGAGGCGTGTTACGTAATACTACGAGTTGACTACGAGTAACTCGGCTATGTGGGAACGGGGCTTTAGCAAATGGATTCATGCTGGAAAGCTATTCGAATGTTATTTGACACCGTGTATCAATATTTTGTGCCCTGTTTGTGGGCCCAAGTGACACAGGTCATATATCAAAGCTGGATATGCATCTCACAAAGTCATAGCTTTGCCCTTTATTGTTTTGGAACATGCAAATACAGTTTATATTTGCACTGGTGTTTTATTATGGATGTGAATACAGTTACAATGGTGGAGATTTAGAGAGGATAAACCACACAATGTCTGAAGTGTTTGGATAAGTGTATATGAGATTATTAAAAAATAAATAAATAAAGAATAAGCTCAAAGACAAATTCCTGCACTGTTTACTGTGGGTGTATGGGTTCAAAGCCCACTCCTTGCACTGGGATGTACTCAAAGCCCTCCCCCTGCACTGTTTATGAGCTGCATCTATCCCAGTCCCATCACATGGGAAGTACTCATCATCACCTCATCCATGGTAGCAACTGTTTCTATCCCTGTCCCATCACATGGGATGTACTCATCATCACCTCATCCATGGTAGTAACTGTGGTTGCATGGGTTCAAAGCCCACTCCCTGCACTGTTTATGAGCCGCATCTATCCCTGTCCCATCACATGGGATGTACTCATCATCATCTAATCCATAGTAGTTACTGTGGGTTCATGGGTTCAACCCACACTCCCTGCACTGTTTATGAGCCACATCTATCCCTGTCCCATTATTACATCCTTCTCTATAATGTAGTCTTAAGATATCGGCGGGTTCTACGGGTCACTCGGCGGGTTCTACGGGTCACTCGGCGGGTTCTACGGGTCACTCGGCGGGTTCTACGGGTCACTTGGCGGGTTCTACGGGTCACTTGATGGGTTCTAAATTTTTTGTAATTATCTAGTGGTTATCTGTGGTTAAAGCACAATTTGGAAAAAAATCTCCTTTGTTTCCTCACACAACACAACTTCAAATGGCATAGTTATGACTTCCTTCTGGAGTTCCTCTATAAAAACTAGCTCGACTTTGAACAAAACACAGGAAAGCAGTGAACTATAAAAGTGACCACTGGCCTTTTGTGTCTCCAGAGACACTATCGACCGATCGAAAGTTTCTTTGGCTTTTATATCCTCATTTTATGGTCGTTCTCTTCAGAAAGATTTTATTTGTTTCTTTGTTTATATTGCCAAAGGCTGCAGTAAGAAATAAAAAAGTTGCCTTGGAATCGAGGAAGTTTTTTGAACTCTGTATCGTGGTTTTATTTGTATCAGAAAAGAAAAAAATGGATGGATCATAAAATACAATATAATATCAAGTGAATTTGTACAATAATACAGACTTGTAATATAAAACGGACTACAATATGCAAAATGTTTACATAATAAAGATGAACTTAAAGAATTACTGATAAAACCAGATTTGAGACTTTTAATCCTGCATTTAAGCAATGGGTACCTTCTTCTGATAGTGTGGCAGCAAGTGAATTAGTTCAGTAGAGTGTCCATGATGGAATATTTATGTTGCAGCTTGTATTAAATTTCATCATGCATAACGGTTAACTGTAACAACAATAAAAATTCAATTTAATATCACTTCAAGTAGATAGTTACAGCATGTAGAGCTGATACTTAGAGCCACATAATATTATAGAGCTTATAGTTATAGCTACATGTAGGGCTGATAGTTACAGCTACATGTAGAGCTGATAGTTACAGCTACAGGTAGAGCTGATGGCTACAGCTACATGTAGAGCTAATAGTTACAGCTACATGTAGAGCTAATGGTTACAGCTACATGTGGAGCTGATGGCTACAACTACATGTAGAGCTTATAGTTATAGCTACATGTAGAACTGACAGTTACAGCTACATATAGAGCTGATGGTTACAGCTACAGGTAGAGCTGATAGTTATGGCTACATGTAGAGCTAATAGTTACAGCTACATGTAGAGCTGATAGTTACAGCTACACGTAGAGCTGACAGTTACAGCTACATGTAGAGCTGATGGTGTAGAACTGATAGTTACAGCTACATGTAGAGCTGATAGTTACAGCTACATGTAGAGCTGATGGTGTAGAACTGATAGTTACAGCTACATGTAGCTAATAGTTACAGCTACATGTAGAGCTGATAGTTACAGCTACATGTAGAGCTTATAGTTATAGCTACATGTAGAGCTGACAGTTACAGCTACATATAAAGCTGATGGTTACAGCTACAGGTAGAGCTGATAGTTAAAGCCACATGTAGAGCTGACAGTTACAGCTGCATGTAGAGCTTATAGTTATAGCTACATGTAGAGCTGATAGTTACAGCTACATGTAGAGCTTATAGTTATAGCTAAATGTAGAGCTGATAGTTACAGCTACATATAGAGCTGATAGTTACAGCTACACGTAGAGCTGATAGTTCTAGCTACATGTAGAGCTGACTGTTACAGCTACATGTAGAGCAGACAGTTACAGCTACATGTAGAGCTGATGCTGTAGAACTGATGGTTACAGCTACATGTCGAGCTGATAGTTACAGCTACATGTAGAGCTGACAGTTACAGCTACATGTAGAGCTGATGGTGTAGAACTGATAGTTACAGCTACATGTAGAGCTGATAGTTACAGCTACATGTAGAGCTGATAGTTATGGCTACATGTAGAGCTAATAGTTACAGCTACATGTAGAGCTGATAGTTACAGCTACATGTAGAGCTGACAGTTACAGCTACATGTAGAGCTTATAGTTATAGCTACATGTAGAGCTGATAGTTATAGCTACATGTAGAGCTGACAGTTACAGCTACATGTAGAGCTGGCAGTTACAGCTACATGTAGAGCTGATGCTGTAGAACTGATAGTTACAGCTACACGTAGAGCTGATAGTTACAGCTACATGTAGAGCTGATGGTGTAGAACTGATAGTTACAGCTACATGTAGAGCTGATAGTTACAGCTACAGGTAGAGCTGATAGGTATGGCTACATGTAGAGCTGATGCTGTAGAACTGATAGTTACAGCTACACGTAGAGCTGATAGTTACAGCTACATGTAGAGCTGATGGTGTAGAACTGATAGTTACAGCTACATGTAGAGCTGATAGTTACAGCTACAGGTAGAGCTGATAGGTATGGCTACATGTAGAGCTAATAGTTACAGCTACATGTAGAGCTGATAGTTACAGCTACATGTAGAGCTGACAGTTACAGCTACATGTAGAGCTGATGGTGTAGAACTGATAGTTACAGCTACATGTAGAGCTGATAGTTACCGCTACATGTAGAGCTGATAGTTATGGCTACATGTAGAGCTAATGGTTACAGCTACATGTAGAGCTGATAGTTACAGCTACATGTAGAGTTGATAGTTACAGCTACATGTAGAGCTGATAGTGTAGAACTGATAGTTACAGCTACATGTAGAGCTGATAGTTACCGCTACATGTAGAGCTGATAGTTATGGCTACATGTAGAGCTAATGGTTACAGCTACATGTAGAGCTGATAGTTACAGCTACATGTAGAGTTGATAGTTACAGCTACATGTAGAGCTTTACATTGTTCTGTTTTGACTATCAGAAGAAATATTTTGTTTATCAATTTAGTAATTCCTTATTACTTATCTATACTGTAAATTTCCTTCATTGATAAGGTCGACTCACTGTTACAACCGGGAAATCTTTTGTCTGATTATGAACTAATCTTGTCAATAACATGATAAGGAAAACTCACTCAAAACAATAAGATTACCAGCTTGGAAATGTACACGTGTGCATTGGTCAATGTACATCCTGTTATTCATGATAAAAAGTGGTTATAGTTTAAGAATGGAACTTCCAAAATAATGCATTAAGACATTAGAAAAAGATTTTGCTTACAGTTGACTTAATATGTATGGTTGAATTGGAATCGATGTATTTGTTAAATATGTATAAATGCTCATTATATGCGCTATTGCACTAACGTGGTGGTGGATTAGGGGTTTATGTCCTGTATTTCTGCACCTGACGGGCAATTAGGACAGGTAGGGACCATGGCAATGAGACGAAGGATGAAACAGCCATCCAACATAGGCTCGACCGGGATTTGAACCCTATGACTAAACAACACTTCCAGAGTCGATTCCCAGTGAAAACAGTCAATATTTATCAAGATATTAAGACATTTGTCATCTGTCAAAACCTGTCACATCTGCCAAATCTGCCACGAATGGAACCCGGGACCTAGTGGTTGGAAGCCCAGCGCGCTACCACTGAGCTAGGCCCCCACCCCGCTATTGCACTAACAAGAGTTTAAGTACAGTTAATGCATTGTAAATTAATCTCATTGTAAATTAATCACATTGTAAATTAATCACATTGTAAATTATTCACATTGTAGATCAATCACACGTGAAAGATTAAAACTCTATCAGCACAGTAAGCTCTCTTTTCCACGACACTATTCAAATAGTGTATGGTGAGCTGAATATGTGGGAACATTCTGTTTAGGTCAACTTTCTTAATCAATGACTGCAAATCAATTTATATTAATTTTAATCTTTTTATTTCAGAGCTTTAGGTCTCTAGTGTCTCTATGTATAGCTCAAGTTCAACACAGCGATTTTATTGCAGTTCATGACTCCTGTAGTGGCTAGGTAGCCATTAAAGTTGTTTATGGACACTAAAATCAATTCGCCACTTCACAAAAAAAGACCTCCTCACCACTAAGGCCAAGTTAGTAACCATGCATTGTGGTATTTATGGTGAATTTCTATATACATATTGATGTAGTCAATATGTAATAAGGAGCTTACTACACTCAAAGTTATGTGTTTGGTCTATTGTTATTATTGGCTTAAAGTCTCAATAAAAAACTGTCTTAGTTAATGAGGTTAGTAACTTGTTTAAAAACTTACAGTAGAGTGATATATTGTAGGATAATAAAGGCATATAATTTCAACAAAAGTATTCGGTGGGCCAGATGTTACTGTATAACCATATGGATATCCACTGGGGCAATTCATGTTAAATTTTGTTGTTGGAGAGAGTGGGGCACCTTAAGCCATTTTACACTATGCCTGAAAAGTAATACGACGATTTTGTGACAGACATCGATGAAGTCCAGGGAAATGGTGACCGATGAAAATATTAGTTTTTGGATACTTTACAACATATTTCATAGACTTGGAAACTAAAGTCCAGATGACGTCGTGTGAATACATGTCTCCCATTGGCTTAGTGACTGGCTTGGCCAATGGTATTCATGGATTCACATGATGTTATCTGTAGTTAAGTTTCTTAAATTATGAGTTCAGCTGTAATTTGCATACAGTTATGCCAATGAAGCCATTAGAAGAGAGGGTCAGTCCTTTTGCATGTTTTTGGAGCCATAATTTGGTCTTTGTTTTACAGCTCATTTGACTTACATTAACTCAAAACCATATTGGTACACAAACGGGTGATAATACTCATTTTTCATCTTATTAAAATCTACAAAATTAGCCATTGTAAATCAGATCAAAAGCGTTGTTGCTGAGCTCCGTTGTCAACGGTCCAGGATGTAGTTTACTTTCATGCCATTGATGCACTGTAAGCATGGGGTTCTTAATACGACGTGAAATAAAATACTACTAATAGTACTTCTAAATTTTTTTTGGACGATTCGTGCTTTTTATGCATTTAACAATACCCGGATATACAGTCAGGCTGTAAATTGACGCTGATCATGATTTTTCATTAATTTATAAATCTACATGGCCAATTGTGCCACGTGCGTTTTCCATGCGTTTGGATAAACACATGGAAAATGCATGGTTTTGCCTCATTATAATTAGCTAAAAACCATGCGTTTTTCCTTCTCATGGAAAACGCACGTGGCACATTTGGCCATGTAGGTTAGGCTTGAAAATTTCAACCTGGGTCATAGTGAACCGCTCTCCCCTATATAATTACACTGGGTCATATATGATCAAGCCTAATATGTAATATATTCTGAGTCATATGTTGAATGTACTTGAGCTCTATGAGTACAGATTGACCATGCAGGAAGTCTGATCGGTTCTTATTGTGATTCATTAAGCAGGTAAATGTTCATTTCAATTTGTTTGACAGTAATATCACATCAACTGTAATAGTCAATTGCTATACCAAATAATGCAAATGCATATCAATCTGTTGCATGCATACAATCGTCTAGAATTCTTTCAAATTTTATAAAACGCAATAATGATGCATGGTTTTAGTGGTTAATTAAGTATTATATTGCTAGTTAATTGGATCCAAATATGTTTGGGTTCTATAATTGAGTTGTCATGATTCCGTACATCACTGAATTTCACAAATTCAGAAGATGATGTAAAAAAAATGTCTTTTTAATTATTTTGCATTAGATTATTATTTTTTGTTTCCTTTTGATTGGCTGACTTTTCGATTTCTCTATATTCGTACTTCTATATCTTTAATTTATTTTTATTTAGATTTTTTGGTTAAAGGCAATTTCAACTGTAAAAGGGCTCCCAAAAGGTAATACAGTCTTTGATTTACTTACTGAACAATTGCATAAAAAATTTGCAAGGGAAACCAAGGAATAAAATCATTTTATGAAGAAACCTCACTTAGCTGTAATAAGTAAAATCTTTGCAAATTTACAAGACATGGTTATCAGAACACATCAGGATCATCTACTATCGTGATTTAAATCTAAATACTGATTTCGTTTTTTATTTAGGATAAATTATATTTTCAGCCATACCTTTTACTTTATATACTAAGCATATAATTACCTGCTACATTGAGGGTATTGTCTGCAACTGAACTGAGAAATTTCAGAAACTGGCAAGTCTTCAATTAATCTGGTTTCAATTAGTATCCAGAAAACAGTATTCTGGTTTGAGACTGCCAATTTATTTGATTAATGAGAACTTTCAATTGGAGGTACTGTGCTTGTGGACAGTTCATGCTATTAACTGAAACAAAAACTGACATAATTTTCCAGACTCAGACTCAGAAGCTATTTATTATCATAGAAATTTAACTTTCACATTGCAATTAAACAAGTATACAAAGGAAAATATCTATAATATATATGTGTACATATATGAAGAAGGGGAGACTTCCTTAAGACATGTACTGTCGCTGATGGGAAGCCACCCCAAGTAGAATAGGAACCAAAACACTTTATAATGGGAGTAAATCAAAGAAAGCACTAGAAAAAAGTGATCATCCATTGTTTGTATTCAGGGCAGAGGCACAAGGTACCATTCATGTATTTGGTGGCTATAAAGTAATTTCTAGTGATAAAAAGAAGACATATAAAAGATCAAGAAAATCATAAGTGACTTTTGATGAAATTCGCATGCTATTGTGGCATAACATTTTCATGAATATAATGATGAAGCTATACACATAATTATGCCAGGAAAGTAACCACGTGGATGTCTTTTAATGAGATTCACATGTTATTGTGGCGCAACATTTTCCATTCAATACAAAGATTACATTTCTAATAAGTCATACACTATACTGGTTTTCACCAAAAATTAACTGGGTATTATGATTAAAATTATTCTTTTAGAATATTTATCATTTATCTATTTTTATGATTTATCCTAAATAAATGATTAGTTAACCTTTGATTTGTTTAGATCTAAAATAAAATGATTGGCCTTTATAATAAAGTATGCAGAATATTATTACATGTATATTACCAGTGGTTACATATTGTGTAGTTAGTTACAGGTGTGTTTGCGTGTCGTAAAAAATTGTAATAATAGTTCACATGATTTATTGGTGAATAGACTCATTGTTACAGCTGTCATAAACAAGCATTTTCTACATATCTAGGTTGTATATGATATAGCATGGTTGAGCTTGGTTATATACAGATTATAATATAATGTGGATTACAGAGGTTCGATTCCCGGTCGAGCCTAAGTTGGATGGCTGTTTCATCCTTCCTCTCATTGCCATGGTCCCTCAAGACTCAAGACTCAAGACTCAAGACACTTTATTTCCTGCACAATACATATTTCATAAACAATTAATATTATTCAACAAACATACTGATCAATTATAAGAAAAAAAAATAATAATTCACAAATGTACATATTATGTATGGGCAGATCAGGAGAGCACTCTAAGAAACCGGAGGGTAACGCTAGCGAGTGCCCACCTGGGTTCCAGAGAGACCTCAGCAAATGATTATGTGATCATGGTAATGATAAGTTATTTTAGGTATGATAAACCCTTTCTAGTGAACCATTGAAGACAATGATGATAGTTATAATGCCTCAGCAACATTTGCAATGTTATTTTAAGGTTAGAATATAAAGTATTTAAGTATGAAAGTCACATGCTAGGCATAATATGTATACTAAGCATTTTCCTGGCAAAATAAAATTGGAAAAACATTTCAAATAAGATCACAAAGAACTGTAGTATGAAAGTCACATGCTATATATACCAAGCATTTTCCTGCAAAGAACTTAGACAGCATATTTCATCACAGAAATTAAACAGTTTCACCTTTATGGAGAGGCAAAATCACCAAAACTCTTGTATGAAATTCACATGCCATGTATATCAAGCATTTTCCTGCAAAGATGAACAAAATGTCCGATTAGTCATACATATGAAAACTAATAATTACTGCATTCCAGCAGTAGCTCGACAGACATAACAATTTTGAATTAAACATAAGGTATTATAATTGTTTAGAATATGTTTCTTTATGTATTTACTGTATCCTGGGTAACTATGTGTAGAAATTTTGCTTTTTATGCTATGTGGGCAGTTATTGTATACCAGAGGTAGTCTATATCTCACACTATTTACAACAAATTGATGTTTACTCTGAGGATTTCTTAATTCATTAGAATATCTGGTATCATAGTTATGTATATCTGACTGTCTGGTAAACATGCCTGTCAAAAAGTAAATGGGTAAATTATGATTTTCCATTTTATATAAAAATTTCCACTCTTGTGATTTCAGTATATCATTAATGTTTAGAATTTCTAAATTTTTAAACAATGGCTCAGTATGGGCATTATATTTTGCATTTGAAATTATTCGTATTGCCTTTTTTTGTAATTTTAACAAGCGTGTAGCACTCATTCCCCATACCATGATACCATACTTCAAATACGGTTCAATAAGAGAATTATAAAGAGTCTTTAATATAGCGCCCGGTAAAAAATGCTTAAGTCTGTTCAAGACACCAATTGACCTGGAAATTTTGTTGGATACTTTATTCAAATGAGGTTTCCAAGTCATATTTGAATCAAAAATGATGCCTAAATAATCAAATTGATGCCTGCCTGTCCTAATTAGCCCAACTGGTGCAGAAATACAGGACGTAAAGCCCTAATCACACACACAAACACACATAGTTTGCCAGCTCTGCTGAAGGTCCCAGGTTGGATACCCGGCGCGGGCACTCTTCATGAGCTGATGCAAAATGATTAGTTAAACTATGTGGCCTAGCCTGAGTATACAAGAAATCTTCTCTAAAAAATACTAGAGAAATGGATTCATCTTTTTTTTAGTTTAGGCAATTTTTCGGAATTGCCTGATTGACAGAACGAGAATTGCGTAAACTCAGCACATGAACATCTAATTATTCTGTAATTTCATTGCTTGACCTTTAATACCATAAGCCAGCCTATAGACTATAAGAGAAAGTGATTAATTTACTTCAGATGAGTAAATGAGCAAAACATGTACATCATTAGGTCGTGGGCAGTGAGATGATGACACACTGTGATTAAATTGGACGTGCCTTGAACTCAGTGTCAATTGAGGCCAAGTAGCATGTGATGGTGGTGGTAGATTAGGGCTTTAGTCCTGCATTTCTGCACTTGATAGGCTAATTAGGACAGGTAGGGACCATGGCAATGAGACGAAGGATGAAACAGCCATCCAACATAGGCTCGACCGGAAATTGAACCCGGGACCCAGTGGTTGTAAGCCCAGCACACTACCACTGAGCTAGGCCCCCACCCCATGACCAAGTAGCATGTAAACATAAATATGTTTACACTGGGTGACTATGTACTGAAAGTCCTGAGCCTTCTCTTGGTAATAAGTACCCTGACCTATGACCTATGGCCTGTATTTTGGTCATTTTATGAATATTTATGAAGTTTCTTCTTTGAATGTACAACCAGGGTGTTACATCTCTCAAGTTTAATAGGAGAAAGTGTGAAATTGTATTGCCATGTTAATGGTCCTCTGGTGTTCTTTTAACCCCTGGTTTAGAGGGGTGCAAAACGTGGCTTCTGATTGGTTAAGTGCAGTTTCAGGTCAAAGGTCAAACACAGGAAAACCTTACCCCTCAGGTCAGGGTCTCCCTGATTGTGAGTGAAGACCTCGAACCCCAAATGACCAACACAAGCCTGTGTAGCTCTCCGGCCCTACATGGTTAAAACTGGTTGTTCCTGACCAGCTCTCCCTATACCGGGGGCTAGCACAGTGGTAGCAGGCTGGGCTTCCAACCTCTGGGTCCTGGGTTCAATTCTCAGTCGAGCCTTAGTCAGATGGCTGTTTCATCCATCATCTCATTGCCATGGTCCCTGCCTGTCCTCATTAGGTCATCAGGTGCAGAAATACAGGACCTAAAGCCCTAATTCACCTACCCAAACCTGTCTACAAGTTGACTGCTTTATTACTTTTGCAAGCAATTAACAAAAACTGATGTGGAAGATATTAGCGATATTGCTACTCCCATGCAAAATATTGCTAACCATGCAAAATAGTTTGATGTTTCTGGCTTCAGATTGCTTTACAAAAGGCGTATAATATCTTACTTTTGACGTTTTTCCAATTGACAGCCATAGATCAGAAGTGACTGGGTTTCTTGTGCACGTGCCCATGTAGGTTTTTCACAATAAGTTCCTAGGGGGCCTCGAGATTCGAGGGTCCCAGGCACTCCCTGTACCAAACTCTCCCTCAACCAAGCGCTCCCTACACTTAGTGCTCCCCACACTTAGCACACGTACCATATAGTTAGCTGAGGCTAGCTCTCCCTATACCTCATGAGCCATACCTACCTTTCTCCGCCTAGTCCAGACTTGAATAACAGCTCTGAGTAAACATGTTGTTAAACATGTCGTTAAATGTGTCATTAAAGTGTCGTAAAACGTGTCGTTCAACATGTCGTTCAACGTGTCGTTCAACGTGTCGTTCAACGTGTCGTTAAACGTGTCGTTCAACGTGTCGTTCAACGTGTCGTTCAACGTGTCGTTCAACGTGTCGTTAAACGTGTCGTTAAACATGTCGTTAAACATGTCGTTAAACATGTCGTTAAACATGTCGTTAAAAATTTATTAACACAGAGTATATCCTAGATATTCCCGATCTTTCTTCCAACGTCTGTGCTCTGCTTTTTGCCTTGGATTCAACCCTGCTCTACAGAATGAAGATGCACTGATCCATGAAATTTTCCATTGTATTGTGTAGTCTGTGTACTTAAGTACCTTGGTTCAATGGTTTATTCCTTGACTAGACCTAATTCCCTTCCCCTAATGTGCTTGGTCAAGCATTAAGACTCATGGTCAAGAATAAAACACACTGACCATGCACAAGTATTTTATTTGTTCATTGAATATATGAATGAAATGCATTATTGTTCATTATGATATAATTCCAGTAATGATGTGATACTTTAAATGTAACTGTACATTGTATAGTGTATATTTGGGTATGTATCTGCTATCCCCAACATGCTGTGCCAACATTAAAAATGTACACCCTTGACCAGCATGTGTCCAAGCTTGAGCCATTCTCGATTCCCTGGGGAGTATACCCTTACACGCAGTCGTTACATTGCTTTGTGGGTTTATTAGCACTCTACACTTGCCATCACTACAGCCAAGTACCCATTTGCACCTGGGTGGAGTGAAGCAGTGGTTTAAGGAGTTTAGTTCCCCCATGCTGGGGCTGGGTTTGAATCCATGACCTTGTCCTTACAAGTCCGGGTGAGGGTCTAGCTCAGTGGCAGCGCGCTGGGCTTCCAACCACTGGGTCCCTGGTTCAATTCCAGGTCAAGCCTATGTTGGATGGCTGTTTCATCCTTCGTCTCATTGCCATGGTCCCTGCCTGTCCTAATTAGCCCATCAGGTGCAGAAATACAGGACAAGCCCTAATCCACCACCACCACACCCTTACGAGTCCCACACCTTATCCATGGGCCATGCTACCCACTGGCGTAGCTAGATATTCGGAGGAGAGGTGGGGAGAGGGGGGAGCAGTGCTTCCCAGTCAAGACTACCCATGCTGAGTTTAAAAGGTTTATTTCATAGGAAGATATTAATTCTCTGTAACCTCATATTTCTATCGTATCTGCAGCAATCCCTCAGCAATATGATGTCATAATATTCCCTAATGCTAATATTAGTAAAACATCTTTCGATTCAAGTGCATACACAGTGATTTTGAATGGAGTGAAATCACCTGTTCCTTATTTTACATTCTTTGGGTAATTCCCAATAACAGGCAGTTTAAATACTGTGATTGTGGGCACATTTAAACTGCCAAGTCATATTGGTTATCATTGTTTGTAGATTTGATTTCAGACCATTGAATATCTCCAGCCATCCCTGACGGTTTAAAAAACAAAGTAATCAACATTATAGGATAATCTTTCTGGCTGAGCAAATTCAATAGCTTGTACACTGCGTCATCACCTCACAGCCAAGAGACCTAATTATGGACATTGTTTGCTAGTTTACCTAGTAAAACAAAATGATTGGTTAAACTGTGAAGCCGATAGGCTGAGTTTAGACTTAAGAAATCGTCTCTTAAAAATACAAGACAAATGGATTCATATTTTTGGTGTTTAGGAAATTTTTTCTGAATTGCCTGCTTGTCAGAACAAGAATTGCGTAAACTCAGCTCATGAATACCTAACTATTCTGTAATTTCATTGTTAGACCTTTCATGTCATAGGCCAGCCTACAGACTATAAGAGAAATTGATTAATTTACTTTAGATGAGTAAACGAGCAAAACATGTACATAATTAGCTCGCTGGGTTATGAGGTGACGACACATAGTGTTTAGGTAGTTGTGTTTTACTTTTGATCAATGATCTACAACACATAAGGACTTTAGCAGAATTTTATTTTTTATATTTTCAGCCCTACCCAACTCACTGTGTCACCACTAATATGCTAGGCACCCTTCTGAATGTCTGTGACAGAGAAGTTAAGTTCTCTGTCTGTGATAGGAGTGTATTCGTGTTATTGACTGGTCAATGTAAATATGGCACTCCTTATTATTGTAGTCATTTGAGGAAGGGAATTGCTAAAATGCACATATATTATGTGGTACACACCTTAAAATCTCAAGAATTTTATCATCCAATGTTAATATATGTTGTCAAATTCAGTCTTATCATGTTGGTATCTGAATACTTGTGAAATGGCTGTGTCAGTTTTTGAATAACCTTGACAAAATATACTTATTTGGTTAATTAAAAATTCCAGTTTATTTATTTCAGTAAAATTCATTGTTTATTAATTGCAATCTTTTATAATGCTACTAACAGGACAAATAATTACTGAAAAACAAGTGGTTATAGGCATACATTTTGAATAATTTTGAATCGTCATGATACTGCATTTTGAATTATCGTACATTTATATGTAGTGTTTCATAATGCCAATATTATACTACTAATTCTTTTTGTGAATAATATTAACCACAACATATTACACAGCATCACAGATTCTGATTATCCATCGATGCCAGCATATTACATCCATTAATCTAAGGCATCCTGCCATGCATGGCAAAATAATGATGGCATAGCCACCATGCTGGCCATGTTATGTTTGATGACCTACGTGTTGCACATGCCACTGATTTTGTATCCAATATTTTACATGATCATGTGGCGAATGACTACTAAGTTTTGCTTGATATTCTTGTATATACTCCTTCAAATGTTGTACTAATATTTAACATTGTGATAATGAACAGCATTAACTGCAGTAATATGTGTATTTAGTGTTACTGTATACATGAGATAAATATATATTTATATATATATAATGTATATATACTGTATATATAACCAATGTATGTAAACAAAACTTAATGCTCAAGAAATACCTCATTGTGATCTGACACTATTAAATAGAAGAATATTGTTTAGCAACTAGGACCATTAATGGAGAGAAGAAGTAGTATCATGTATTTAGAAAGTATTGATGTTATATATTTAATGAACTATGACTTAAGAGTTCAGTAAATGGAACTTCAGCAAGCCAGCTTAAAGGCCACTTAAATGTAAGTACTTAAGAAAGAAGACTTAAATGTAAAAAGGGTTTGTGGCCATTGTCCACCCCAAGGCATAAGCCAATAGACACAGGCCATGTATATGTGCACTGGAGTAGAAAGAGCCAATAGGAAACTGACCCCTGGAAAAAGGGGCTTTTATATACTAGTGTAACATTGAGTTTTAATCAGTTTACTAGTATAGCTGGAGCTGAACATTACTTGATACCAAGAGATTGCCCATGCATTACCAATTGCTACACACTGTGTTACATGAGTTATTCTTCAACCTTAAGACATTACAGTAGACTTATTTTGACATATTCATCATGCATGATATTACTGTGTCAATAAAAGCATATATATATATATATATATATGATATTTGAAGATAATATAATACAATTTACTGCAAAACTATGAATGTACAGTCATGAAATTTTGACGTGATTCAAATTAACTTTAGTCATGATATTTAGACATGACATGACTAAGGCTGCTGCATGACTAATGTATTAGTAAAAACGGTTATGAATGACAAAGTGATAAATTTCTCTATCATTGTGTGAGGCATTTGTTGTGCTTTAATATTTTGTATTACATTTTACTGTACTGTATTGATTATCATTGATACTACTGGTCAACATTAGAAGCTTATTTAAACAGCTGCTGGCAGACGTAATGATGAGATGATGAGACAACTTTAAAGCTGTTTACTGCTGCAGGCAGACGTAATGGTGAGATAATAAGACATGTTGTTAACACCATCCCAGATAGCATTCCCAATCGGGCCAGCATCATTTCTAAATCAGCATCATTTCTAAATCAGCCACCATCGGTACAACATTCGTTTGACATCGCCAACATTGTGCCGATGTTGACATGATTTGGATGCTATCTGGGATATTGCACATTATCCCCAAGGGTTAAGTGTTTTACTTGCCCCACATGCGTTTGCCAACATTTATGACATTGCTGAGTGATGACACACTTACACTTTAATGCCAAGGCTACTGACTGCCTTATTTGGCTTCTCATCTCAAGAGGCAGCTATGTCATTTGCAACTGCCAATCAGAATGTAGATGAATACATTAGGAAATGCCCTGAGCTTGATGGCAATTATTTTGCTAGTTTACCAGTTAGACCTAAATACCAACAAATTTACCTTATAGTCTATTGGCTGGCTTATGGCATTGAATGTTTGACGGTGAAATTGCATATCAATTAGTTTTGTTTGCATTGATTACACTCCACTCTTAAACAAAGATTGCTCAGTTAGGGCACTTAATTGGCTTAAAGCTGACAGCCCACAGTGCTTGGGAGATATTGGCCAATCACGAAGCACCATCATGGTGAAATATGCAAATTAGCTGCCATTAGAGATGAGGATGAACATTCCCAGCGTAGAGGCAAGGAATTCTTGAAAATAAGTGGTAAATACCCATAAATAATGGAAGTTCTCACTTAGAAATGCCTGTTCGATCTTAAACCTTGGAGTTCTCTTGTGTGTAGCTGTACAAGATCAGAAGGATATTCAGGTGATATTCAGGCTCCTATGTTTCTTCCTTTCCACACATAGCTGTTTCCAATGATGGTCAGTTTTTTTAGTACCTACACATTTTTTGTTGCTTAACTTGACTAGTAAAGAAGAGTTGGCACTCCACACCACGATATATATTCAATACTAAATATGAGTAAAAAAATAAATAAAAGAAGAAGAAAACATTGTCAGTTTAATGACTTTTGCAAATGACACCAGCCAAGTCTAAATACTTGTGTAACTTCATGAGTCCAATAAGCTCTTTGGGGTTTTATGTCTTGTTGATGTATGACCTAAATTAGATGATGCTTATGACATTGTTTGATGAAATAGAAACTAAAAAGACGAAAATATACCATCTCTGACTGGGAATCAAGTCAAAAACTATTTATCAATATGATTATAGTTCCAAAAAAAGTCTATCCCGTAAAATTATAAACGTTTTTTACTAGGAGTATAGTAGCTTGAATAGGTTATGCTATTATATATCAGAGTTGCTTGAGTCCAGATTGAGTCCAGATTCAATAACTGTCAAATACCAATGGCAGAAATAAGATGAGATGATAGGGATCGAGGAGAAGCAACATGAACTAATTTGGATAAAGGCATGGAAAACGCATGGTTTTTGCCTCATTATAATTAACTATAAACCATGCGTTTTCCATGCGTTTATCCTTCTCATGGAAAGCGCACGTGGCACATTTGGCCATGTACAGGATAAAGTAGAATTTGCAGTCTGACCTTCACCATCAAAAACTTCCAAAGTTGATAACCATATTTGTCCATAAAAAATCTCAGATTATCTTTTTTCCCATAGTCGTATTTTTGTCTTATTTCGTCTGGTTTATCAATAACCTCAGTGGGTATTATCATTCAAGTGTCATGCCTCCCCGACAATGGAGAATGAAAAGTCTATCACTAACACCAATATTGGCCCCTTGAACACGTACCTACTTTGGAACATGACAACTATGAATGAAAGGAAAACTTCCAATATTGAGTTATTCTACTCATATCATCACTATTTTTTCACAAAAACATATTATGATAAGTTTTGAAAAGTTGTCAAGTACCTATCAATTGAATATAATAGTTACTTATTGAATATGTTGGATATTAGGAGCAGCCACTGCTAGAGAGATTCAAGATTCAAGAATTTATTACCAGATAATAATCACACCATTTTTATAAATACATAAATGAAAAGTACTGGCATGATTACACCATCTGGTGTGTTTGCTCTTACAATAAGTATTACCATTGGGTGGAAAGTGATATCCACAGATGATTTGTGTAATCAATTTACTTTAAAACAAAAAAACAATTTTACGAAAGTCATGACAATATCAAGTAAATATATTTCAGGTGTGCAAAATGGTACCTCCATCAACCAATTTACTCTCAGATTAAAAGCATTAAATTTGCACTACTACACTGAGCAATTGTTTAACCACTGAATTTGGACATAATGCTACATTTCTATATTTGCAACTTTACCTCACAATGCAGGACTTTGCTAATCAATACCTCTTATCTCATAAGAGCTGCATGTCCTCATTAGCCCAACAGGTGCAGAAATACAGGATCCACCTACTACCTACTCTGATAAATTTTAAAATTATCAATGAACCTACCTTTTATTTATTTTAATTTGTTTTCATTAACTTGTTTTTGCACCAATTTCGTCCATCGCTATGTGAACCATTCCAATCAAAAATGTAACTATACTTACTATTTTTGTATATATTTTTTTCTGCAATTACTTCTTTGTATATTTACCTTTTTTCTATATATGTATTAATTTAATTACAGTGTATAATGTAACTGGTGGTCCTTCGGCAGCGGCTCCTAGCCTTTGAAGATTTTTTCAACAAATAAATGAAGTCTGAGTCTGAGTCAGATTAGAGTCATTTTCCCTAATAACGTACTTGAACAACTAAAGACATATAGTAACATTGGCTATAAATTGTACATAAAAAATTGGCTTTGCGACAAACAAAAAACTGATTGTACAGTAGAAGATTGCTATACACGTCAACTAAATGGTACTGTTTAACACACTATATTTCACACGATGCTTTTTGACATACAAGGTGCACCCATGCTAGCACCCTAATTGAGACAAAATTGGTGTCCCTTAACCCTCTGTGTTTCTTTTTTATGTAATCCAAAACATCATTGTATTTCATTTTTGGGTCAAATATATTCATTTTATTGTCATTGCCATTGTGTCCTCAAAAATTGTCAGAAAAAAAATGCTGCCATTTTCCTTGACTAGAAATTGCTTAACCTAGATCATTAGCAACAGAGAAACACAAGACATATATGATACAAGGTCTCTCATTCTTCTGTAATTGAACAGTAACCAGACTGCGATGCTTTGGTATATGCAACCGCGGTGGAATTACTGAAGGTATTCGAGGAGACTACAGTCATCTCTTCTTAGTGATGAGTTTTTGATGACCTATTATGCTGTGGAATGAACTCCTGAATGGGAACACTAGGATGTCATTGTGCTATCAATGTCTACCTGTCATCAGCTCAAGGAAACCTATTACAGTCTGTGGAACTGACCGAAATATCACAGACGCGGGTAATTACAAATGACAATAGGTTATTCCTATTCAAAGCAAGTTGGAAACTTTGATTTCATGGGTGGTGGGTGGATTAGGGATTTACGTCCTGTATTTCTGCTCCTGATGGGCTAATTATTCAGGCAGGGACCATGACAATGAGATAAAGGATGAAACAGCCATCCAACTTAGGTTAGAAGGCCTGTGCGCTACCAAAGAGCTTAGCCCTCACACCTGAAAATTTGGATATAGAACTGCTAATCGTACTGCAAGACATTTTTAAATGGGAACACTTATTTCAAGTTTAAGTTATAACGTGGTTGTTGTCCACTTTCCAGAAACAGATCTTCTGCCAATATTTTACACCAGAACCATTATAATGAATACTCCTAAAACAGGCTAAATAGCTGGTTATCAGTTGGACTAACTTTAGTGCCTTATGATTAAGTCTACCAGGATATAGTGTTGATTTAAATTAATTTATTCGGAAAGGGCTCTTGATTGTGCAGTACTTTTCGGTTTTACTTTATGCAGCAACAGAAAATAAGTGGAAAACTACATTGATTTATATTCTTTCTTCACTAAGAGATTACTTAGTAAAAAATGTAACCATGTTACTGATTTACCAAGAAATTTCTAAAAAGAAGGAATTATGTGGAATTACTTTGTTTTTGAGATGAACATTACTATGGGAATGGTGCAATTACTTGGTTTTTGACAATTATTTTTAACATATGTTCTGTACTTGAAAATTAATTGTTTTTCATTGACTGAATTTCACTCTTTGTCGTTAAAAACCGTAAAGTTCTGTAGGAATGGTGACCTTTTTTTAGAAAGTTTTAATTCCAGGCACAGAAGTTTAGAGAGAATGGCATGATGACGAACAAAAGCTTCCTTTACGTTGAAAAGAAAATTACTTTGGATACATTCTTGTCATGACTGAGGTCCGTCGAGTCGACAAGTTGTGGATTAAATTGCCCGCCTGTTTTTATTAGATTTCCCTATCACGTTTTTTCCCATTTAGTCAGTGTCAGGAAGCATGAATTAGGAAACGCTTTCAGAACTTAGAGACTCGGAGACTAGTTGTTGTGAGAATGACAAATGGCTCTTCATTCTTTTATGTCGTGAGCGCATTAATCACCATTAGTTCTAAAGATAATGACAGGATATGGTGTGATAAGGTTTTCTGGAATGAAGCGTTAGTATCAGAAAATATTATAGTGCCCAACAGAAAAGTGGTTGCACTGGCTGTAATTAGGTTTAAGCAGCGAAAGACCATTGAATATCACCAGCCAACCTTGACGATTTATAAAACACAGTAATCAATATTTTAGGATAATCCCTCTTTTGGTCAAAATTCTCGACTGGTTGAGCAAATTGAATAGCTTTGGACAGTTTTTTTTACAAAACAAAGCAATGATCTATGTCACATGAACACTTTATATAGTTATTTTCAGTAACTCACTTTGTAACCACTAATATGCTAGACACTCTAATATGCAGATACAAGGGCCATTTCTGGGCTGCATAAATTCACATTCTTCCATCAAGTTCCATGTCTAATGCTGGTCAGTTGGAAGTTTGGCGATTATTTAAAAAAAATTGTGGTTGAGATATGGGGCATTAAAATGTTTAATAATTTTTTTATAAGTTTCGACTCGCACATCCAAATTTGGCCAAATCCGAATCTCATATAGCCCATGACCAGGTTAGTTTGTATTTTCAAAATGGATGATCTTTGGTCAAAGGTCAAGGTAACAGTTGATTCCAAAGTTTCAGATTTGAAAAACCATGTCACCCTTAATATTGGTGGTACAATTTTTAGCAAGATATCAAAATTTTGGTTTGAAAAGTTGCTTGCAAAGATAGCATGACATTTGACATAACTTAAGGTCAAGGGTCAAGGTCAGATGTAGTAAATCCTTAAACCTACTTTCCAAAATTTTGGTATTGAAAAGAGGTTTTGAAATATTACATAACAGTTTATCTTTGAGATGAATTAAGGTCAAAGGAGTGCCTCATGTATAAATTATATCAGTACAAGAGCCTAATAGCCAAGGGTTTCCAGGGCACACAGGTATCCATAATACGATACATGCTACAGTTAGTGTTTTTCATTATGTAATGTGACGAATATTTTGATTACACAACAGTTTTGGTGAAGCCCTAATATCTGCGACACACTGTCACACAGATATAGGAGGTTTATGTGATACCTAATTTTGTCACAGCAGCAAAGGATACATTTCTGTATACCTTAACACTGGAAATAGACAAATCATGAGATGTTATCATGTTTGAGATATATCTGTATACGAAACCTACAATGGCTTTTACCCTAACAATGAGATATAGAGTTCCCTGCTTGTGGAAATGACTTTAGTTTGTCTTCATACTGTTCTGTCAACTTCACCATAAATATGTATGTGATCTAGCCACTGGATTTATGCATAGCTTATTGTTGGGTCTGTCAGCTTTTTCCAAGTGAAGTCTATAGGCTGAAAGTATCTTCATGACTGAGGAATTACCTGGTAAATAGATAGTTGGTAAGCCTGGGATATAGGCAATGAGAAACCAAACTCATTGGTCAAAATGGATATTTTGGTAACATGTGCTGTATTTCTTCATAAATTTTTCCTTTGATAGTCCTTAGCCTGAAATGAAATGAAATTATTTAACCCAAAAAATAAAAAACAATGATGTTTTGAATTACATAAAAAAATAGAAATATAGAGAAATATAGAGGGTCAAGGAACACCCATTTTGGCATAGACGTGAATGACTTTTTTGTTAACAAGTCGTCAAATATAATATCACTCACATTTACGACTCGAAGTCACTGTTGTTCAAACCACTAACCTTTTGATCAGAGTGTTCTACTCTCCATTGATGTAAGTTGGACAAGATAAGTTATGTAGAAGCAGCAAGATATGAAATAAAAATTCAATCCTGATCTGAACAAGATGGTGTCTGTGTCTGCCCGAAAAAAAAGTTTGACCTTTACTTGAATGACTAAAAAAGAGTTCAGGTACCTGATATATGCAGCTACATCCATCACACCAAAGTGTAATATTACTAGCTACTTCTGGTCCAGTCTAGCAGTACCCAGAGAATAATTCCATGCCTGCTGCATTGACGATGTGCTCTGACCCAAACTCATCGTATCTGTAACCCTGAGCCTTTCGCTTGTAAACATCTTGTCAGACGAGATCAGTCTGACACCAGGCGAGATTATTCATGTCTACATCCGTTCCACTTGTTCTATATCCTATATCCGTTGGCCGGATGTCCTTTCAGTGTTGAGCTGCCAGGACAGATCTATGACCTTCTATAATATGAAGGTGGAAGGGCAGCACAGGAAACTGATGGTCAGACAAATTGAGTATGGGGACACTAGTACGGGCAAAGAGCTTCAGTGGGTTTAAAAGTAATCATGCTCTTTTGGAGTTCCTAGCATATTTGGTCGCTAAAAAATCTTCTGGCGAATTGCTAATGTTATGTAGGCGATTGCTTTGTTGTTTTTTTTAACAAATTTCTGAAGAAAGTTTAAACTTTTCCAACAATAAATTTACAGTTAAGATTTTTGTCCAACAAAGAGATAATCAGACAATATTGATCACTGTGTTCTTTATACAATAATGTTTGGTTGGAAATAATCAATGGGCTCTAACAGTTTAAATCTACAAACAATTGCAACCAATATGATGGCAGATATTTAGACATGATGTAAAAGGAAATTACTAGTAGCCAGTTAGATACACTAACCTAAATAATTTCTGTTTGTTCTGATATTTAGGTGATTTATACAGTTTCCTTTCACTTTGATGGTTAGACATGATGATTAAAACAGTTTCTTTTCATGTATTGGCATGACATACATGACGAAGTAAGTTTTGATTAAGAAATAATGGCACCCCAGATGAAGATGATCACTAATTGGATCAGTATTTTTTCTAGAATTAAGTTATTTTTCAGTGGTGATCATTTCTCACATATAGTATTCCTCACATTAGTGGGTTCATTTACATTTCCCAGCTTGACTTTTTATGTAAGAAATATACTACCATCTATTGACTAGTAAATAAAGGAGTTACCTCTTCCTGAAATATTGCGCTGTAAAGGACAGCAAAATTCAGTCTATGGTTGGAATGGCAGCAATAAACGTACTTTGTGTGACACAAAAATTACATTTAAGAGATGTCAAACCTCATGAGATAATATAAAGTGAAACCATATCATTTGACGATCCTTGCTCCCAATGCAAAGGCAGCCATAAAAGTGTATAGAGAAAATGCAGATTAGTAGACATATGTTCAATAAGAAAGTAATAACATAAGGACTCACTTGTTTTACTATAAATGCTGATATGATTCAGTTTCAGATTGTTTATTCCACATTATTATTTATTACTATATATATCGTTTTATTGACAAGCCTGATATCAGGAATTGATACATGTGTCATACAACATTACAAAACAAACAAATATACAACATAACAAAAACAGGTCTAGTGTCTACATCTACTATATATACAATCTATAATCTACCAGTATTTCTAAATATTTACTTGATAAACGCAAGTCGGTTCCAGTTTTGTTTACATATATATACATACATGAATATAAAAATGAGAGTTAATACTGTACAGGTCAATACTTCAAGTGGGTAATACTGTAATGATTTCAAAACAAATTTGAATAAAAAGTCAGTTTAAAATGGCAAAAGAAGGTGTCCATGGGTTGGGTCAGTGGGTGGGGTCTTCAGAGCAGCATTGCGCTGACCTCTGAAATGGCGAAAGGGGGTGTCCATGGGCTGGGTCAATGAGTGGAATCTTCAGAGCAACATTGCGCTGACCTCTGAGATTGTCATCATGGGGTGTTTGAATTGAAAGGTTCCCTGTCTAGTGGAAGGGGGGCACCAATACTGAATTAACATTATGAAAAAACTCTATTTAGAAAGTTGCCTAATGCCTTTAGCACCTCTGGATTCTTACATGACAATAGGGCTTGGAATTGTTGAGATTTTTTCTAGGTCATGAAAATTAGGTATACTATCTGTTGCTATATTAAGTAATTCTAGCCTTGGTATTACTGTGCAAACTGTGTACAAGTGAGGAGGGACTCACTAAGACAGACAAGCCATTGCTTCTCGAGAGTCACCCCCTCTAGTACAAAACAACAACCAATTCATCACAAATCCCCTAATTCTAGTGAAAGGTGAAAGGGAAGCAATACTGGGAAAAATGTATACGAATGAATATGATATACTTGTTTGTAACAGTAGTATCCTCAGAATGTGAATACAGGTATATGCGACTGTGGAGGAATTAGTCAAGATATCCAAGAAGACTACAGTCATCTCTTCTCAGTGATGAGTTTTTGATGACCTATTATAGTGCGGAATGAATTCTTAAAATGGGAATGTAGAGATGTCCTTGTGCTATTAGTTTTTTATGGTATGTGCAATGGATGTCATATTCAACATTGTTCTATAAGTCGACATTCGTCTGGCTCCCGGTAAGTTATATATGTATGAGCGTAGAATCGGTTAGTTATATAACTATGAGCGTAGAATCGGTTAGTTATATATCTAAGAGAGTAGAATCGGTTAGTTATATATGTATGAGAGTAGAATTGGTTAGTTATATATGTATGAGAGTAGAATCCATTAGTTATATATCTATGAGAGTAGAATCAATTAGTTATATATCTATGAGAGTAGAATTGGTTATTTATATATCTATGAGAGGAGAATCGTATGTGGTATCATTGCGGAAGAGGCAAGTCTGCTAAGAACATTTTTGTTGTAATATTTATGAAACATAAATTTGGTATGTCATTATTTACTTAGTTTTAGACTTAACGGCAAGCAAAGAATGCACAGTTGCAATGAAATGATTAGTAACTATTTGGTGCCCATAAGGAATTCTAAGAATTTTCTAAAATTATAAATTGACATCATATTTGCACCACACTCCTTGAAAATTAATAGTGTACTTTTTTGTTGCATTTTTGCTTGTAGAGATCACTTCTCATGGAAATTGATTACTCTTGAAATGCACTGATTGTTTTATTCCAAGAATAAGGTTTGTAAAATTCCCCTTTTTATACTCAGGAAGAATGGTGTAATAATAATATCCCTAGCGTGGGCATTATCAGTAATAAAATCGTGAAATAAATGCGGGAAGGTTATCTGTAGGTCTAACGTTCTCATCATTCGAGAAGGTAAGTACATGCTTTTGAAATAACTGCTTGTTGTGGTGCCTACATTGTCACGACCACTAAAGACAATGGTATACTATATAACAGCAGATCATGAGTGATCTTTAGTGTTTAAATTCATTGTGGTTTTGCTGAAGATTTTGGGTTCAATTATTCAACGAATTGCTCCCTTCTCAAATCTAATAGTCCTTGAAACTGTATTAGCTCCCAATACCCTTGAAACTGTGTTAACTCCCAATATAACCTTGAAACTGTATTGGTTCCCAATACCTTACTCGCTGTATACCGAGCTCTCCCCGTGCCTGTGCTGCTCTCCCTCATGCAAATATATATTTAAAGGTTATATCATGGGTTGATGCAGTATATCCCTGATATATTCCACCGAGAGTCAGTATATTCCCGAGACCCAAGGTATCGAGGGAATATACTGGTCGAGGTGGACTATATCGGGGATATACTGCATCAACCCATGGTATGACCTTTTTATCCCATGCCTCAGATTTTTATTATCTTTATTATTATATATATATATTAATATCAGTATACTCCCTTATGCAGCTATTGTTTCCCTTAATGTCAGTATACTCCCTTATGCAGCTAATGTTTCCCATAATATCAGTATACTCCCTTACGCAGCTAATGTTTCCCTTAATATCAGTATACTCCCTTTTATCCCATCACTGACCATGTTTTTTCCTTGATATTGGTGTTTTCCCTGGGTGATATTGTTTTGCAAGGGATGATATCAAAGGCTTGGAGGGACGATACGGCTTTTCGAGGGACGATACGAGATTCAGCCAATCATAGACAAGAACTGCAGGGATGATACAGGTTTTTAAATTTTTAACCAATGAGCAACCAATAAACAGGGATGATATTGATTTCCACCAATCAGGAGCAATTTCAGAGACACACCTCCAAAACTGAACTGGCCAATGAAATGCTGTTGCTATCAGTTTGTTTTGTTCAAAACAATGACAAATTTGGGATTTCAGTGTGTCATGAGCGTCATCAGTTCAAATGGCATTTTCTACATAAATTAGTGTATTAAAGTTTTCAGACTCATCAAATGGATAAAAACTATTTTTCTTTCATTATTCTAAAATTACAAAACACTTCTGAGGGTACTAATACCTTCCAATGTTGTGCAGGAGATCTCAAAACTGCCACTTGTTGATCAACAACAAGTCACCACTCAAGTGTGACACTGAGGCCATTTAGGTGAACTGTGTCTGTTCCTGGGCTTGTAATCGGTCAGAAGTTGTCATATTTCTTGAAATATTCTCAAAAACCAATCCACAGGGAATCCACAAACTTAAAAGCATCCAAACACTGCCATTTTAGCTCCGACTGTGGCATTTAGCTGACTGGAATAGTGACGTTTTTGTGACGTCATCAATGACGTCATAGGCTTGCAGTGCTAAATTTAGCTTCAGCTGCATTGTAGATCTGAGTTTAAAGCTCTGTTTTGGTTGCTCAAGACACCCAAAACATCAGTTCTAGTTATTCAATATTTACGAAATTGCAGGGGATAAATCTTGACATAGTAATTGATCACACTGTGAAATATCAAGCATGAGAAAAATTCTTATAAGCCATGCTAACTTGTTGAATTGGAGGAGGCATGTTGGCTACAGACTACTGTTATGATGAGTTTATGGTCAAGTTTTTTAATTTTAGCTATAAAAAAACAGTCATGGGATAAATACAAATATTAAGGGAAACGTTAGCTGTATTTATAGGTTATCACAGTGGCAAGAGGCTGTATCTCCCAGGTATCATCACCCTCGACCTGTATCATCCCTTGGAGCTAGTTGCACCAGGAATATACTCAGCTACACAACTCATGATGTGACCTTGTAATTATAGTTCACAACAGTCAGTATGTTTGGACCGAAGTTGGTAGGGTCTTCAACCCTTAGGATGCAACATTATATATAAGTTATATGTACAAAATGAATCATCTTAAATCATGTCACCCTCTCAATATCTCAGCATTATCACCAGGGGTGGTCCCAACTTCAGCATCTCTGCTACTGGGATCTCCCCCACATTGGCACATCATAACTAATATTAAATTATCATACTTTAACTTGAATGTGACTGTCCCCAGAAAATTTTAATCAATGATCATGTTTTGTAAATTTCTGTGCCAGATGAGCAAAGAGGCTTTGAAACATTCACGGCATCTTGATTCACGAAAGAGGACGACTATGTCAAAATTTTGTAGGAAGGCTTCAGTCAGAAAAAAAAACTGGTCAAAATTGGGTGCATTAGCATTACAATGCCACAGAGAACACTTCAAAACATGTGTAAGAATGTCTCGCATGAACCATAATTAAGTTTTTGGAGTGGTCATCTTGATGTTTTCACTTAAACTCAGTTGAAAATTTGTGGAGGGAATGGAAAAGACAGGTTCACATTCATTGGGTCATCCAACTTGGACAATCTTCTTAAAATTTCCCATCAGAAATTATCAAAAGTATCTGCCTACACATGCCAGAAACGTGTGTTAAAAAATGAGAACATATTGATTGCTGTTACACAGGCTAAACATTGTGCATCAGGATATCAATTAGACTCAAACTCATACATCATATATTTTGCACCTTTCCAAGGCTTTACAAGCCACTGCCGAAACGCCACCAATTACATTATATATTGTCTACTGGTAATAAGGAATACAAAACTGTCAGATAGACAAAAGAAAGAGAATATGTTAAAGAAAGAAACAATTATAGAAAGAAAAAAAATATATATAAACAAAAGTAATTGAAGCACATTTGATTTGGATGGCTCACATAGCGACGTACGAAATTGGTCCAAGAACAAGTTGATGAAAATAAAATAAAATAAAACAAAGGTAGTTTCATTATTATATGAACAAATGTAGCAGTTTGGAATATTGCAATAAACATCATAACTATTTATAAAAAGATTCTTTACATATATCAATTAAAATGTGTGCACACTTTTGACGAATCAAATTTTTGATATTTGAAAAAAGATCCTGCATTTTGTCAATCATCTTGAATGAATTTGTCTGAAACTATGGTTGTCAATGAAATAGGTTCTTAGCAATATATTTGCAGTGAAAGATTAAGTGCCCTTTTGTAACAGTTCTCCCAGAGCGGGAATCGAACTCTGGTCCCTGGGACCTAAATCGAGAATGTTAACCATTGTACCAAAGAGTCCCTCTCTGGTGCGAGGGCAACATTCTGCTAACACCAGGACCACTACACTACAATCTTCCCTTCTCACAATTAGGCCTGACAATGAGCCTTGCAACTGTTTCACCTAGCCTACTCCAGGCTAGGGGACATGGATCCACAAGTACACTCACATCGGGCGCCATTTGTAACAATTCTCCTGATCAAACTCCTAAAAGCAGTTGTACCAAAGAGTCATTCTCTGGTGCGAGGGCAACATTCTGCTCACACCAGGACCACTAGATTACACTGTAATGCGGGTTACCTGTTTTCTGTTCAATTGTATGCAATTAATTGACCACAACTGTATTCATCCACCTGTGGTTTGAATATTGCATATAATGTTAAAAGGCTTCACAGGGAACTAGGTGCAGTTGTTAATTAGGCTGAAATGTTGTGAGGTGTTTAAACGAAGTTGAAACTGTCAACATTTCTGTGAAATGCTTAGAATCTAGATTATGTAATCTGAATGGCATATTCATAATTTTTCCTCAAAAAAAGAGAATCTTATACCAAAATTCCTGATTCTTTCTATAGTAGGTTTATTGATAGAAGTGTAACAAATGGACAAATACCCATAGTGTAGGTAACATAAATGCACACACTTTATATTCGCATAGCTATAGCCATACAGGTATGTCATTGAAGTATGCAATTCATTGGACTTTAGATCTTTTCCTAGCATCCCTGTACTCAATGCTCTGACCATCAGAAATTTGTCTTCACAAAAACAAAGCAATGACCTACATAACATGAGCACTTCGGCAGAAGTTTTTTTCAGTGCCCAAATATGCTAGGAACTCCAAGAGAGCATGATAACCTTTAAACCCACTGAAGCTCTTGGCCCGTACTAGTGTCCCATACTCAATTTGTCTGACCATCAGTTTCCTGTGCTGCCCTTCCACCTTCATATTATAGAAGGTCATAGACCTGTTCTGGCAGCTCAACACTGAAAGGATATCCGAACAACGGATATAGGATATAGAACGAGTGGAGCGGATGTAGACATGAATAATCTTGCCTTATGTCAGACTGATTTCGTCTGACAAGATGTTTACAAGCGAGAGGCTCAGGGTTACAGATACGATGAGTTTGGGTCAGAGCACATGGTCAGTGCGGCATGGAATTATTCTCTGGGCACTGCTAGACTGGACCAGACGTAGCTACTAATATTACACTTTGGTGTGCTGGATGTAGCTGCATATGTCTGGTTCCTGAACTTATTTTTAGGCATTCAAGGGAAGGTCAAACATGTCTGGTATATGAGCCAAATGTTGGTCATTTAAGTAAAGGTCAGACAAATTTCTGGCAATTTAATGGTATGTTATGGTATAACTCATCATCGTAAATGTGATACATGTGTATGACATGTGGCCAAAATAAATATATAGAAGGTGTCACCTGAAAGAGCAAAGGCTTAGCATTGTGTCTCACAATGTTTCGAATTAATGAATGAAATATCTCAGTTGCACATACTGAAATATACATTTGATTTGTTCATTTAATTCATTCACGCAATGATACTGAGCATGGCCAAGAATGATTATATAATTATGCGAGTGAGATAGTGTGCAAAATGTCTGTTACCTGCGTTGCGTGATAATTTATTTTATTCTCAAGTAGCAACAAATAAACGTCAATGTTTATCTGTCTGTCTATGACGAATGCCTGGACTGGGATTTGAACTGATGATATTCAGTGGAGCTGCTTAATATTAAATGACCGTGAACTAAAACATTTTGCAGTGATCTGTATTATGACATATATATCATGGATGATATTTTACTGTCAATAAAAATTATATATATTATCAACTTTGCGAGATGCACCTGGATATAATACAATTATCGATATCCATCCGGAAATTACATGTGTGTTGGAGCAATAGTAATGCATGACCTCTGCCCTTACTTTGCCCCAAGGTCATTGTCTGATATTTGTAATAGACAGGTCGGTCAAAAAGGTCAGATCAGCAACATAATAACAGGATACAATTAGGTCATTGTGTTACGCCATGGAGTGAGTTGCACTTGGCTCCTCTTACAAATACATGTACAGTAAAGGTAACTAAAATAGATACAGCGACCTGTTCCATGAACCTGCTGTAGCTATAGCCTATAACTAGCCACAGCGAGTCACTTCTGATTATTTCTGATAAAGACAACTCTCTGATGAGGCATTAGAAAATAATGTGTAGTACATAATGTGTGTTGTATATTCAGCAATTATTACATCTGTCAAGCTTAGCAAATGTAAATTTTAATATTCTATTTTGATCACACTTTGTAGTAATATTCCTCTTCATTTTCCCATTCTTGATCATTCCAAACCTTTTGATCTGACTGAAAAATCAAATAAATTCAATTCAAATTCAAAGTTGCAGTAGCCAGAAATCAAGTGATTTATTTTATTTTTATTTATTT
Source organism: Alitta virens (assembly GCA_932294295.1). NCBI lineage: Eukaryota > Metazoa > Annelida > Polychaeta > Phyllodocida > Nereididae > Alitta > Alitta virens. Next base: position 10,617,041 of record OW028578.1, on the reverse strand, counting down.
ATATTTTGATTGGGCCTCGTGTTATGTTATCCATGTAGAAGTAATAGTATATTTACTAGTGATCAAATTGTAAATTGAAATGTATTTCTGAATACCGGGGTGTAGACTGTCGCAAATATTATTTGAGTCAACTTCTTTACGCGTTGTAGAAATGACCTACAATGAAGTATTATGACATCAAGCAATCACATGCATATATGTCTGTTTGTATTTCACATTTGCTTATGCAGCATATTCCTTTATTGACATTTTTTACAATCTACAGAAATATTGTACCAAGTGTACTTGTCTTACTATATGTTCTGTTTTAGAATTAAATGTCAACAACGCTTTCATTGAAGGTTTACAACCTTTAAACTAAGATGGTGACCTTTAAAGACAGTTTAGAAGCAATCTCTTGATGGAAAATAAAACCTTTTGATGCAAAACCACAGGCCCAAATTACCATTCGCCGACTTCGGCACTCGATCTATCATAACAACCTCAAGGTAAACATCGTTCGTGGCCCAAAGCAAGGTCTTCGGCCCAAAGCAGCACTGACGTCACAAATTTCCGCATTTCGGCTAATCAGATAGCAGTATTTTCTTCGGCCCTTACTGATGACATCAGTGCAGAAGGGAGTTGCATTCAACAAAATGTGCAAGTTTAGTCAGGAATTACCTCTCGTAGCAGCACAGGAAGGCCTAAAACAACTTTTGGTATGTGAAGAACAGTTGTAAACCATATTTGGGACAATTCTGTGCTTTAAAGGTTTATGTCATGCTGTATTTATCACAGAAAAACATCGACGAAGGTTTGGCATAAGTTGGGGGTTGCATGGCCGATGGATACCTTTAGGATATATTTAATACAGGCTGCCAGGTTTTCATCAACTGAAGTTGTAAGATCGGTAATTTAGGCCTGTGGCCGAACATAAAGTTGCATGTTTCATGTGGTACCATTGCGATTCCGAATCATTTACTCCAGTGATAATTATATCATCAAATAATGAATAAGTCTGATTTATTTATTTTTTGGTACGTAAAAGTGGGTTTATAGTCTACATGGGCAGGCAACCCAACTTCACATAATACCTTCGGCCAACAGGCTCTGTTCACTCGTTCTCAACTCCCTGGGGAGCATACAGCTGTCACATCATGCTGCACCATCACTGATCAATCCAATGCCATCTCAACCTGTAGCAGAACTCCCCATGTACACACTGTGTGGAGTGTAGCAGTGGTATCAAGACGATCTACTCAGTTCCTCTATGCTGTGCATGGGTTAGAATCCATGACCATGCATGTACGAGTCCAACTCCTTGTCCTCTGGGACAAGGCACCGACAATTTTACGGAAGTATTTTACAGAAAGATAAATTGCAGAGGACGTAAATATTAATGTCTAAGTTCACAAATTCAGGTTATCACTAAAATTCAAGTCTACCTTTGAAGGAACAATTTTGCCATGCACTTGATAAGCGCACTATAAGATATTGCTGTACTTTCAGCAAAAAGTAACTGTATATTTTACAGTAACTTATTACTTCCTTGGATTGGAGTAAGCTACTGTAAAATATAGAAGTAGACTACTGTAGAAAACCTTACTGTAAACGTTTTTAGTAGTATAATCAAAATTTTACTGCTCTTTGATTGTGTCAGCGTATTCTTTATATTTATTGTAAACAAATTTGATTAAAATAGGATGATACAGATACTAAATTCCACTACTGTATTTCTACATTTTAGTACCATCAATGTCACATACTGTGACATAGTGCCACAGAGTGATAGCAAAAGCTATCCAGTGATATCCAGTGATGTCCAGTAATGTCAAGTGATGTCAAGTGATGTCCAGAGCACAGTTTCCTGGGGGCTCTCGGACATTGGTCAGTTGATAGTCTGCCCACCTCATTACCTCACTGTCTGAGGTAATGAGATAGTTAGCTCCCTGATTACCACAGGGTTTAATGGCCACTGGCTTCCAAACAACAGCATCAGCAACAGCATCAGTAGCAGGGATGCGGCTTGATGGCTGCTTTTATGAGGGTGTGGTGGGCTACCTCTGTGTTGTATGTCTGTGAGAAACAGGTTTTTTTTTCCTTTTAATTTTTTGGCCATTCTTCTTCACTGTGATCTTAGTAATTTGATAATGTGTAGAATGACAACCCCTACATTCTCATCTCTTAGACTTTTTAAGTAACACATTTTTGTCAGTCACAGTAACTTGGTTTTTCATGTAAACTTAATAACGAGTAAAATACCACGCCCATGGGTTAATGTGCCACATGGTGTGGACTCCAAGCCTTGCCATTTCATCATTAAATCAGCCTACTGGTCTCATGTGGTGGCCAATCTTCAAACCAGTAGCATTAAGAGATGGACATAAATTATTGGATTTAGGAATGATTTTGCTGCAATGCACTGAAATATATCTCTTAATTAACATTACCTCAACAATAACAATAATAATATTGCTCCAAGAAATACGTCTCACATTTATGGTACTAATGTGTTTCACTGAGGAATTATTCTGTACATCAGCTGTTTGCACCATAGCTAAACCCTTTAAACATACAGTTAGTTTCATAAATTATGGTCGACTCTAGACAGCAAGTGTAGCAACCTATCCCTAGCTGTAGCTATAACAGGCTAAAGTCAGCCGCTTCTGTCTACTCCTAGCTTATAGTCAGCTTACACCCAGCACCACTAGAAAAAAATATAAACCTTGGTAAATGTTAGAAATGTAATATATCATGAATATGTATTTGCAATAATTATGAGTTACTTTTGAATGGTGCTGCATGTGCTTTTAGATCCGCCAGCTATAGTCAGACAGTTCCGTTTAGTGGAAGGTAGCAACGTATAGCAGAAGTTGTTTAGCTTTGTCTAGGTTCAATTTGACAGGCCGTTTTTAATGAAACTAAATGTAGAAGATGATAGAACAGATTGAAAGCATTAGAAGACAGTTATTGAGGTGTACTTGATGTATGTTTTGATAGTTGATTGCAAATATTACTCATCTGCTCAGTATAACCCTTTTTTGTTGGACCTTTTCCCACTGGTCCTGCCCACCTCTCCAATCCATCTTTTTGGCTGCCCAAATCAGTTTGCTTATGAGCTATATATAGACTTAATAGATTTCCCAGCTGACCCCTAGTGGTATATATCTTGAAAAATGCTGAAATGAAACGTCCGCAAGCTGCAGCTTACCCAGCAGTTGGAATTTTATGGAAACAAGGAAGTATCTCAGAGATACATAACTGTAGCACTTCGCTATTAATACCATCCCTGGTGCAAGATATTTTCTCTTAGTGAAGACATAAATTAGATACTACTGAAATAAAAGTTTCCATTTCCTTTATATGTAATACGATAAACAATGTTTCTAGTTTTCATCAATTGAAGTTTCTCATGGAATACCTCACACAACAACATAGCCAAATGTGCCACGAGCGTTTTCCATGAGAAGGATAAACGCATGGGAAACACATGGTTTTTAGCTAATTAAAATGTGGCAAAAACCATGCGTTTTCCATGCATTTATCCAAATGCATGAAAAACGCACGTGGCACAATTGGCCATGTATATGATGACATGAAGATGGCCATAATATCAATCAATAGTGTTTCTTAATCTTGAATAAAACATTTCGTCCACTGTACAGCCACATATTCATCCATCATCTCTTTCTCATGGTCCCCGCCTGTCCTAATTAGCCCATCATGTGCAGAAATACAACACAGTTCAAAATATGGCATGAAATCAATTGCTTATCAAGGTCCTCTGGTGTGGAACATGTTACCCAATAACTCAAAGAAATTGGAAGATTTCTTGAAATTTAAAGAAGTACCTGTCAATGTGGCAACTGCATAGATTGATAGATAGATAGATTTTTTTAAACAAATTTCTAACTTTTCCAACAATAAATTTCCAGTAAAGATTTTTGTCCAACAAAGAGATAATCAGACAGTATTGATCACTGTGTTTTATATACAATAATGTTTGGTTGGAGTTAATCAATGGGCTCTAACAGCTTAAATCTACAAACAATTGCAACCAATATGATGGCGGATATTTAGACATGATGTAAAAGGAAATTACCAGTAGCCAGTTAGACATGCTAACCTAAACAGTTTCTGTTTGTTCTGATATTTAGGTGATTTAAACAGTTTCCTTTCACTCTGATGGTTAGACATGATGATTAAAACAGTTTCTTTTCGCATGTATTGGCATGACATACATGGCAAGGTAAGTTTTGATTAAGAAATAATGGCACCCCAGATGAAGATGATCGCTAATTGGATCAGTATTTTTCTAGAATTAAGTTATTTTTCAGTGGTGATCATTTCTCACGAATAGTATTCCCCAAATTAGTGGGTTCATTTACATTTCCCAGCTTGACTTTTTATGTAAGAAATATACTACCACCAACATGAATAGTATAAGGAGTTACCTCTTCCTGAAATATTACGCTGTAAAGGACAGCAATATTCAGTCTATGGTTGGAATGGCAGCAATAAACGTACTTTGTGTGACACAAAAATTACATTTAAGAGAAGTCAAACCTCATGAGATAATATAAAGTGAAACCATATCATTTGACGATCCTTGCTCCCAATGCAAAGGCAGCCATAATAAGTGTATAGAGAAAATGCAGATTAGTAGACATATGTTCAATAAGAAAGTAATAACATAAGGACTCACTTGTGTTACTATAAATGCTGATATGATTCAGATTCAGATTGTTTATTCCATATTATTATTTATTATTGTGCAAAATGTGTTACAAGTGAGGAGGGACTCACTAAGACAGACAAGCCATTGCTTCTCGAGAGTCACCCCCTCGAGTTCAAAAAACAACAACCAATTCATCACAAATCCCCTAATTCTGGTGAAAGGTGAAAGGGAAGCAATACTGGGACAAATGTATATGAATGAATTTGATATACTTGTTTGTAACAGTAGTCTCCTCAGACTGTGAAAACAGATATATGCTACTGTGGAGGAATTAGGCAAGATATCCAAGGAGACTGCAGTCATCTCTTCTCAGTGATGAGTTTTTGATGACCTATTATAGTGCGGAATGAATTCCTGAATGGGAACGAAGAGATGTCCTTGCGCTATTAGTTTCTTATCGTATGTGCAATGGACGACATATTCAACATTGTTCTATAACAAGACTAAGTCGACATTCGTCTGGCTCCCGGTTAGTTATATATGTATGAGAGTAGAATCGGTTCGTTATATATCTATGAGAGTAGAATCAGTTAGTTATAGATCTATGAGAGTAGAATCGGTTAGTTATATATCTATGAGATTGGAATCGGTTATTATATATGTATGAAAGTAGAATCGATTAGTTTTATATCTATGAGAGTAGAAGTAGAATCGGTTAGTTATATATGTATGAGAGTAGAGTTGGTTATTTATATATCTATGATAGTAGAATCGGTTTGTCATATGTCTATGAGAGTAGAATCCATTAGTTATATATCTATGAGAGTAGAATCCTATGTGGTATCATTGCGGATGAGGGAAGTCTGCTAAGAACTTTTTTGTTGTAATATTTACAAAAATTTAGTATGTCATTATTTTCTTAGTTTTAGACCTAACTGTAAGCAAAGAAATGCACAGTTGCAATGAAATGATAGTAGTATCTATTTGGTGCCCATAAGGTGTTCTAAGAATTTTCTAAAATTATAAAGAGACATCATATTTGCACCACACTCCTTGAAAATTTATAGTGTACTTTTTGTTGCATTTTTGTGTGTAGAGATCACTTCTCATGGAAATTGATTACTCTTTAAATGCACTAATCCTAGACTAATTTTTGGAAATAGCACTGATTGTTTTATTCCCAGAATAAGGTGTGTAAAATTCCCCTTTTTCATATGTATATAAATTATACTCAGAAAGAATTGGTGTAATGGTAATATCCCTAGCGTAGGCATTATCAGTAATAAAAGTCGTAAGAAATATATAAACCAGCAAATTCACCAAAACATAATGTGGGAAGGTTATCTGTAGGTCTAACGTTCTCATAATTCGAGAAGGTAAGTACATGCTTTTGAAATAACTGCTTGTTGTGGTGCCTACATTGTCACGACCACTAAAGACAATGGTATACTATATAACAGCAGATCATGAGTGATCTATAGTGTTTAAATTCATGGTGGATTTGCTGAAGATTTTGGGTTCAATTCATCAACGAATTCCTCCGTTCTCACATCTAATAGCCCTTGAAACTGTATTAGCTCCCAATACCCTTGAAACTGTGTTAGTTCCCATTACCTAACTCGCTGTATACCGAACTCTCCTCATGTTTTGCTCTCCCTCGTGCTAATATATATTTAAAGGTTAGATATACTCCCCCAGAGACTAAGTATATTCCCGAGACCCGAAGGGTCAAGGGAATACACTGGTCGACTTTTTACTATCTTTATTATTATATATATTTTTTGATATCAGTATACTCCCTTATGCAGCTTACATTTCCTTTAATATCAGTATACCCCCTTATACATCTAATGTTTCCCTCAATATCAGTATACTCCCTTATGCAGCTAATGTTTCCCTTAATATCAGTATAATCCCTCATACAGCTAACGTTTCCCTTAATATCAGTATACTCCCTTATAAATCTAATGTTTCCCTTAATATCAGTATACTCCCTTATGCAGCTAATGTTTCCCTTAATATCAGTATACTCCCTTATACATCTAATGTTTCCCTTAATATCAGTATACTCCCTTATGCAGCTAATGTTTCCCTTAATATCAGTATACTCCCTTATACATCAAATGTTTCCCTTAATATCAGTATACTCTCTTATGCAGCTAATGTTTCCCTTTATATCAGGACACTCCCTTACACAGCTAATGTTTCCCTTAATATCAGGATACTCCCTTATACAGCTAACTTTCTCTCTGTATATTTCCGGGAAAAGTCCTGTATAGGGGAGAAAATGCACCTAGGCATTGGATAAATCAAGTTACGGATGGTTGGTCAGAGGGCCTGGATTTCCTTCCACATGTTTTTCTTGCGGGAGTTAAGTGAAGAGCTACAAGGTTCTTTATGAGTTTTACATTTGTGACTTAAAAAATACTCACAAAAACACGTAGCATTCTATGCAAGCACCCAAGTGATGACAATAATGTGGTTTACTGACCAAGAATTAATAATAATGTAATCTCAAATATCTATCAAAATTTAACGAAGTATATATATACATACATTCTAGCACAATTATTAATTATCATCAATCATAGAAATTGTGTATAGTATGAGTTTTTGACAGTTGAATTAATCATAAATAGGAATGATAAATAAGTAACTGATTTACTAAAACACCTAATGATACAGTATTAATGATCTGTCCAAACCAATACAAGCTACAAAGAGAAATACAATGCATTATAGTGTACATACAGTTTGACATATCATAACTTCATGACTGTTCTCTTCGGTGACTAGCATGTGAATGACACATTTGAACTGCAGTTAACTGGGTCACTACATCTAGAGCATTAATTGGGTCAATTATGACTTTCATTGACAATAGAGGTCTCTCAATGCATGATGAACTTAAGAAGCATAAATTATAGATGGAGCTAGTTGCACACTCAGCTACACAACTCATGATGTGACCTTGTAATTATAGTTCACAACAGTCAGTATGTTTGGACCGAAGTTGGTAGGGTCTTCAATCCTCAGGATGCAACTCGCTTTGGAGCTCAATGGTATCTTATAAATTATATGTACAATATAAATCATCTTAAATCATGACACCCTCTCATTATCATCTCAGCATTACCTCCAGGGGTGGTCCCAACTTCAAATTTTAATCGATGATCATGTTTTGTAAATTTCCAGTCATATGGAATAACAATGTGTTTGTATAAATGTTTTGGAACTATAATTATGTTGTTACTGTCAAATAAAATCAGTTCAGTTCAGTTCAGCAGTGTTGCTTCTGTGCCAGATGAGCAAAGAGGCTTTGAAACATTCACGGCATCTTGATTCACGAAAGAGGACGACTATGTCAAAATTCTGTAGGAAGGCTTCAGTCAGAAAAAAAAACTGGTCAAAATTGGGTGCATTAGCATTACAATGCCACAGAGAACACTTCAAAACATGTGTAAGAATGTCTCGCATGAACCATAATTAAGTTTTTGGAGTGGTCATCTTTATGTTTTCACTTAAACCCAGTTGAAAATTTGCGGAGGGAATGGAAAAGACAGGTTCACATTCATTGGGTCATCCAACTTGGACAATCTTCTTAAAATTTCCCATGAGAAAAGTTTAAAAGTATCTTCCTACACATGCCAGAAAAGTGTGTTAAAAATGAGAACATATTGATTGCTATATTTTGCACCTTTCCAAGGCTTTACAAGCCACTGCCCAAAGGCCACCAATTACATTATATATTGTCTACCGGTAATAAGGAATACAAAACTGTCAGATAGACAGAAAAAAGAAAATATGTTAAAGAAAGAAACAATTATAGAAAGAAAAAAAATATATATAAACAAAAGTAATTAAAGCACATTTGATTTGGATGGCTCACATACGAAATTGGTGCAAGAACAACTTGATGAAAATAAAATAAAATAAAACATAGATAGTTTCATTATTATATGAACAAATGTAGCAGTTTGGAATATTGCAATAAACATCATAACTATTTATAAAAAGATTCTTTACATATATCAATTAAAATGTGTGCACACTTTTGACGAATCAAAGTTTTGATATTTGAAAAAAGATCCTGCATTTTGTCAATTATCTTGAATGAATTTGTCTGAAACTATGGTTTTCAATGAAATAGGTTTTTAGCAATATATTTGTAGTGAAAGATTAATGGCCCTTTTGTAACAGTTTTCCTAGAGCGGGAATCGAACTCTGGTCCCGGGGACTAAAAGCCAGAATGTTAACCATTGTACCAAAGAGTAACTCTCTGGTGCGAGGGCAACATTCTGCTCACACCAGGACCACTACACTACAATCTTCCCTTCTCACTATTAGGCCTGACAATGAGCCTTGCAACTGTTACACCTAGCCTACTCCAGGCTAGGGGACATGGATCCATAAGTACACTCACATCGGGCGCCATTTGTAACAATTCTCCTGATCAAACTCCTAAAAGCAGTTGTACCAAAGAGTCATTCTCTGGTGCGAGGGCAACATTCTGCTCACACCAGGACCACTAGATTACACTGTAATGCGGGTTACCTGTTTTCTGTTCAATTGTATGCAATTAATTGACCACAACTGTATTCATCCACCTGTGGTTTGAATAGTGCATATAATGTTAAAAGGCTTCGCAGGGAACTCGGTGCAGTTGTTAATTAGGCTGAAATGTTGTGAGGTGTTTAACGAAGTTGAAACTGTCAACATTTCTGTGAAATGCTTAGAATCTATAGATTATGTAATCTGAATGGCATATTCATAATTTTTCCCCAAAAAAAGAGAATTTTATACCAAAATTCCTGATTCTTTCTATAATAGGTTTGATTATTGATAGAAGTGTAACAAATGGACAAATACCCATAGAGTGGGTAACATAAATGCACACACTTTATATTCGCATAGCTATAGCCATACAGGTATGTCATTGAAGTATGCAATTCATTGGACTTTAGATATTTTTCTAGCATCCCTGTACTCAATGCTCTGACCATCAGAAATTTGTCTTCACAAAAACAAAGCAATGACCTACATAACATGAGCACTTCGGCAGAAGTTTTTTTCAGTGCCCAAATATGCTAGGAACTCCAAGAGAGCATGATAACCTTTAAACCCACTGAAGCTCTTGGCCCGTACTAGTGTCCCATACTCAATTTGTCTGACCATCAGTTTCCTGTGCTGCCCTTACACCTTCATATTATAGAAGGTCATAGACCTGTTCTGGCAGCTCAACACTGAAAGGACATCCGGCCAACGGATATAGAACGAGTGGAGCGGATGTAGACATGAATAATCTTGCCTGGTGTCAGACTGATCTTGTCTGACAAGATGTTTACAAGCGAGAGGCTTAGAGTTACAGATACGATGAGTTTGGGTCACAGCACATGGTCATTGCGGCATGGAATTATTCTCTGGGCACTGCTAGACTGGACCAGACGTAGCTACTAATATTACACTTTGGTGTGATGGATGTAGCTGCATATGTCTGATTCCTGAACTTATTTTTAGGCATTCAAGTGAAGGTCAAACATGTCTGGTATATGAGCCTAAGTTTTGGTCATTTAAGTAAAGGTCAGACAAATTTTTGGCAATTTAATGGTATTGTTATGGTATAACTCATCATCGTAAATGTGATACATGTGTACGGCATGTGGCCAAAATAAATATATAGAAGGTGTCACCTGATAGAGCAAAGGCTTAGCATGTTTCGAATTAATGAATGAAATACCTTAGTTGCACATACTGAAATATACATACCTGCGTTGCATGATTATTTATTTTATTCTCAAGTAGCAACAAATTTTCGCATTTCGGCTAATCAGATAGCAGTATTTTCTTCGGCCCTTACTGATGATGTCAGTGCCGATGGGAGCCGCATTCAACAAAATGTGCAAGTTTAGTCCGGAATTCCCTCTCGTAGCAGCACAGGAAGGCCTAAAACAATTTTTGGTATGTGAAGAACAGTTGTAAACCATATTTGGGACAATTCTGTGCTTTAAAAGTCTATGTCATGCTGTATTTATCACATAAAAACATCGACAAAGGGTTGGCTGCATGGCCAGTGGATACCTTTAGGATATATTTAATACAGGCCGCCGGGTATTCCTCCACTGAAGTTGTAAGATCGGTAATTTAGGCCTGTGGCCGAACATAAAGTTGCATGTTCCATGTGGTACCATTGCGATTCCAAATAATTTACTCCAGTGATAATTATTTCATCAAATAATGAATAAGTCAGTTTTTATTTTTTTTTTGTATGGTAAAAGTGGGTTTATAGTCTACATGGGCAGGCAACCCAACTTCACAAAATACCTTCGGCCAACTGGCTCTGTTCACTCTTTCTCAACTCCCTGCGGAGCATACAGCTGTCGCATCATGCTGCGTCATCACTGATCAACCCAACGCCATCTCAACCTGTAGCAGAACTCCCCATGTACACACTGTGTGGAGTGTAGCAGTGGTATCAAGACGATCTACTCAGTTCCTCTATGCTGTGCATGGGTTAGAATCCATGACAATGCATGTACGAGTCCAACTCTTTATCCTCTGGGACAAGGCACCCACAATTTTATGGAAGTATTTTACAGAAAGATAAATTGCAGAGGACGTAAATATTAATGTCTAAAATCACAAATTCAGGTTATCACTTCAATTCAAGTCTACCTTTGAAGGAACAATTTTGCCATGCACTTGATAAGCACACTATAAGATATTGCTGTTCTTTCAACAAAAAGTTACTGTATATTTTATAGTAACTTATACTTCCTTGGATTGGAGTAAGCTACTGTAAAATCTACAAATAGACTACTGTAGAAAACCTAACTGTAAATGTTACAGTAGTATAATCAACATTTTACTGCTCTTTGATTGTGTCAGCGTATTCTTTAAAATAGGATGATACAGAAGAAGTAGCTGGTGTACAAGAACTAAATTCCATTTCTGTATTTCTACACTTCAGTACCATAAATGTCACATACTGTGACATAGTGCCACAGAGTGATAGCAAAAGCTATCCAGTGATGTCCAGTGATGTCCAGTGATGTCCAGTGATGTCCAGTGATGTCCAGTGATGTCCAGTGATGTCCAGTGATGTCCAGTGATGTCCAGTGATGTCCAGTGATGTCCAGTGATGTCAAGTGATGTCAAGTGATGTCCAGAGCCCAGTTTCCTGGGGGCTCTCGGACATTGGTCAGTTGATAGTCTGCCCACCTCATAACCTCACTGTCTGAGGTGATGAGATAGTTAGCTCCCTGATTACCACAGGGTTTAATGGCCACTGGCTTCCAAACAACAGCATCAGCAACAGCATCAGTAGCAGGGATGCGGCTTGATGGCTGGTTTTATGAGGATGTGGTGCGCTTCCTCTGTGTTGTATGTCTGTAAGAAACTGGTTTTTTTTTTTCCTTTTAATTTTTTGGCCATTCTTCTTCACTGTGATCTTAGTAATTTGATAATGTGTAGAATGACAACCCCTACATTCTCATCTCTTAGACTTTTTAAGTAACACATTTTTGTCAGTCACAGTAACTTGGTTTTTCATGTAAACTTAATAACGAGTAAAATACCACGCCCATGGGTTAATGTGCCACATGGTGTGGACTCCAAGCCTTGCCATTTCATCATTAAATCTGCCTACTGGTCTCATGTGCTGGCCAATACACTGAAATATATCTCCTAATTAAAATCACCTCAACAATAACAATAATATTGCTCCAAGAAATACGTCTCAAATGTACGGCACTAATGTGTTTCACTGAGGAATTATTCTGTACATCAGCAGTTTGCACCATAGCTAAACCCTTTAAACATACACTTAGTTTCATAAAATATGGTCGACTCTAGACAGCATGTGTAGCAACCTATTCCTGGCTGTAGCTATAACTGGCTAAAGTCAGCCGCTTCTGTCTACTCCTAGCTTATAGTCAGCTTACACCCAGCACCACTAGAAAAAAATATAAACCTTGGTAAATGTTAGAAATGTAATATATCATGAATATGTATTTGCAATAATTATGAGTTACTTTTGAATGGTGCTGCATGTGCTTTTAGATCCGCCAGCTATAGTCAGACAGTTCCATTTAGTGGAAGGTAGCAACATATAGCAGAAGTTGTTTAGCTTTGTCTAGGTTCAATTTGACAGTCCTTTTTTAACCAAACTAACAGTAGAAGATTACAGAACAGATTGAAAGCATTAGAAGACAGTTATTGAGGTGTACTTGATGTATGTTTTGATAGTTGATTGCAAATATTACTCATCTGCTCAGTATAACCCTTTTTTGTTGGACCTTTTCCCACTGGTCCTGCCCACCTCTCCAATCCATCTTTTTGGCTGCCCAAATCAGTTTGCTTATGAGCTATATATAGACTTAATAGATTTCCCAGCTGACCCCTAGTGGTATATATCTTCAAAATGCTGAAATGAAACGTCCGCAAGCTGCAGTTTACCCAGCAGTAGGAATTCTATGGAAACAAGGAAGTATCTCAGAGATACATAACTGTAGCACTTCGCCATTGAGACCATCCCTGGTGCAAGATATTTTGTCTTTATAATGAAGTCCTAAATTAAATCCTACCGAAATAAAGGTTTCCATTTCCTTTAAATGTAATGAGATAAAAAATGCTTCTGGTTTTCATCAATTGAAGTTTCTCATGGAATACCTCACACAACTATATGAAGACGTGAAGATGGCCATAATATCAATCAATAGTGTTTCTTAATCTTGAATAAAACATTTCGTCGCTGTACAGCTGCATATTCATCCATCATCTCTTTCTCATGGTCCCCGCCTGTCCTAATTAGCCCATAATGTGCAGAAATACAACACAGTTCAATATGGCATGAAATCAATTGCTTATCAAGGTCCTCTGGTGTGGAACATGTTACCCAATAACTCAACGAACTTGGAAGATTTCTTGAAATTTAAAGCAGTACCTGTCAATGTGGCAACTGCATAGATAGATAGATAGATAGACAGGTAGACAGATAGGTAGACAGACAGACAGATAGACAGATAGGTAGACAGATTGATATGGGAAGTGCAGCCCTCGAAGGCAAGTTCTTGTAAAAACATTCATTGTAATAAGTTTTAATGGTATTTCGCTTACATATTTCATTTCACTCGCTCATTTGTAATATTTCACCTTATTTTGTTATATTTTCTTTCGGCGAAAAGCTTTAAGCTTGTGTTGTATTATTTTAACTCACAACAGACTTTAAGTAAAATTTCATCCCTACTCCATCCACCCACCACAATTTAGCTTATATGCATGACCCGCTACCAGAGGCAGATGTAATGATGAGATGATAAGTCCATGCCATACATTAACCCTATGGGTGGGATCTTTCCTTAGCTCATCATAGACAGCACAACAAATTTAACATAATAATGTGACATGCCCAGGCTGAGATTCGAGCCAGGGACCCTCAGCGTGGAAATATTTTATTTTAATAATTCCAACATTTCAAAGTTCTACAACTTACCCAATGACATATCTCCTGTAAACATGTGGTTTTGTCACATTCTGACACGCTTACATGTAATCTACATGTCTGCATGTTATCCACATGGATTTGATATATACTTTGCAGCATCAATTTCCTCATCCACTTAACATCACAACATGATGTTGCTAGGTGATGCTGGTGACATGTAGTACATGTTTTGCCATGATTTTGGCCACACAAAAACTTTCATATCAACATACTTCATGTGACAGGCATATAAGCTGGCAGATGAAGCAAAATTCCATGGTGACTGAAACTAGTATAAAGAATGATCCAGGAAAATCCTATATGAATTCCTAGCATCCTTCACACTCACACCAAGTTAGTGTCTTCCCCTAGCAGATTGCATATTAGGTGGACTGTAAATTATGATTTCCTTGACACGAGGTATTTGGTAGTTGATGGTTATATTACATTAGCAGTGGGCTAGTGGTTAGGGTAGCTCAATGTGTTGCACTCTGTGTCTATGCTGAGGCAAGCTAACAAACAATGAACCACCCATGGGGTAAATGTTTTTTTCTAAAGATGGTGTGGAATCAAACTCTTATCTCATCATTACGTCTGCCTCTGATAGGTGGTCGAAAGTTGAATAAGCTTCAGACTAATATGTATTTATAACATGAAGCTCAGTTACTGTATTTGACCTAATTATTGTGGTTATATTGCAGAAAAAATATAGTTAGATATTATAACATAATATAACAACATAATACAAGTACAGCATTTTGGAATAGTAATATTTTGTGCTTGCAAGAGAAATGCTTTTCTGTTACACTACACACTATTTGTAGTTATTTTATACGTACATTTGGTTCCTTTTCAGTTCTATATATCAAACAAACCAAATCTTTTCCCCAGCTTTGTGAGGCAAAACACTGAGATTTCCTGACAGATTCTTGTGTCAGATGAAAACTACAACCTCCCTAATGATGCAAAAATACTCCTCTGATGTCAGAAAGTAACTACATATAATTTGACGGGCAAATTCGCTTCAGACAGCCAATAAAATACTCGCATTAAATTGCTGTCTTTTGATTGGTCCACACAACGCCACGTGGCAGGGTCATGTGACCTTTTCACTTGTGATTACCTGTAATCTTCGACGGGTACAGGAACACGACATTTGTTATCCCTTGGGAAGTCTTTTCATGAGACCGGTCTAAAGGCTCAAACAAGCTGTTTGACAGGTACATTCTGGGAATAGATGGTTAGAAATTGTTCTGGCTGAGGTTGATAATAGGCAAAGGGATTTTTTTCTAGAAGCTTTGGTATTATGGTTATTGAGGGAAAGGATTTGTCTTTACACAGTACATCAATCTATGGACATTGTACAGTGTACTTGACCTACACGTAGTTGTTAGAAATATATATATATATAAATTGTAGGTTTACAAGCAGTCATTATGTTTATGAAAATCTACCCTTGTTAGACCAATCCAGAGCATTTCCCATCACTCTCCAACCACTGGGTCCCGGGTTCAATTCCCGGTTCAGCCAAAGTTGGATGGCCGTTTCATCCATCATCTCATTGCCATGGTCCCTGCCTGTCCTAATTAGCCCATCAGGTGCAGAAATACAGAACGTAAAGCCCAAATCCACCCACCCACCTTTCTCATCTCTCTGCTGAAGAGTATTCAGCCATGGCAATGGGGTTAACCTCAGGGTCGCAAGGGCTCACATCAGTGCAACTCTGGCTGCGCTTTTTGTGAAGTAGACTTTCGCCTGAATGGGGTAAAGCAGTAGAATACTACGTACTCAGTCACACTCCAGAGTAAAAAATCAGCTTGATGTGATTCATATGAGATGTCCAATATTTCAGTGCATTGCACATATATGTATGAAGCGTCTAGGCCAATGAAGTAAAAGTTCCCGCATATGGAGTAATTTGTAACAAGATGACGTCATGGCCCGTCTCCCATATCATCATTTAAGCCTTGTGAGCAGCAAGTTCTTGCCTTGGAGGGCTGCACTCACTGTGCTAATCATAGTTTATAATCCGTCTATGTGGAAATGACCTTCATTTGAAGAATATGAAGCTTCCTGCAGATGGGTGACCTTAATTTTCAGGTTGTGTTAATAGCGATTTCAACATCTACAGCAGCAACAGGTACTCTTCCACTCTATTCTGAAATAAGTCATTTGGACTCCCACTAAGAAAGATCCCTCATTGCAAAACTGTCATGACAAATAGCCTCAACAAGTAGCTTAGTCTCACCTCTCAATGTGGAGCTTCGAGGGACTAAGAAATATCTCTGGCAATTCCTCGAGATTGTCTTAAGCCGTGCAGGATCTAAGCTTGACAGGTACATACATGGAGGTATTTGGCTACCTAAATCAGTACTTGTTAGGGATTAGAATTTTAGATTGGTATTTATTTATGCTAATGTGTGGCACTCATGCCCTGTACAACAGACAGACAGAAAGCTAGATAGACAGTTTTATACTGCACTATGTTACTATGTAAAAAGTTTACTCCATTGTATCACAGGCATTTACGAACATATATAATATTTGTTGCGGGCGTGCGTGGGATTTCTTATACCACAAATAAGGCAAAGTCAGATGTAAAATAGTTGCTGTGTATTCACTCCATTTATTTGTAGTAAAGTAGAAAGTAGTCATATGGGTCAATCTACAATCATAATAAAATAGCACTCATTTAAACTATGGTTGACAACCTTTGATTTAACACATAATCGAATACTAATTGAAATTTTACTAAGCAATGTTGCATCATAAATTTCAACTAATGTCAGAATATTCAATATTCAAATAAAATTACAAGAAATAGCACAAAATTGACAAACAAGAAATAATACAAACTTACAGCAATATGCAACCTGGTCATAGATTATCACACTACCCACAATGAGAACTTCAAAGTTTAGTGATGTACCTGCAATGACCAGAATTCATCCTCAATTCAAACTGGCTCATGAATTATGTCTAACTAAAATTTATAACAAATACAACATATAATTCTCAAATAAATACATCAATCAGTATAAAAGATACCTAAAGATAATAGAGCATATCTAAATACAATAAAGTGAAATTTAACTCACCTTTATAATTTATGTAAGACTTGTGCAAGAAAATTTGTATCAGCCAAACTGCCAGTTAAGGTGAAATTGCAGAAATTAATTTTAAACTTTTTGCCTGGTCAGTTCCTGTATTTCTACTCATGCTCAGATATGATTTCCTGTTCTATGGAATATTAATCATGTCAATGACACACTTAAATGTAAACAGTGTCACATGTTATCACACAGGTGTAATCTAAGCACATGGTTCACTCAAGTGTGACCAACACATGGCCTTAATGTTTGCTTGGTCACACATGGCTTGACACAGCACATATTCTCATTTAGGCGTAACAGCATTACAAACGGCCCCTCTACCTGTCACACAATGACATTATTGAATAGTAAATTGTAAAAAGCAATAAAAAATCACAATATGTCATCAATAAAAATATGAAATTACAATATACATTTTTATCTAAACTATCACCATTTATGTACATTGTAAACCATTTTTAAATCAATAAATAAATAATACATAAAAAGAAATCAATAAATAAAATAAATTTGCACTGGAGAGAGCAACAATATTGCCAACATATATGACATTGCTCAGTGATGACAGTACTCATATTTTAAGTAATACCAAGGCTCCTGACTGCCTTAACTGGCTTCTCATCTCAAAAGGCAGCTACGTCATTTGCCACAGCCAATCAGAATGTAGCTGAATACATTAGGAAATGCCCTGAGCTTGATGGCAATTGCACAATGTAACTCTTGATGGCAATTATTTTGCTAGTTTACCCGTTAGACTTAAATGCAAACAAATTTATTTAATAGCATGTAGACTTGCTTATGGCATTGAATGTCTAATTAAGCCCCCCTCTCACATAGCCGGTTTTGCCGTAGTAAAGCCGTAGTATGACGTAACGGTTATGCAACAGCTTTTTTCGCCGGGTTGGCGACTGATTCTGGTGGCAAAAAGGGTTCTACGGGTGACTCTGTGGGTTCTACGGGTGACTCGGCGGGTGACTCGACGGGTTCTACGGGTGACTCGGCGGGTTCTACGGGTGACTCGGCGGGTTCTACGGGTGACTCGGCGGGTTCTACGGGTCACTAGAAGTAAGCCGACGAGTAGTAGGAGTAACTCAACGGGCTCCAGGAGTAATCCGCCGACTTCCACGGGTGACTCGCCGACTGCTACCAGCGTCAGCATCAGCTTAGGCAGGGAGGGGGGTTGTATATACTTTAAAAGGCTGCTGCTCCCCTAATATAAGTCCGATTCTCGTCAAATAATACTGAATTTTAGTATAGTTCATACTAATTCCATACGTGTTTTCGGATCGAAAATATACCAAATATTAAGCGAGTTATTTGTCTGAGAAGGCAGCTAGGTTGGCGGAGGCAAACAGTGCATGGTGCTCCCGCACACGTCCGCGCCCGGACTGTATCAAAGGCTGCTGCTCCTCTAATATTAGTCAGATTTTCGTTAAACAAAGACTGGATTGTAGTATAGTTCATACTGATTCCATAAGGGTTTTCGGATCGAAAATAAACCAAATATTAGGCGAGATATTCTATATTATATAATAAGCATATAAATCTATCTGTCTCTCTAAACTATCTATCTACATATCTACATATCTACATATCTACATATCTACATATCTACATATCTACATATCTATCTATCTATCTATCTATCTATCTATCTACATATCTAACTATCTACATTAAAGAACAGCGATTAATGTTTTTTACAAGAATATTCTTGTTTTTGCCTAGTATACTCCATTAATTTTCCTCACCTTATCTATTGTATACATTTTATTTGACGAAAATCGGACTATATATACAATTCATTATGACCGTTATACTAAATGACAATTGACACTCAGATATGTGTGATGTTCAAAGTGGCTTCTTTTTAATGGTGAATTGAATAGGACATGACATTAAACCTGTAATACAGGTAAATTGCAATTGACTAATGACAATTAAGCTTTGTAAAGGACTTCTTTACATTTGGTAATTGAATTGAATTACTTATGTTATGATAGCTCATGTCTCACAATGTTATCATAGTTTTATTTTCATTTTTTATTGATTTTTTATATACTTTAAAAGGCTGCTGCTCCCCTAATATTAGTACGATTTTCGTCAAATAAAGACTGAATTGTTCAGGGAAATGTGTCGAATTTATATAATAGATAATGTGGGGAAAATTAATGGAGTATACTAGGCACAAACAAGAATATTCTTGTTAATAAAGTTAGTAATACCTCATAGAGTATAGATATGTAGATATGTAGATAGACAGATAGTTATAAGATCTTCACCTAATAATATGTTACTATCAATAATTCATTGAATCGTAATCAATAAAAAATTAGAATAAAACAATGATAGAAACTATCTATAGATAGATATACTCTAGTTAGGGTAATCATTTTAGATATTTATTTCATTTTATATGAATTATTAACATTTCGTTCTTGTTGATGTTTCTGAAAATAATCCAACTAGAACCATGATCAAAACAAATTATAGACAATCTCCCTCTTTAATATGCATAATAAACAGGAATCAGTTGCAATTCAGAATTTCAATAAATGCTTGTGATCAATGATGAAAAAGCATGATTTACCCCATTCTTTGTATCATTCAATATGCTAATAGCAATTGACATAACGGTCACGGCAGATTGCTATTACATATATAATTGACTTTTACAAAACCCAAGGAAAAGTCCTTCCCATTGGCCAGTTGGCAGAATGAGTAGAAATGAATTGCAATAAAGCTCATCCAAACATTGTATATATGATGGTCAAAACTATTTGATTGTACACTTTGAAAATGAAAAGAGAAAAGCATCAGTCCAGCACCCTTTGTACATCCTGCAGCATGGCAGTATATATAGATAAGGTGAGGAAAATTAATAAGGGATACTGGGCAAAAGCAAGAATATTCTTGTCAAAAACGCCTCCAACATTAATTGCTGTTCTGTTCTTTAATGTAGATAGTTAGATAGTTAGATAGATAGATAGATAGATATGTAGATATGTAGATATGTAGATATGTAGATATGTATGGAATCAGTATGAACTATACTACAATTCAGTGCTTATTTGACGAAAATCGGACTAATATTACAGGAGCAGCAGCCTTTTAAAGAAGCACTCAGCTCTGTCTGCGTTGATACTGTCCGGGCGCGGACGCTTGAGGGAGCACCAGTGTTTGCCGCCTACCTGCCTTCTCAGACGTATATCTCGCTTAATATTTGGTATATTTTCGATCCGAAAACATGCATGGAATCAGTATGAACTATACTACAATTCAGTGCTTATTTGACGAAAATCGGCCTAAAATTTGGGGAGCAGCAGCCTTTTAAAGTATATACAACCCCCCTCCATGCTGACGCTGGTAGCAGTCGGCGAGTTACATCTACAACTCGGCGGGTTACTCCTGAAAGCCGTCGAGTTACTCCTACTACTCGTCGAGTTACTTGTACTAGCCCTGAACAAGCCATCGTGTTCACTATGCCTAAAATTAGCGACGGGAAACCCATCCAAGTCGTCGAGTGACTCGACGGACTCGAGGGGTGACTCGACGATTTCGAGGGGTAATCCGCCGAGTTGTAGGAGTAACTGTTTACATTTGGACACCCGCGAGTTTGCCACAGGAATTCAATGCACGCATTGAATTCCCGGCTACCGGGTCCGGGAATCCCGGTTTGGGCTAGAGTCCCAGGGGTGACTCGACGAGTATCGACGAGTATCGCCGAGAATTGCCGGTTTGCCGTCGGCTTGGAGCCGAGAATCACGTTGCGTAACCGTTACGTCATACTATGGCTTTACTACAGCAAAACCGGGTATGTGAGAGGGGGGCTTAACAGTGAAATTGCATATTAATTAGTTTTGTTTGAATTGATTACACTCGATTCTTAAACAAAGCTTGCTCAGTTAGGCCACTTAATTGGCTTGAAGCAAACAGCACACAGTGGAGATATTAGCCAATCGGGAAGCACCATCATGTGTGAAGATGGTGAAATATGCAAATTAGCTACCATTAAAGATGATAATTGAACATTCCAAGCGTACAGGCAAGGAATTCCTTTAAAAATAAGTGGTAAATACTCATAAATAATGGAAGTTATCACTTAGAATAAGAAAGAAAATTATTTGTGTGTATAATATTGCCATTTTTGAGGTGTTAAATTATGTTTTTGACTGAAGTTGGCCCCATCCTTGAAGGCAGGGGGAGTAAAAGCTGTTCTTGACAAAGTCAGTAGCCTTGGTCTTATGGTATGCTAATTTGCTAAATGCTGCCTTGATGGCAAATGCCTGTGATTGTCTGAAGGGGATGGTGATATTATATTTAACGACATGTTAACCTGAAAGGTCAATCATTTGTGTGCTATCACGCTATGGTATAGCTGAACTAGACAATCATAACCAGAGTGTGCAATGAGAGAGCCCTGTAGGTGTTGGCCACTGGGGGCTCAAGGTTTTCATCCAGTGTTACCACACATACTATCATGATGAGGTCCAGCACTTTCATAGGCTAATCCATTATTTGGTCAAATTGCCAAGCATAGGTCAATATTAGTATGACTGTCAAGTTACTTCATCAAGTACCAAATATTTTGGGTCAATGGACATGTGACCCAACACCCCAGCAATTCCATTGGCTGATTGTTGGACCAGTTCCTTGCTAATGTGCAAACTGCAAAATGATGTTGGACCAACTTTGGCTGCCAATGTTGGCCGTATGTATGCATGCTTTGTGGACATAAGCTACATTTTCAGTCCATTGTGAGCAAAGCCACTCTCAATATATCACTTACTAGCTTACTATGTTTTACTACCATAACAGTGGATTTTCCTTCCCTGCTGTTATCCATAGTTTCAAAATAGCACTTAAGCTGAAGAGCCTTTCAAGCCTTAACAGCTATTAAGTCTGCCCAAGTCTAAAATAGACTCTCAGCCTCTTGTCAAGTTAATGTCTTTGAAAAGCAAGCTGGTAAACTTCACTCAGGCAAAAATCGTCCACTTCAACCAGCTTATAGCCAAACTCTTGTGTCTTGTCATGCCACGCTATTTTTGCTCTGTCATATTGACATTGGAAGCACTATGGAGTTTAGCAAGTACAGAGGAGCCTCATAATTAAGACCACCCTTTGGAATCATTGAAGTGGTCTTAATTTGGATGGTCCCAACTTGTAATTTTGTTTGGTAGTCTCGGTTGAGGAACTCCAATACATGCCTAAGTATTTTGACTGGCATAACCCTGCAAATTTGAGTACACCATCTAAGCAGCATTACCAAAATATTTGCAAACAGTATTAAAATATTCTTTCATTGTCACCTTTTTGTCATGTTCATTTCTGCAGCCCATAAACGCAGGTACACATTCTGGTTTTCTGTAAAGATTAACTGATTGCATCTGAGGAAAGCCAACTTTAAAACAAGACTTTTGTAAAACAGAATGTGTAGCAGAACATCAGGAATTTTCTTTAAACAAATTATACACACCTGCTCTTTAAGGGGCAACATGTTGTGGTAATACATCAACTCCTTGCAACACCCTTTGCGCAAGGCAACCAATTTTAATCCACGGCAGTTGATTGATTTCTCAGGGATGTGACTTTCAATTTTCTGTCAGTCTCAGGGTTCACCCCTCTGGAGTATAAGGTGATTGGGACCACAGAGGTGTCGAATGCCCTCCGAGCATGACTGGGTAGACCTCTATAGGGATTGACAGCATAAAAAAGTGTTTTTTATTTCTTTTTCTTTTTTGCAATTACTCTCCGGTAAAAGCTTGTGAAAACATGATGGAAAGTGTTTCTTTTACCACCCAGCACTCTCTAGTTTATTTGGTGGCAGCCTAGTCATAAGGAGAATAATGATACAACTGAAATAAACCAGTCTAAAATGGTATTAAGAAACAATTATTGTGTCGGTTGGCAATTAGTAATCATTCAGCTATGGTGATCTGATGCTAATATTTTTAATACTTAAAGCAGAAAATCACATATTTTATATGCTACTAATGACGTTTATCATGATGTTTTAGTCCTTTGGTAGATTCAACAAACATATGCATTTTATTGCCTCTAAAAGGCTTTACAACACACCCCTTTACATACCTGGGGTGTGGGTTTAGCTATGTGGTAGCACGCTGGGCTACCAACCACTGGGTCCCTGGTTCAATTCCCAGTCAAGCCCAAGTTGGATGGCTGTGTCATCCATCATGTCATTATCATGGTCCCTGCCTGTCCTAATTAGCCAAACAGGTGCAGAAATACTAGACAGAAACATTATCGTCATCTGCAAGCGCGCCTCTCTTCGTGAGGCAGTTTTTCAGACTACAGAAATACAGGATGTAAATCCCTGATGCATCCACCCATCCCTTGTGTTGATAGTTGAGAAAATCCCAGAAAACATTGTTTCAGTTTATATACACATGCAGTTCCAATAAGATTGTTGTACTCAGTGATTGCCTATCCCAAATATAAAGTATAAAATATTCAATCTGAAATGTCTCTTTTTTCAGTATCTGAAATATTACAGCAGGAAAGCCTGCTACTGCCTTACTAGATCTTTGTACATACAGAAGGCTTAAACTTTTTTTTTGCTTTTGGTCTACAAAACGATTGCTCTTCAAGATTTTACTCAGTTACTGCAATTAAAATCTAATATATAGGAAGCAATTCCAGCAAACTGCAAAGTACTAAGATTCAATATAGATTGATGTTCTATTTTTTCAAACCAACTGAAACTTTCAAATACGAATTTAAAGAGCTCTATACAAACAAGGCAATTAGGAGATTAATCCCAAAAAGATTAAAGAAACATCAATTTGTTGGTGAATTAGACGCTAATTTTATACATTAGCTCAGATTACAAGACAGATGAGTGCAAAGAGGAAAGTTTTTTGTTTTGTTTTTAAACCAGCGTGTAACAAGCAGTTAACAAATACTTTTAAAACATAGGCTGCTGCAGCAGCTCACCCCCGGCACAGACGATGTGTTTTCACTCATCAATAAACAAAACCATTAATATGACATCAGCTTATAGTGTACAAAATATTAAGTTCTAGTTTTTATCCCCTCATAATTATAAGGGATCGGTGCTGGAACTTTCTGTAGTAAGGGAATGCTGACACTCCTCAATTGGGTAGCTCATAGGTTAATAAATGATCAGCAAAGAAATAGGAACAAAAACGATACACCTAAATATATTGAATAAAACAACATAAATAAAGAGGAAATGTTTAGAAAATATAAATAGTGATTATAATCGTGTGTTTGTCCCATGCTCATCATGACTGATGTTTCATGTTACATGACTGTATTCCTTTGCATCAAAGTAAAGTTCTGTAGCAGAAACTAAATAAGCTTTGTTACCCCATCCACAATTGGCTTACACATCTTTGCTCTAAAAGTCCTGATTCCATGGTGTTTCTTATAACGAGCAATTTCTCATGTTTCACAAGGGATATTCCCCATATCTTGTGCTTCGTTTCTTCTGTCTATCACAATTTATCACCTGAGGCACTGCGCTAAAGCTTGGCTGATTAGACCAGACAAAGCACAGGAAGTCTTCACTCTCAAGCGCCAACGTCATCCTAATCACCCGCGTGACTGTGTTGCTATGTTGCCATTAGCGATGTCAAAGTGCCTTATTACTGTGATGTCACGTTGTCGTCAAACAGTCACACAAACGTTTACTTCTCAAAAGTTCTCCTGCAAGAGATAGATGAAAAACTAAACTAAGACACCCACGTCTTATGCTTCTTATTAGTTCTTCTGAGTTTGCGACACACAAATGGATAATTTTATTCCAAGAGATTAATTTGTTTCTCTTGTGTTACAAAAAGAATTACTTACGGCAAAAAGCAAGACAGATTTGGAGAAATAGTAATTAAGTGAGAGTGAAGTTTTCATAGAATTCCCACCTGTTTTCTGTGGGGTGGAAATTGACAGAAGACAAACACTAGAAAAATGTTTTGGATGAAAAGTTCAGTTTATCACATTTTTGCACTTGTGTCACATCAATGTCGAGCATATGATGACAAAAAGCAGGCTAAATTTGTTTATTTTGTTCACATTCACTCGTAGAACAGTAACATATTTATTTTGATTAATTGGGTCGGTTAGTGCTATGCACAGGAGTGGGGGTCTAGCTCAGTGGTAGCGTGCTGGGCTTCCAACCACTGGGTCCCGGGTTTAATTCCCGGTCGAGCCTACGTTTGATGGCTGTTTCATCCTTCGTCTCATGGCCATGGTCCCTACCTGTCCTAACTAGGCCATCGGGTGCAGAAATACAGGATGTATAGCCCTAATCCACCACCCCACCAGTGCTATGCACAGGCTGGTTAACAGCTCTTAAGTTACCAGGTTCAATCCCATGCACTGAGCTGGATGTTAGTTGCTTAAGATGTTACACTAACTGTAACATGGTGTGGACCCAAGCTTTACCATCTAGTCATTACATTTGCCTGCATTAGCCTAAGTGTCTTGCTTCATGAGTAATATGCCCAGGGTTCAGTTCCTGGATTACAATTTATGCAGTGCTCTACAGTTAGCAGTTTTGCTGATGCCATTTAGAGAGCTATCATTATACCCTTGAAGGATAGGCTTGTCATTTATATATGGTGCCAATATCATACTAGCTTAATGGTCACATTGACGCGTTTAATGGTCTCGTTGACATTTCGGAAGTGGCGCCGACAGGTAATTTACTAAAATATGTCTTTCTGTCAAGCTTTGCCTCTGAGGAAACAGAATTTGTATGCAGCATCAGATGTAGGTTCAGACAGGAAGGTGACACCAATAATTAGAGCTGCATATTGGCAAAAAGTGTGGATGGGTCAACCTTTTTCGTTTCTGTGGTGTTGGATGCAGTATATACTGGTGCAGTTTTATCAGGATTGCTCACTAATGAATTTAATAGATTTTGTAATACTTTTGATTGTGGATATAGGCTATTGGCCCCTTTAGGACAAAATCTTGT
Organism: Alitta virens; assembly: GCA_932294295.1. Lineage (NCBI taxonomy): Eukaryota > Metazoa > Annelida > Polychaeta > Phyllodocida > Nereididae > Alitta > Alitta virens. The sequence goes on along the minus strand of OW028578.1, from coordinate 10,590,831 downwards.
CATTTTCTAGTGGCACGTAGGTAGTAAGAAACTAGGAATGCCTACGTGTTTAAACCTCCCAAGCAGTATGAGAAACTATGACATACTATGAGATGTTACTGTTGAATTTCACTAAGCATACTGTTTATTATCCCTGAATCATATGAATATGAAACATGTTTGAGCACCACAAGGGTGTCCTATAGACCCCCTTCTGCATCATGTAGCTTCCAAGGTTAAGGATTTCTTCTGCATAAGTACGTCTATGTATATTGTATAATGGTGGTCCTTAGCACAGGCACATGATGCAATGCCAAATGTGAAGGAGTACCACAGGGGTGTTCCATAAACCCCTTTCTATTTCATATAACTTCCAAAGGATATGTATGCTGCATGTGTATATGGCTTGACTAACCCTGAACAGATGTTCATTTGATGAATTATTTTATTTAATGCCAAATGTGAAGGAGTATCTCAGGGATGACCTATAGACCCCCTTCTGCATCATGCAGCTCCCAAATGCACTGATTTGTTCACAAGTAGGTGTTATGTATATGACTTGAATAACCTCTAACAGATGTCCATATTGTACCTTTTTTGATTCACACAAAATGATAAATAGTAATACTTTAGCAAAGGTTTCGCTGACATAGTGCACTGCCAAATATGAAGAAGTACCAGAAGGGTTTCCTATAGACCCCTTTCTATGTCCTGTAACTTCTAAGGGCCCTGTATTTCGTCCCCCAGGGATCCATGATTCTGTTCTCTGTGTCAATCAATGACTGTCACCCAACAAGCTTCTGCTTTTGCCTGATAACTCGGCTCAAGGATTACACCACATCACGGCTGTATAATTACATCTTCTCTGTTATTCTGCTCTCCAATTGTAATGGATAGAGTGGTCTCTTTGTATCTAATGGTATTTTCCTGTTGCTCACTGAGTATAGTTCCTTTGGTTTTGTTTACAGTTTTTGATGGTATTTGAATGAATTCAGTTCGTTTCACATTGCATTAAACACATCCGTTGCCTTACTCTGGAACCGACAATTAATTTTTTTACAACTAGGTTTCAGAATAGATATTTTCTAGCAAATTGTTTGGATATCCTTCACTGCACACATGTTAAATATATTTGTACATTGAAAAACAAGGAATTTATTAGTCTACATTGTGTTCGAATGAATCATAGACACTGCTCAGTTCAGAAATCATATGAATAATTCAGCCGATCAGTTTTCTATTTCATACTTTTGTGTATGTCCAGATGACGAAAGAACACAATTGCATTGAAGCAGTAGATTCTGTTCTTGTAGCATCACTCTTTTTACACTTCAATGGGTAATACCACATAACACCAACATAATTCTAAAACACACATGAAAAAGTGAAGCTTTGGTGTATCTTTCTGTATTTTTAAAGACTGAATTATGTAAAACCTTTCAAAGCTTCTATGCTATTTTTATGCAAATATTCAAGAAACGGTAGCTACCAAATGACCCCCTGACCACAAATCTTATTCCAGAAAATGCCCCAAAAGCTGAGATCATGATACTGCTTTCTTAGGGGCCATTATGGAATCACAAACCCATAATGCAGCCCATTAGACCAACCATTAACTGCCCCTGGACTAAATACCCCAATTTCCATTGATCCCCTGTTGCCAAATGACCCCTAGTGGGATAACAAGGTTTGCCCTAGGTGCCCAAATGCATAGTGTTGAGGTTTCTCTTCCAGTATGATGAATAAACAATAAGACACGACAGGCTCTATAATAGCTTACTTCGATGTCAGGCATAGTCATTGAACTGCTACACATCCTAAAATCTTTAGTCCAGTTTTTGTAGATAGGTAGATAGATAGATATATGGATAGATGGATAGATGGGCAGATGAGCAGATAGATAGATAGATAGATAGATAGATAGAAGTGCAGCCCTCTAAGGTAAGTTCTTGCCTCTATCGAGGGTTGATTGATGAGGTGAGAGAGAGGAAGAGTCAACCCATGTTACACATTTACCCCATATGTATGCGCATCATCTCAGCTGGACATCATTTGTATGAGAATTACACTTGTGGTGGCTGGTACTTGTGTCTATGTTATGGCAAGTAAATGATACAAAAACACAAAGTTTTTGATTGCACGGAACGCGTTAAATATAAAACAAGTTTCCTTTTTCTATATACAGCAAATCTCCCTTACAGGCATCACTACTATTTACTTCCAATATAGAAAATAGTTCACCACTGAATGTCTCTATGAGTAATTCTGGAGTTTACCATCCGACAAACTACCGATGTCTACCGTTGACGATATGTCCTATCCGACCGATAAGGTATATCTCTGAATTCATTTGCACTGATCTTCATATTTATGTGGCACAGCCCACAAACATATTACATAGTGTATAGTGAGCATTGGAATCTCATATAGCCCCATCCAGCCGCTGGTATTACCCCATACATCAGTAAGCCAACATACCAATTCCCGCGGACATCTCGAGGAAATCTGGTATCTGGCGTGACATCCCGTGATGATAGGCCGCCATTACGGAAACAGCAGACAGTGTGTAATGGGCTCCTGTATCACATTATTTACCTCTGAGTAGACCAGGGACCTGTGTTGTATACACCAGTAATGTCCATGTAGGATGCTGGACTTTTTGCCCAGTGATATCCTTGGTCATTGACTTGCTGACTAGTTTTGAAGAACTTAATTGAAACATAAAATAAACATACACAAATCCCGTTTCTCAATTTGCGCTTCGCCTTTAAATGATTTGGAAGTTCTATGAGTCCCGTTGAACATCATTATTTTATATTCTTGTACACTCCAGTTAGGCTTGTCTAATTTTCCTATACATAGCATAAGATACAACATGAATTCAAGGTTAACACATCATTAAATGTAATATCACCCACCTATGGACAAACAGTGATATATTTCAATATAAAACTACCTGTCTGTCTAGCTTTCTTACTTTCTTTTTATACCATGGTACAAATGCCACACATATTAATGAGCATGAATACCAATCTAAAATTCTAATCTCTAACAAGTATTGATTTAGGTAGCCAAATTGCTCCCTGTATCTACCTGTCAAGCTGAAATCCTGCACGGCTTAAGAAAATTCAACGAATTGCAGGAGATATTTCTTAGTCACCTCTGCACATAATCTAACTTGTGGCCATTTGTGGCAAAAGTAGTAACACAATGAACGCCTTGAAACACAGCGGCCAACATGAATATTGTGTACTGTGCAAAGACCACTCATTGCAATCTAGCCTCATTTAATAGTGGATTTTCACTGAAGTTTATCGACACTTCCACCAGGTGGCTACAACAGAATACAGCCATTCTATTGGCTGAAAAAGTTGCCACCCTTTACTGTGATTGGCTGAAGCAAAGTGCATCCTAGCAGCAGTATTTTTAGTGCATTTTAATGTGTATTTGACATCTTATCATTAAGTTGATTTTTGTTATTTTCCTAAGAAAGTAATATTTATCGAATAAGTTAGTTATTATCTTCCAGGTCTGATAAGCAGAATGATTAATAAGAGGAGAAGAAAAACGTATGCCTTGCTGAATTTATGGCTGCTCAGGGAAAAGAGACTCTTATTGATGAATTACTGGGAAAACAGGATAATTGTTGTCTACATTGGAGTGTAGTCAATCCTTCATTCATGTGCTCTCATTTTGACACCTCTCATTATGAAACTTCCCATCTCGTTTAAGGTTTTTTGAAGGGATCGACAACTAAAAATGTTTTTAATTAATCATTATGCTGTTGACATCACATGCTTAACTATTTATTTTGGACCTGTGAAAAAAAATTAAATTGTATTTTAAATTATATTGTGTTTATAACTCAAGATCAACTTACATCAAATTCGAAGTTTAAATTTTCAGAACAGCAATAATCTAGTTAATGGAAGTTCAAATTCACCTAAAAGCTGCTCTCTCATTATTTGAAATTCCTGTAGCTGTCTCTTGTTAAAAAAAAACATTCCTAATGCGTGGAGCTTTTTATTTTATTTTTTACACTTCAAACTTGGCTTCTATTAATTAAGATCAAAATCTGTAGGTTCAGCATGTTAAAAATTAGCTGATGTTTCTATCTTGTAGAGAAGTTCATAAGTGGATGCTTAATTTAATATCAGCGTAGTGGGTGGTGGTCATAATTAATTTGTAGGGAAGTCTGACAACCTAGACTTCCTCAAATTCAAGTAAAAACAAATCCAGTGGAATTCCTCTTTAGCCTCTTTAGATGTAAAGTTATGTACAATAATAGTTTAAATGCACAACTTTTAATTTAAACAGTATATTATTTAAGTACACCAGATTATTTACATATACAAGCCATGTTATATAATTAACGACGTGCTAACCACTACGGTCATTCATGTCTGTCCTTCATATATATGGGATAACTAGACAGGCATAACTAGAGTGTGCAAACTGCATTGCGCAGAGCCCTGTGTTGGCCACCAGGGGTCTTCACTGACAGTGTTACCAACCTTTCCATGAGGTGGCCCAGGACTTTCTCAGGCTAGAGTGTTGGTTGTCAGATGTTCAATAACATGGTGCGCCACACCATATAGTGCTTTTACAATTCCGACACCGTAAATAGTAGTATCCATATATTGCAGAGTCCCCAACAAATTTTTGTTCACATTCTTGACGGAACAATATGTCTCCCAACATTTTAGGAACACCAGTGACAAGACAACGTTTGCCAATAACATGACATCACAGCAATGGCACTTTACACTTAAAGCGACCCTAATCGCTAATGGCAGAGCTGTCGCACAGGAATTTCAAGTGACACTTGAGAATTTTTTCATCTGGATTTTTTTCCATCTTGTCTGATCATGGAAGCTTTAAAGGCAGTGCCTTGAGTGATAAATTTTGATAGACAGAAGAAATCTAGCACGAAATGTGGTGAATATCAGCTGCCACATGTCATAAATTGTGAGGTAAAAGATGCATGACAAGTGGTTTTTAATGTAGGGCTAGTTTATGTCCTGATTAGACCATATCGGATAGTCCAATATATCCGGTCCTCGCAAATGTAAATTTGCCAAACTCTTTCTTGGAAAACAACAAAATACCCAATGTCCAAAAGAGTGATTAAGAAAAAAGGATCCAGAATTATTACCACCTCCATATTAATAGGTAATGTGTGCATTACCACCTCCATATTAATAGATAATGTGCGCATTACCACCTCCATATAAATATGTAATGTGTGCATTATCACCTCCATATAAATAGGTAATGTGTGCATTATCACCTCTATATTAATAGATAATGTGCGCATTATCACCTCTATATTAATAGATAATGTGCGCATTACCACCTCCATATAAATAGGTAATGTGTGCATTACCACCTCCATATTAATAGATAATGTGCGCATTATCACCTCTATATTAATAGGTAATGTGTGCATTATCACCTCCATATAAATAGGTAATGTGTGCATTACCACCTCCATATTAATAGATAATGTGCGCATTATCACCTCTATATTAATAGGTAATGTGTGCATTATCACCTCCATATAAACAGGTAATGTGTGCATTATCACCTCTATATTAATAGATAATGTGCGCATTATCACCTCCATATTAATAGATAATGTGCGCATTATCACCTCTATATTAATAGGTAATGTGTGCATTATCACCTCCATATAAATAGGTAATGTGTGCATTACCACCTCCATATTAATAGATAATGTGCGCATTATCACCTTCATATTAATAGATAATGTGTGCATTACCACCTCCATATTAATAGATAATGTGCGCATTATCGCCTCCATATTAATAGATAATGTGCGCATTATCACCTCCATATTAATAGATAATGTGTGCATTACCACCTCCATATTAATAGATAATGTGCGCATTATCACCTCCATATTAATAGATAATGTGTGCATTATCACCTCTATATTAATAGGTAATGTGTGCATTATCACCTCCATATTAATAGGTAATGTGCATATTACCACCTCCATATTAAAAGGTAATGTGTGTGTACCAATAGGTAATGTGTGTGACTTTCATAACGACACCCTTGGCAGTACTATCAGGTGTTATCCACTTCCTGGGAAGTATTTGAAACTTGAAGTGCTACCCTTTGAATGTAGTATGGAGTATTCTGGATATGCATCATTGTGCTTACATGTGAAATGCCTTCTAAGAAGAATGTTTTAGTTATTGGTTTCAGGCCCCCAAACTTAGTCCATGTCCACACATTGGTCCATATCAGGGAATGCTATTTTAAAAGTTTTGTATCGAAGGTCCACAATTTTATGAAAAAGATCTACCCAACGCTAGTGGCTGGCAATGGGCCTGGGTTTGGAAATGAAAGGAGAACCTGCCAGGACAACATTGTAACCAACTAATATGTAGCCCTCAAAATCCAAACACTTTCTTGCTTACCAACGAAATATCAAAACACAGTATCTTTGAAAAGGTCCATTGACACGTAGTAGCTCTCGTCAAACAATTACAATCACTGAATATTTTTTTCTAAATTGTAAAATTGCAGTTGTCAAATAAATGGTGTCCCAGCTAATAGAGTCTTTCACTAAGCAGACCTGAATTCAGCAAGACATAATTCTTTCCTCTCTTCTTATTATTCATTTTGCTTTTCAGACATATTAGGTCGTAATTAACTGATTCCATAGATAAGATTTTCTTGGGAAAACAACAAAAATCAACTGAATGATAAGATGTCAAATAAACATTAAAATGCACTAAAAATACTGCTGCTAGGATGCACTTTGCTTCAGTCGATCAGAGTCAAGGGCTGGGAATTTTTCAGCCTATAGAATTTCAGTATTCCGTCGAAGCCACCTGGTATATATATCGAGAACCTTTCGTGAAAATCCGCTATTGGTCCAATCAACGGACAACCATAATGACATGATTTTCTACCGATGTCATTTTTTACACCTTTAAACCGCACAATTTCACATTTGTTTAGCCCAACTCACCTTTAGTAGTATTCACTCAGCTGAGAGCTTTCTTATAAAATTCCATTGTAAACATCAGAAAACGCTAGCCAATTCCTATAGAGGTCAACCCCATCCTGATTGGAGGGCATTCCAACACCTCTAAAGTCCCAATCACCTTATACTCCAGGGGTTTGAACCCTGAGACTGACAGAAAATTGAAAGTCAGGTCCTGAAGAAATCAATCACCTGCCGTGGATTTCATTTAAATGCCTTGCGCAAGGGGTGTTGCAAGGAGCTAGCCTATTACCACAATATATTTTGAAAGAAGTGCCATATGTTCCTGAAGTAGTTTAAAACTGCACTGACTAAATAATTTATGTCATAACGCACATTTTACTTGTCATTATTAACCATTGAGGTCATAAATCCTTCATTAGTATGTTTTTCGCACAATAATAATTATATGTTTTCATAAAGGGTTAATTTTTACACACTTTGTTAATTTTAACACTATTTTGTTTTAATTCTGACACTTCCTTATGGCTAATGTTTTTCTATTTATTTCAATTCGTCAAATAGACAAAATGTTGTCTTTTTTCTTTTTGTCCTAATACTATGTAATACTCTAAAGAGTATTCGTACAAATACAAACCTGTGTCAGTTTTGAACATACTTTTTTCACAACTGTATTAGAGACAAAGAGTGAACCATCTCCATTACAACTGGAGAGCAGAATGACAGAGAAGATGTAATTATACAGCCGTGATGTGGTGTAATCCTTGAGCCGAGTTATCAGGCAAAAGCAGAAGCTTGTTGGGTGACAGTCATTGATTGACACAGAGAACAGAATCAGAGGTCCCTAGGGGACCGAATATGGGGGCTCTCCGAAGGTACAGAACATATAAAGGGGTCTATAGGACACCCTTGCAATACTCTTACTATCGTTTTGACATTGGTTGAGAGTTATCTAAATAGACCCCAGTCCTACACAATAATGACATGCAAAATAATGGCCCTTGAAAGTTACAATTGGACACCCTTGTCATACTCCTTCACATTTGTCAATGCAGTATATCAGTTGAACCAAGTATTACCAATCTTGGTGAATCTTACTCAAGCATATAACAAGATCTCAAATAAATATAGAATTCTCAAGTAAATATAGAAATGGACTGTGGAATACTTCTCATGGGTAATATGATTCCTAGGAATACAAAATATCAAGCCGTGTGGCAATCATAGACCTACTCAAGCAAAATACAAAGCCCTTATAAGTTATATGATATAGAAGAGGGTCTATAGGACACCTTTGCGGTACTCCTTCAAATTTTGCAATTTCACATTTTCTACTCCGTGCTACTCAAGAATGTTCAACAGCTATCCAGATATAGGAGTGACTACCTGAAGGTATAACAAGCCAAACTAAGCCATAACTAGCCATATTAATGACCTCATTAGTCTCAACAGTACTGTTTTTTTTAGAGGTACCTTGACAAAATTTATCCTTCAGAACTCTCAATTACAAAGGAAGCCCATTCTAATACGGAAGTTTCTTATTTAGACCTCTTAATTACTGTGACTAATGATGAATTCCACACAAAACTCTATGAAAAAATGGATGATTTCAGCTTTAAGATAATCAAATTATCCTGTTGCCTCAAATATAGTGGAAAAGCCTCTCCCGTCATTTGTTTGCCAGTACAGGACCTGTGGCCATTATACTGATTTCTCTGTTAGGCACAACACTCTCAGTGAATCACTCCTCATGCAGGGCTACAGGTATAGGTTTTTATGTACATAAAATATTGTTTGGAAAGTACACAAAGTCATGTGAAGAGATTAGAGATCAGATCCCTCTTCCAGTTTGGTTAACCATGCTCACCTAGATCGCAAATTTAAAGTTTCTATTCTTAATATCCACCTCTAGTACTGAACTGAGAGGAGATGGAAGGTTAGCATGCTTTAGAACGCCGTTTAACTTGTGGGTCCTAAGTCCCAAACCTCTCAGTTTAGATTCTGGTGATTATATTTGGTCATATCTACCTTCTCTTTCGTCAGCTTTTGCTTTCCATTATTGTCATGTATTAATATCTCAGTTTATAGATCATGTCTCAGAGTTACTTGAATGTTAATTGAGTTCTTGTTTGTTGTATATTCCAATGGCTTGCCAGTGCACCTGCATCATTTGCATATTTAATGAGGGTGCAACTGGCCCCCTACAATCCATTGTTGGAATTGACTGTATATAGCAAGGTCAGACTGCACCACAGTCAGTTTGGGTGTTTCCACCAAAATAAACACTTCTCTCAACCTATTCCCCTGGATTTGACTCTATTCTGTTCTCCATACACAACACTATTTCTATGTAACGCACCAGTCTTTACACTAATAATGTACATTAGATAGTCTAGCCAAATTAAATCTTATATTAATTGGTATAAACTAACTTGTGTATAATGACTTAAAGACATGCCAGTCATAAAGTGGTATAAATAAATATTATCATTATGACATCATAAATATTCATTAGTTGCAGCTTTTTATATACAACTATATAATTACATCTAGTTTGTAAAAGACAGACCATAAATTGGGTGCTGTATGTTCATCAGGAGCAAAGGCCACAAGTTTGATCAGATGGAATTAAAACTTGATACACTGTATAAAAATAACTGAAAAGGTTCTGAATATGAAAGAAATAATTTGGCAGCAAATCATTACAAAGATTGTAGAAAAATGCTGTTGGTCTTGTGTTTGGCATAATTTCATCATTACTTTATGGTTTCTTATGTTGAGAATTAAATTCAGAATTATATTGATAAGACGTGGCGTAATTTCATCATTACTTTATGGTTTCTTATGTTGAGAATTAAATTCAGAATTATATTGATAAGACGTGGCGTAATTTCATCATTACTTAATGGTTTCTTATGTTGAGAATTAAATTCAGAATTATATTGATAAGATGTGGCGTAATTTCATCATTACTTTATGGTTTCTTATGTTGAGAATTAAATTTAGAATTATATTGATAAGACGTTGGACTCGTTTTAATGTTTTATTTGATCATCTATAAATGGGGAGAAGCATAAATGAATGAGGGTGCAAATAGGATTGACATAAAACATGGTTATTACCCCTCAGGGGGGTCACAAAGGGGTGTATCTCCCCCTTTCTTGTACACCCCGTTTGCCCCAGGCATGAACCTTACTATAATAAATTAAACCCAAAAGCAAAGCTGTATTTTTCTATTCACATCATGAAAATGTCATCTTATGGTCTTGGATATTTGAGGAAAAAACCGATTAACAGATATTATAAAACATTTTGTACTTTCATGGCGTGGAAATAAAATCATATTTATTTTTAAAAATCTTAGATGAATAGAGCTGTGTAATGGACAAAAAAAAAGAGTGGGCATATAATGTTACAAATTTGATTGTTTAGTTGATTTTAGCTTAAATGTATTTATATGTAGTTTAGTTTGCTGATTAATTGGCTATTTACCTTAAACTTGGAATCTTCATTTTATACTGAACATGTACTTTTGTCAGACACTCTCACTGGGCTTCTGACCACTAGGCCCCAGGTTCAACTTGTTGAGCCTAAGTTGGATGGCTGTTTCATCCATCATCTCACTGCCCATGGTGCCTGTCCTAATTAATTAGCTCATCAGGTGCAGAAATACAGGACGTAGACATGGTAAAGCACCCTAATCCACCCACTCACCTTTGTCAGACACTGTAGAAATATTTGATTGGAATACCGCCAGGGTGCGCCTAAGGAAAGAAAGTCTGTTGTGCCCCCTGGTGCCCATACTGAAATACTGCTTTTCTACTGTGAGCTACTTTTCGTATCTCAAAATTGCAACAAATACTTTAACAGCTGCCACCCCGATTCCATTCAGGATCTAGTTAGTAGGCAATATGACTCAGGCATCAACTTAAGCCTCTCCTAGGGGAATAATTTTAAGCTTTTTCCATAAATATCAGCATTTTGTGAACTGTGCTATTAGAAATTTTAATATATTAACACTGTTTTGATGCCAGATTGAGAATAATTGGAATTTTGTTTGAGATCAAATAACCGACAATATTAACAATATCCAGTACAATTCATCACTAAAGATAGAGAATTTACCACAATACATTGTGCTATTGAGAGAATAATTACATGCGTATTAAAATTATATTGAAACAGAGTAGAATAAAGTAATTTTTATGCTATAAAATGGTAGTTGAAGGCAAAACTTTGATAATTTAGAATAATATCATGAAACATTAAAAACATTACGATTGTTGATACTTTATGTATATAATAATTCTTTATCGTTCTACTACATGCCTTTAATTAACACTGTTGACCAAATAATTTAAAGATCATATATTGATAACTGCTGACGTTTGCAGATGTGAAACATATTGGTGGGTGTAAACATGGTAAAAGTTCCTGGGTGGGTAGAAGTGGGCTGGCTGACTGTGACTAATTTTAGTAAACTGTCACACCCTAGCTTGTAGAAGTCAGAAATAGAATTTAAAAAAAAAAGAAAATCTGGCTGTTCAAACCATCCAGCCACCATCTAATTTGGACTAAATGTATAATTAGGATTAGTTAAATTATTGACTGGTCTTATATAGTTTTGAGAGTTAGCAACGCCCCCTGCTAGCCCTTAGCAACGGTAACTATACATAACATAACTCTCTCATTGGCTACCCCGTTATTTGATTGACAAGTACAGGATACGGCTAGGCGTTAATTTTAAATTCTCAATTATTTTAAACAAAACTAAATATATTATCAGACCTCACATTTGTCATGTGCCAGATAAGTTAACGATATATTATACAGATGTGAATTATAGCATATAATATACGGTAACTTAATAAATTACATTTAAGGATCATTGACGCCCAATGCAGAATAAGTAATGTGGTTTTATTCCGAGTAGGAGGGAGTCGGTTATATCCCCTTCAGAATTATAGGAAAACTATGTTGGAGGAGGAAATCGATATAACTGGATGAAAAATGCAAATTTATTCCATATACAATATTAAAAAGCATGTTCATGGCTGACTGATCTTAAAAAGCTATTTATTTTGTTGTTGTTTTTTTTGCATACATGCATTTTGTAAACTCCCTCATATAATCATTGGATAGTTTTTACATTTGTTGGAAAATACTTTTGCTGATCTGTCTTTTAGATGCACTGAAAATATAGCAGTATAGTGAGTAACTGATAAACTGCATGGTTATGTAACCTGGAACAAGGATGTGTGTTATCTGACGAATAGGTTTAAAACCAAGGCTGGTGAACGATATGAGCCATATCATGCAAATATCCCACCAGGATATCCCCCCCCCCTTCAACAATTCAGTTAGGTCGGAGCCCAGCCCCCGCCCCCACTGCCCCCCCCCCCCCCCGCCCCCATATGCAGTTCCGATGCTACTGGCCTACACCTACATGTAGGGACTGATGGATCGGTAACAGGTCGATTCGTCACTGCCACTTCGTCCCCGTGACTCCATGGTTGAAGTGTCCAGCCAAACTTAGGCCCTATATTAATATATCAAAAAAGGAGAATTTAGATGAAAAAAAAGGGGGGGAGCAAAGCTCAAAACGTATTTATATAAGTATAGTTCCTGTCTTTAGCTATATATATATATATATATTTATTTATTTATTTATTGGGTACATGGCCAAATGTGCCACGTGCGTTTTCCATGAGAAGGATAAACGCATGGAAAACGCATGGTTTTTAGCTAACTATAATGAGGCAAAAACCATGCATTTATCCAAGCCCATGGAAAACGCACGTGGCACATTTGACCATGTACTCAAAGTGGTATCTTTAGTTTCTTTAACTTCATTCATATAATATCAATTATTCTAGAATGAATTTTACTGTATCATTTCATTCATGATTTCTTTCCTTTTAACATAAATTTATGATAAATATAGTAAATTTATCTTCATACTGGCCTCAATTGTTCCCCGATGCACCCTGCCAACAATATTGGGGGTATAGGCCTATTTTCTGATGCTGGAAAAAATATAATATATATATATATATATATATATTCGAAACGTGGGCCTCAGAATGAATTGGAATGAAAATACATCTTTACCCCAAAATGGCATGTGTCTGACCACATCATTTGACACCACCCCCCCCCCCTTCCCCAAACGACTTTGTCTATTTTGTATTAGGCCTACTTCACAGTGGCGTATCTAGGAGGGGCTGCAACCACATAACTTGGGCACAGACCCCGAAATAGACTCCATTGTCAAGTGGGGGATGAGCTACGTACAGTGTGTTTATTTATATAAAATTCTGCATTTTCCCTGTTCCGCGTTTTTCCATTACATTCCGTTCTGCATTTTACAAATTACACTGATTTTCACCAAGTCAAACACATTTTATTTCACCGCAACCATATTGTTCATAAACTAGAAAATATTCTGCATAAAAACTGGATAGGTTGAGTTTTGTTCTACCTCAGGTTACCCCCATATTTTAAGCCTCTTTCAAGGAATGGCCACAGCACTGTATAATGTGGCCCTGGACCGATTCATCAGTCCCTACATGTAGATGAATTGCTATAATTATTATCAATTTTGTTCGATTGTATATTTTAAAGTATGATATAATCGAAATGAAATTTTTTAAAGTTGGAAGTTATCTAATTTAGATATGTTACTGTGTGTGTAAAATTTGATGCATATAATTTTAAACATATTCTGGTGTTGATGCAGCTGGTGTCAAAGCGCTGCTCATGACCGAAAAAATGTTGCCCGGCTTGAATAATGTATCCAAGGTGAATGCATGCAAGGGGGCGAGTCCGGCTTTAGTTATAACCATCAGCAACCATATCTTTTTTTCGTCTGCGAAGATCGGTACTGAAGTAAGTCTCACTTCTTCTTCTGTCTCATTTGTCCAATTTCTGTCCAGCATGCACAGTGAATATAGTTATTTACGTATAGTGCATTTGCACTCATTCAGGCATATCATAATTACTAGGCCTATAACGATTTTTATGGTATCACTTTCAATTGTATTGAGAGTAAGTGCAATTTAATATTGAACAGACGGTGTGGTAAATTAGTCCATTGTAGGCTAACCTTAAATAAACGACAATATATTTATTAAGTTCCCTCTCTGCAGAGTTCACAATTGCTTTTTTTACTTTTTTAAATATAAATTGTATGTGAAAAATTATGAACTTAAATATTAGGTTTTTTTGCAACTTAGCGAAGCAAACAAATTGAAAGCATAACCGGCACTAGGCCTAAATTAAAGCTAATATATTCTCTCCATATTTATTAAGACCATATGTACTTATGGTGTACAAATAATAATAAAATCTCTTTGGAAATAATTTCCACGACCATGCACATCTTGCTTGAAAAAATATCCATTAGGCTATTAAAGAGATGTTTTAAATCATTGTTATACTGCACTATACCTTGGAATAAACATGTATTCTTCCAAGACTATACCCCCCATGAGCTTTGAAGTCCGGGGGTCCCGTCAGACATTTAAAATACATGTTGGAATGTATCCTTTCAGTGTCATATCATTCCAAGCAAAGCCAGGTGTTATAATCCGATTGTACATTGCTAACTAGAAACGTTTGTAGAGCCAGGTAATTTCTTGTCAAATGACTGTATCACGAATGTATGAACATGTGAATACCATGTTTCATTCACTGACATGTGCTGCCACCTATAGCAATGCGACATTACTATGCCCAAAAGGCTCTCTTTGCTCTACGAAGTAAACTTAAACCAGCATTGGGTCATATACCCCCTTTGCTTGCCATAAAAATGTTTGACAGTTATATACTTCCCATCCTAGAATATAATAGTGTACTATGGTCACAAAATTCCCCTATTTCTGAAATAGAGAAAGTGCAATTAGGTTACCTGAAGAATGTATTAAATGTACGAAAACAAACCCCTTCCTTAGCTGTGTATGCAGAAACAGGACGATTTACACTTCACATCAGACAAAAACTTGCTACAGTAAACTACTGGGCAAGATCTTCAGACAATGCCTAATAGTGAAATATTAAATAAGTGCTTGAAAATACAAGAAAAACTACACACAAATGGTCAGAGAAACTGGTACACTAAAGTAAAGCATATCATCTCTGAAGCAAACATAATTAATTGGCAAGCTCTAGAACCCAGCGTACTGACAAATAAGATAAAACTAGTACTTTATGACAATGAAAAGGATAGAATTCTTCATGAAATAAATGACACAAACGCCCAACCTAAACTTAGGACCTATAAAACATTTAAAACCAGCTACTGCATTGAGCCATATATACCTACTATTAAATCTGCCCAAAAAAACATACAGTAATATAGCAAGATTCAGAGTAGCTCCCACAATCTTAAAATTGAAACTGGTAGACATGAATCCCCAAAAATTCCTTTGCATGAGAGAATATGTGAATATTGTGACAGTGGTGAAATAGAAGATGAATCTCACTGCTTACTGACATGTAATAAAAATGAAATACCAAGGCTAGAATTACTTAATATAGCAACAGATAGTATACCTAATTTTCATGACCTAGAAAAATCTCAACAATTCCAAGCCCTATTGTCATGTAAGAATCCAGAAGTGCTGAAGGCATTAGGCAACTTTCTAAATAGAGTTTTTTCATAATGTTAATTCAGTATTGGTGCCCCCCTTCCACTAGACAGGGAACCTTTCAATTCAAACACCCCATTACATCCTCGGTGACCCCATTATGACAATCTCAGAGGTCAGCGCAATGCTGCTCTGAAGACCCCACCCACTGACCCAACCCATGGACACCTTCTTTTGCCATTTTAAACTGACTTTTTATTCAAATTTGTTTTGAAATCATTACAGTATTACCCACTTGAAGTATTGACCTGTACAGTATTAACTCTCATTTTTATATTCATGTATGTATATATATGTAAACAAAACTGGAACCGACTCTGTTTATCAAGTAAATATTTAGAAATACTGGTAGATTATAGATTGTATATATAGTAGATGTAGACACTAGACCTGTTTTTGTTATGTTGTATATTTGTTTGTTTTGTAATGTTGTATGACACATGTATCAATTCCTGATATCAGGCTTGTCAATAAAACAATATATATATATACATATATACTATTGTGAAGTGCAAATCCACCAGGAGGTTGTTGATTTTATTTTAGATATTATTTATTTTTATCCTCTGTTATTTCTTTTTTTTTTTACCTCTCTTGTAATTTTGTTTTTCTATGTGTATATGTACATAAGATTGCTGTGAATAAAGATATAACATGGCTTATCTTGCAATTCTGGGAAACCGCATATATTATATGTCAGCTGCAACGCTATTGGGCAACACTTGCATCAGCCTCCCCTCAACTTATTTGAATTGCTGCACTCGAATGCCACCTTGAATGAACTTTAATTGTACATAGTGCATTCAAGGTTCAACCGTGTCCTTGCCTTGATTAATTCTAGCAAAACAACCACCACTAACCACCATATATAACCACCAATAACCACAGTAACCACCATTCTTCTTCTTCTTCTTCTGAGCTACATCTGCAGACATCTGTAGAAAACAGTGAAGAGAGCTCACGCATCTTTGATAAAGTTTTTTTAATTTTCTTATATGATTATTTTCCTTTTTTTCTTCCTTTTTGTCACACTTCATTGCATTACCAACTAGATTATTGCAATTTAAATTACAAAGCATATAGATCTATCATCTATGCAAAATTATTAGAATTACAATAAAATCAGTAGTGTTCGAAATTTTCCGAATTAACACTATATATTTGTGATATGGATTTATTCCTGAATTATAACCATTCTCTAAATTTACAATAATGTATAACTTTGCCTAGAGATTGATGATGTTGCAGTAAATGAAAATAAACTACAGCTAAAAGGTAAAGATTGATTTATTACAGTGTTATATATAGTTTAGATCCCAGGGAGTTGAGAAAAACTTAAGCTTGAACAGGATTGTAATTATATGGACACATTGATAATTATAAAGTTATTATAGTAATTATAACATAGATCTCTCCCCAACATGGATTTTGCATTACCCACTAAAAAGACAAAGCAGACTTTAGAAATCTAAGAGGCCTTTATTGAATACTAAAAAACCATACAAATGTTATGTACCCAAATGATAACATAAAGTGCTGACATGTTACATAAGGTTGCACAATAGTTTGAAGATTGAGTTTGCTATACAGCTTACAATAACAATTAGAGACCTCGGCTAACTAAAAACTAACAGAAAATTTCAAAGCGAGATAAAGTGGTTTTGGGTGGGAGGGAGAAATGACAAAAGTAGCAGAGTAAAGATGCTGATGTTGATGCTATAGATGCTGGAATTGAACTGACTGCTGCTGAAGCCAAAGGATGCTGGGAGACAAAGTGATACATTGTAAATTAAGATTGCTTTGATTCTCCAATAAAATTAGCTATGAGTTTACTATGGGATACGACCTCCTGTGTAACATAAGATAATTGGACCACTGCACCCAAAGCCAGCTCTGTCCATTTAACCCCTTTCAAGTAAACATGAAAGGTAGCAAACGTTGTCTAAAACAGTAATGTATAAGAAGCAATCAATAAAATTACATGTCAATACAGCCCTATACAGTATGTATTGTTAAATGCATAACTTCACTTAGCTCCAACATATATTCAACAGCTGTCAACTGTTATTCCAAGCTAACAAAAATCGGCCAGTTTTATACCAAAACACGTTTGAATGGCATGTGAATTTCACATGTTTACACTTGGACCTATATATATATGATAAGGCCAACTATAACATAGTTATATGCTATAAATGTATTTTTATTTTATTTTATTTTAGCTGAAATGACCCATACTATAATTTTATTTTATTGTCAGACTGCAGTATATTGATTAATATTCACAGAAAGCTGAAAAAATATACTGAACATGCAGTCGCTTTTGTCAGGTGATGTAAATTAACGAATTTTCTTGTAATGCCTCCTGGTGTCCTTACTTCACCTAATGAAGTTTTCTACTTCACTTTCTTGTGTACCATCTTAATAAATATAATATTTTATACAAAAATAAATATAAAAAGCAAAAGAAGAAAAAAAGCTGTTTCTGATGAGGCTTATTAATAAAAGCACATGTAATTTCCTGTGAAAAGTAACTAAGTCATATTTTGAGAATGCTATAGACTGTAAACACTGCCATGGGATTCTTAGTTTTCGGACATGTGATTTTTCTTTCTTGAAAGTTATGTTTTTCAAAACATGGGGTACATGAAAACACTCCATAAAATTATCATTTTGAATGTGAAATTTTTGTTGGCGGAAACTTCTCGAAATTTGTTTGAACTTAGAAAGCATTCACTAGTTCTTGCCTAGTTTCAGTACATATATTTTAGACATATTTTTAGTAAAGGCCTAACTAATCAGATCAGCTAGGTCCCAAAAAGTAGTTCTATTTTTAGTAACCTTTTTAGTGGACAGAGGGAGCCAACACGCAATGGATGGTTCAAATCTGATGGCATTCCTTAGATTTTTGGTGGCAGATAGATGATAAATATGAAAATCACATTTGTAAGAGTTCAGGCAGGCAGTGGGTTGGGGTGGGGCCAACATGTTATATTACGCCTACTCTAGCACTCCAGCGATTTTTCAGAGAGTACATTTATTTATCCATACGAAAAATGGGAACCATCCAGATTTTCATAGAGTTTAGATTGTTTATTGTTACATAATCTTCAAATATAAAAACATAACTGTTTATAACGGCATTGGGTCACAGCTGGCTGTCTAACGAGTGGAGGCTACATACTAGTAGATTAAGTACATAGATATGAATTATGATATGAATAATCAAATGATAATATATCAACTCAATATGTCACTTTTACAAGGCCGAATGCTGTACGCATGTTTAATAATATAAAACTAGACGAAAAATTATACATAGATACATAGATAGATACATAGATACATCATAGATAGATACATAGTTAGATACATAGATAAATAGATAAAAAGATAGATAAATAATAGATACATAGATAGATAGATACATACATACATACATACATACATACATACATACATAGATTCATAGATAGATACATAGATATATACATAGTTACATAGATAGATACAAAGATACATAGATAGATATATATATAGATAAATACATAGATACATAGATTAATAGGTAGATAGATAGATAAATAGGTAGGATATAATCTAATAAGACACGTGTGTAACCACGTGGTTATTAATGAAAGCACGAGACTACATGCATTCAAGCCAATCAAGGATATTGCAATAAATTTCATTACATGTCCTTTCATCTTTTCAAGATTGATAAAAATTTGCACATTTAAGTGATTTGCACCCGGTACTCCATGCAATCATGGAGGTATGATGCAATAACTCTGTTTTGTTTGTTAACCATGAGATATGAACCGGACAGACCTTTGAATTTTGTTGTTCAAGGATAAACCAATGACGTCATTGAGGCGTCTAGCTTATATTGAAAATATTATTAAAATGTATAAAAAGTCGTAAAAATGGTAAATTGTAAATTTAAATTTGCTACTGCCTGTTGTAAACCCTGGAAAGTTGCTAGAAAATTAATTTCTTATTTTCGATGTAAAATGTCAGTGACTCAAGCTTGTTAAGAATGCATTTATTAAAGTTATGAAAAGATGAATTTTAATTGTATATCTGTGATGTACATAGACTATCTAGTTTTATTTACGTGTTGTATCTGTTTTTAAGGGCATTACTGGAAAACAGTATATTTACTGATTCACCCTTATAAAATATGTTGTTAAATAAAACTAAATAAATAAATAGACTTATCATATATGGAACCCTGTACATTGCACCCTGGCTTCTGATCAAGTAAAATTACATCTTTCAAGATAAGATAAAACTACGTGAGCGGCGTTTTACCGCCAAAGAGATCGCCGGCCCCTGGGGGCATGAGATCAAAGGATCGATGCAATAGCCTCAGGGCTTGTGCTGTTCAGATCAGGCTGTAGCTCAAGGCAATATTGAATGTTAAAATATTATTTCCCTCCGGCGTTATACAACACCAGTGTAAGCTAGTTAATACTTAATACACAAATTAAAAAATTAGCTGCAATATGAATACATGTTACGTGACATTTAAGTTTAGTTTATCATTTAATCATGGAGGGTGAGGACGTTGCTGAAAGATTTGTCCCCGGATTTCTGTCTGCACATGATAAACATCAAAATGAGGAACATTTGCACGAGGTATTAAGTAATGCTAATACATACTCCACTAGCACATGTAGTCAGTGGGAGATATTTGGTAGAATAGTACCAAAAGATGAAGTGATTTTTATTTGTCAAGTTCTAATTCTCTATATCGTCATAATTGCGTGCATAGTCAATTTGTCTCTCCTTAATGGAGACAGTAATCTTTGGACTGCACTCCTCTCCTCATCCCTGGGAATAATGCTCCCCCCGCCAACTCTGTCCAGGAGGAGGCGCTGATGGTTGTGTCCACGGGGCTATCAACTTTAAATCTCAGGATGTCATTGGCCCACCTTTCATCGTATGATCACTAAATAGCCTGCAGCAACCACGTGGTAGCTCATACGTGATATAAATACCATGCTACTTCAGACTGTCATGCATTCTCATCAAGATTTTGAAAAAAAAGATATATTCTTTACAACCTCAATCTCGACATCATGGCATCCAGTCAACTTAACTCTCAGACTCCTCAGGGTTCCAGTGGAATGACTGTCTGTCTATCTGAACACACAAGAGTTATCGCTCATGCCGCTCAACAATACAAGTCTGGCTATGTCACTGTATCTCGTTACAGCACAGACACTTCAAAATGGAGAAATGTGCATATAGCGAAGAAGTCCTTCGAGAAGCTGAAAGAGTCACGAGTTGAACTTAACAATGCTCTACTGAATGGCGAAGAAAAACAAGTGAGTCTGACCAAGAGGCAGTTCGTCATGATCACCAAGTTCCAGAGGACTGATAAGGAACCTCAGTACTATGTCTCATTCCTGCATCCTAAGACTGAACAGGAAAAACTCACAAACACAGCCGACTGTCATCACAGTAAAACTATTAATCTCCGCAAGGAAGAATACGGAAAATTCCAGGAGGCAATGGATAATATTTATCAAGTCATCACCACTCAACCAAAAGAGGGCGAGGGTTCTGCCGTTAATCTGGACGAGGCAGTCACCATCAAAGCGTATCAGTGGAATGTTGAGAAGCGTGGAATGAAGTCCCACACATTATTCCCCACTCGTAAAGACTGCGAAGACAGCGTCAAGGGCTACCTCGCAGGCCTCCCCGATGAAGACCAGAAGTACGACTACACAGTGAATGAGCTCGAAATACATCGCGCAGGCAAAATGGAAATTTTGGAGCAAGTGTTCTGCAATCAAATCCTTGACAAAACAGGCTATTCGTGGACAGACTTGATGTTACACTCACCTACATACGACGAGATCGAACAGTCAATAATAAAAGTGACTAAAAATGAAGTCCTCAGGATTGCCGAGCGAATTGCTGTCACTCTAAATCACAAAAGACTTTACTTTATGAGCGATGTTTATGATATTTTTCTTTACGTGGGAGGGCTCAATCACGTCAAGGAAGTTCTCACTAAATCTTATGTATCTCCACCTGACGAATTGTCCGGTAGGCTAATCGAGTTTTGCTATCAAAAGGTTGTAAAGAAGCATTAAAATGTTAACAGCTATGCCTGTTTTTTTAAAAACGGGTATTTGTCTATTTAGTCTTTTTTAGTCTATTAGTCTATTAGTCATTGATGTGTAAACTGTCTGCTATGTCGGAATTGTTGTTTTTAGATATATATATATATATATATATATATATATATATTTGTTTTGTGAATAAAAAAATTTTTGAACTTGAAATTTATGCTTGTCCTTGTTATGCTTGATTAAAAACAAGTCGCTGTATTTGCATATAAGAAGACAGTTATTCTAGCACCGCCTTTGCGTATAATAATAGGGATAAAAAATCAAAGCCACCTTGCCATGACCCATTGTTTGATATGAATGTAATGCTAATTCTGCCACTGTTCTACTAAATATAGTCAAAGAGTAGATATCAAACAACTCCACTACTCAGATATAAGTTTGAAAAGCATTAAATTTATTAATCATTCATCGGAACTCTGTTAGATCAGAGGTAATATTCGCAAAATCGGCAATATTTACAAAATACTTCATCATAATAATAATAATAATAATATATACATACATACATACATACATACATACATACATACATACATACATACATACATACATACATACATACATGCATACATGCATACATACATACATGCAATTCACGGCATGTTCAATAACAGTTTACTTTAGATATAGATATTATTACAAGATCGAAACTCTGTTAGCTCCGTCGTAATATTTCTCAAAATCGCTTCTAATAATAATAATAATAATAATAATAATAATAATAAATACGTGCATACACGAATGCATGCATGCATACAATGGATATAAATCACAGTCTGTTCAATAGCATTTTACCACGCATATTACTTCAAGTTTGTTTTATATTCAATGAGCTATTTTATATAGAAATATGTTTAAAAAACATGCAAACAGCAAACAAACCAGCAAAACAAACAGTAAATAAAAAAGTTTTTTTTCTTGCTCTAATATCTAATAACCAAAAGGTAGAGTGTCGTATGTGCCTTGAACTAAGCTCCTTTTGGAATAAGTCACTCTAAATTTTTTTATTTCATCTCTATTGAAAAGTTTAAACTCATATTTGTTGCGTCTTATCTTACTGTAGGGAACTGCTACATGAGGCTGCTCATCCTCCTGCAGTGAATTGTTGTCAGGATCAGCCCAAAACAATACTAGCTCACAAATACTATCAAAGTTAAGTAGTTTACATACTTCGTGATTTAAAGTGAACCCTTTAAGCTTTGTTGTCTTGTCATCATCGTTAGTTAAGTATGCATACGACTTTGGTCCACTGCTGACAAAGCGTGAGATGAACTGGTCTGCCTTCAATTCATTGGTCCACTGCCACAGATGGTCACCCATGTCGGGGGTATACTGAGCTGTGTCACCTTCAGTGTATTCATAAACTACGCTGTCAGTGTCAAAATAGATAACTCTTCTATCCAAGTTGTGCAGAACATTGAAAAGCCTACTCCTCGCATTAGCAGTGGTGAAAGCAGCAATAAAAACATTAACATGAGGCATTTCAGGTAGGAATCCCTCCGAATGGTTATATTCGATCATGCATCGTTCGCTAGACAGGACGTGTATGCCCTTTAGAGAGATAGAAGGGTTGACAAGTAGTTTGAAAATGTCAGCTCCTGTCTCCGCTAGCTTATGCGTTCTATGATTATTGTTCTCGCCGAACTTGCCCCAGAAACTGTTCAACAGTAGCTTACTTGTGGCCCTTTTACCAGGATTATACGAAATGTTTTGAGGTTCTAATCGAATACCTTCTACCTGGTGGTACTGACTAATATAGTCCGCTTTCGCTTCATCGCTCATGTCCTGAGAAGGCCAACCTGACGCTTCCTGCTTCCCTTTCAGGAACAAGTTCACGTAGTCCGAAAACAAGCCGGGTGTGTCCTGCATTCTGTCAAATTTCGCACTTTCTTTGAAGTGGTAAACCTCGAATATTTTGATTACTATGTAACCCACACAGAGTGCATCCTTTATATCAATCGACGTCCATGTACCCACCAGATCTCTCTCTACGTCTGTACAATTACAGGGCGTCTGAGACGAGTTGTGGGCGCACTTACTACACAGGGGGAACAGTAGCTTTCCTCCTACTCGCATGGGTAAGCACGGGTGATAGAGGCCTCTAGGGGGTCTCACACGCGCTTGCACAAGGCCAAAGTATTTACCTATATCACCAGGAGGAGGGTCAACTATTACCTCTGGAATACCCACAGGAAAGACATCGTTCTTCAGAACCATAGGGTATAAAGAGCAGATGTCTACATAGCCTATCCTTCTGCCTTCATGAGCCTCGTGATATAGCTTCACAGCATTCACGCGCCCGCCGTAAAAGGCAGCCCTTGGATCCAACCTAGGTAGCAGCTCGCAGTTTCGCTCAACCTCCTGTAGTAGTTCATTCGTTTGTAGTACCTGCTTGAATTCGCATTCCCACATAACGTGAACTTCTAATTTAAGCTCATTTCTCAGATAGCTAAGTCTAGATTCAGTACGCATATACAGCGATTTCAAACTTTCACCGGTGTGCGGATGCCTTACATTAGAGGGCGTATTGGATCCACCAAAACACCTCTTGCAGCCATGGTACACGCAGCCGTGAAATTCCCATGCTGTCTCTTTACCTGTTGAGGAGTCAATGCTGTAACCATCAAGTTTTAACCAGCCATCCTTCGTCTGGTTTATGACCCTGTGTTCACCTCCATTTCTAGCGTGCGTAATATGCATGTTGCGGCTTCTGGCCTCATATTCAAGCCAGATGATTGACACTCTACTGTGCGTGTCAAGACCGCCGAAACCGCATGATGGCATTCGCGCGAATGGAGTGGAAACAAATTCCATACTCTTCACAGCAACAGTGCTCGAGTCCACTACCCCTCCATTCTCTGTAACAAGGCTCAATTGATCATTTTGTAAGTGACCAACAACCTTGGTGTCATCTTCTAGCGTGACAGAGTACTTTTCGGTTAAGAACATGTGTCGATAAGTTGCCATGCAGACACTGGCCAGAGTATTATACTGGAAGGGGTCTATGCCAATGAGCTGTGTCACTCTTTCACCTCCTTCGCCCACATCTACAATTTCTTCTCTAGAAGTTATACCTATTAACCAAGTTCTGAAAGCATTACAGCTCTCCTGAAGAATGTTGACATCATCTTCGCAATATGCTAGTATCTCCTTCTTAAAATCAAAGACCTTCCCCCTCTGCAGAGCATACCATTGCATGAAATCTTCACGAGCTTTGGCTTTCATTCTATTCACTCTGTAACAGTAGGGGTGAGGCATGGGTCCTACATAGTTCCACATTTCCTTCTGATTAAAAAACACGGGAAATGTCCCCTTTTTAACCCCCTGTAGGCCGAAGACCTTGGGCATCTGAGCAAGAGGGAATGTCAGAAAGTTGAGAGAGTCAATGATTCTAAACTTCCCCGCATCAATAGCTACAATTTTACTACCCCTGTAAATGACTTTGGGTAACTTAACCATTGTACTGAAGATATATTTTGCCATGAAGTACGCGTCATAGGCTTGGCCATTGTGAAAAATGAGCGTGTATCCTTCGAATTCTCGTCTAAACAAGAATTTACAGAAGCCTGTGGCAGCATCATCGCCGAAAAACACTACTGCTCTCCTCCCGCAGTCTACACCTTTCATGCATACGTTTCTCTCTTCA
Organism: Alitta virens; assembly: GCA_932294295.1. NCBI lineage: Eukaryota > Metazoa > Annelida > Polychaeta > Phyllodocida > Nereididae > Alitta > Alitta virens. Next base: position 10,565,430 of record OW028578.1, on the reverse strand, counting down.
TCACCCCTCAACGCATTGTCAACGAGATCCGGTGTACATTTGTCACAAGCAGTACCGCAGTGAGAGCAGCGAGGGTTGTCCCTGTAACTCACATCAATACAGTTGGTGCACTGCCAGTGCGCTACTAACAAGTTAGGCAAATGAAACTTCCCTGTGGGGTCTGCCTCGAAGTCAGCAAAGACATACTTAGATGACATAACTTTAGGTTTTTGTTGTCGAATGTAACAGAAATGCACACCAGTCACTTGCTTTTTGCAAATCTTACACTCGCGTGTACCGCATTTATGCTCATTACCGGGCTTATAGAACACGCTACAGCCTTGACATCTGTGCGATTTCGAACAGGTGCCATTTTCCAAGTGGCGTCGATTACACTCAACTGATCTCATAAAGCGGTTACATACTTTACAGCAGTGTTTCTCGATGTTAATCACTGGACAGGATTCACCTTTGCACGATGTGCACTGGTCGCAACCGGCGTGACCATACCTCTCGTCATAGGCCTTCAGACATTTTGAACAAAAAGCAGACTTTCCGAAGATGCAATGTACTTTAGTTATCGTATGAAAGTGTCCTATGGCGTTCTCATTTAGTGGATCTCTCTGATACAGTAAATAAACCGTTCTCTGCCTGCTATCCTCGCCGACATAGAGAGGCTTAACACTGGAACCTCTACCAAAAACTACAACCCTCGTGTTAGCTGCTCTCTCGAAACACTGTATGTCGGTGAAAGCAGGGACATATTCAGGAGCAAATCCTGCCTCGGTGTGTAGTCTCTGAGCTTCAACAGTTTGGGCTCTTTTCTGTCCATGCTGCACCCTTTTGTACTCATTTAAGGCGCGCAGGTGTAATTCCTCATCTGACTTCTGGATGGCATCCAGATTAGCTTTCGCAACTCCTACAATTATAGCCCTAGCTAAACATAAGTTGTCTCTGTTTTTAATTTTGCATATACTTTTCATTCTTCTCAGATCTTCAATATAATTAACACCTCCACTCAGGCCTGCAGCAAGAGGGTTTCTGATGACCCCCACGTGAATTTCTAGTGGTTCGTCTAGATAAAGGTCTTCATCGGATTGCAGCAGACTTTCCATGAGCTCAATGATTTTGAAAATGCTGAGCTGATGAAGAGGTATCAGACCTGTCGTGTGTGGACTATAAAATGCTTCATTCTGGATGAAAAATCGAACAAGGTCCTGACCACTATAACTCTCAGTAAGACGCATAATAATCCTTTCTAGTACCCTCTCAAGGTCACCCATGATATCCTTGAGAGTCACACCTGCCCAATTTACATTGAAATGTACACTGTATACTGTTTCTCTAGCAGCCCCTCCATCAAACTCTATGTCTCTAACATTCCTGATGTCAATGTGTCTGTGGAAATTCACAGCATAATCAGGGCCATCAAAAATCATGTGAGGTTCAATGTCCTCCTCCTCCTCATCGTCATTCAGTTCTACAATAACATCCTCATCAGCAACATCGGCAACATCAGCAACATCACCATCATCATCATCATCATCATCACGCCTATTAGCGCCTTCGCCTATTATGTTCTGTTCATAGAGCATGTCTAAAAATAGCATTTCTCTCTGTTTTTCTCTGGAGACATGAGGGACATTACCTTCTAGCCTATCTTCTTCTTCTTCTATAATTTTTTGTTCATAGAGCATGTCTAAAAATAACATTTCCCTTGGTTCTTCCTCTTCTTCTTCTTCGAGAACATGACTTTCTAAACAATCTCGGGGTATTATATTCCTCTCATACAGCATATCTAACAATAACATTTCCCTTGGCTTTTCGTCAATGCAATGACCTTCTAGCCCCTGTTCGGTTGCTGTTGTTGTTGTTGTTGTTGTTGTTGTTTCATTTAGGCTATAAAAAATAATAATAATAATAATAATAATAATGATAATAATAATAATAGGTAGAGATAAAATAAAATGTGAAAATTTCTTTTCATTTTATTTTTCTATTTTTTTTTTTTGCATATGCGGCTCAAATGATTTATATATGGCCAAAAAAAAAAAAAAAGAAAAAGGCATATGAATGTTAAGAATTTTGAAGATCAAAATTAAAGTCATGATTTATAATATATGTATTTATTTATTTAAAGTTATAAAAGCAGTATACATTTCTCCGGTGTTTTTGTACAGCAAATAAATGATGAAATTATAAATAAAAACAATACTGACTAGGAGTCAGTCCATTCCTCCAAGTTCAGCTCATTCAACCACGAAAAGCTATCTTCTCCTCGCAGGTCAGCTTTTTCTTCTTCTTCTCTTTCTCGTTCCTCGTCCTCCTCCTCGTCCTCCTCCTCCTCCTCCTCCTCTTCTTTTTTCTTCTCTAAATGGGTTGTCCTAACCGCAGGTACTCCACTGAAATAAAAAAAAAATAAAATAAAAATATATTACTCGTTAATGGACAAGCTTTTTTTTTTTTTTTTTTTTTTTTTATAATACCCAAAAGTTGTCAAAAAACAAAAAAACATAAATAAAATAAATTAAATGTACCTATATCTTTCAGCACCATTTACACGTGCTGTATCGAGTAAAGGAACTGTAGAGACCCTAACGGGGTGTCCTGATGTCCCGGCCACCTCTCCATCTTCAACAATACTGTAAATATAGTAAAAAAAGTTTTAAAAGAAAAAAATAAGCCAAAAATATATGCATATATACGCGTAAAGAAAGTACTGTAAACTATAGTACATGACGAAAAGGCTAACTTACCCATTCACAACTCTGTAACCGCGATGGTGTGGCACTGGAGTGTTAGGAGTCTCATCGCCAGCATTAGAGAAATCGAGAGTCCTCTTGACTCTGGGTCGCTGCGGAGGAGTGGCAAAGTTTACATTTCGAGTTCTTCGGCTATGAAAAAACAATGCACAAACAAACAAAACTGTTATTAAATATAAAAATAGTTACAACCTTGACTGACCATTAAAAATAAATAATTATAGCCTGAGTACAAAAAATAAATAAATAAATAAATAAAATAAATTTAAAATATAATTAAAATATACATATAAAATGTCAATAGATGCAGATTAGACATACCCAGCAGGTGTCCTGTACTCATCAACCTCCTTTTCCCATACTCTATCGCTCAGCTTCCCCTTTTTTAGGCGAGGTTCACCGTCCAGATCCACTTCTCCATTAAAACAAGCGATAAAACCTTCTAGCTTGATGACTCTCTTCCTGTGGTAAGTCAGATGCTGCTTAAATCTCTGCAAAAAATAAAATAAAATAAAAAACATGAACTGAATATACGTGCGACGCGAATGAGGCAATATATTTATTAAGCTAGTTCATACCATATATACGTGCGACGCGAATGAGGCAATATATTTATTAAGCTAGTTCATACCATTAGCATGTCAGATTCTGCCGAAAGGATGACCTCATCGGTCTCTTTCCATTCCATTTCCTCTTCCTCTTCCTCGCACTCTTTACTCTTCTTGATGTCAGCAGAACCACTATGTTGAGGTACTGAATTAGAAGACGAGCTAGGCGATGCTGGGCTGGGAGGTGGCGGAGGAGGTGGCGATGGGGGAGAGAGAGGTGATGACGAAGACTGCCGAGGCTGCGGTGACGGGGTTGACGAATGACTATGCACATTAGTGGAGATAGTCTTCCTGGGTGTTGATGTCATTATAGGTGTAGGGGCCTTGAATGAAGAGACTCTCGGTTCTTGGACGATTTCAATGGATTCCTCCTTTTGTGATGCAGACCTCAAGACAGGCCCTTGAGGAGCATTGGCCAGTCTATTAAGCTGCCTTATTTCTCTCACTGTTTGTTTAGCTAGGCTAAAAAAAAAAAAATAATAAATAAATAAATAAATTAAATAAAATAAAAAATGTGAAATATATATATATATATATATATATAAACGTAATAATAATAATAATAATAATAATAATAATAATAATAATAATAATAATAATAATAATAATAATAATAATAATAATAAATAATAATAAATAATAATAATAATAAATAGGAGTACAGCAGTACAGCAGTACAGCAGTACAAGAGTACAAGAGTACAAGAGTACAAGAGTACAAGAGTACAAGAGTACAAGAGTACAAGAGTACAAGAGTGAGAGCTAGTGCAACAGGTGCTCACATCGACGAAGAGCCACCAGCCAGTAGGTTATAGTAGCGGCAGTCGACACAAAAATAAACAATAAAATTTTTTGATATATATATATATATATATATATATATACACACGGATTTATTTACTTAATTATTTATTTATATCGATAAATGATGAACACCGAGAGCTCGGAGAATAGCCACTTAGAGGCCACGAAAGAGGTGATGGTTATGGAGGAGGAGGAGGAGGAGGAGGAGGAGGAGGAGGAGGAGGAAGATGTAGAGGAAAAAGAAGGAGAAGAACTCGAAAAAGAGAAGGATTCTCTTTTTCAATTTCATTCTCCCTCCTCGACAGTAATAGTTGGACCATCGATGGTCGGTAAGACGGTTTTGGCTCTGTCTATAGCGAAAAACTCGAAGCTCATGTACACTATACCACCGACAAAGATTCTGTACGCTTACGGAGTTTACCAGAAAAAATTCCGCGACCTCGAAGATCTAGTACCCAACCTAACTCTTCATCACGGTTTACCTCCTAGGGATCTCATAGAAGAGTTGAAAAGCGAAGAGGGCAACAATCTGGTTATTCTGGACGATCTTATGGACGAAATATGCAAGTCCAGCGATATGTGCTCACTCTTTACTCGCGAAGTACACCACGGCCGCATCTCTGTAATAATGATATCTCAAAACGTCTATCATCAATCGCGCTATTCTCGGACGATCAGTCTCAATACTAGTTACTTGATATTGATGAAGACTTGTCGAGACCTACAGCAGATACACTTCCTTTCTCGTCAGATGTTCCCCGACACTCCTAAGAGACTAGTCGAGGCTCACGAAGACGCTACTAGACAGCCCCGAGGGTACTTAGTGGTGAACAACTTGACTAGTTCGGGAGACGAGGACATCAGGCTGAGTACTTCTATCCTACCCGGAGAGACCCTGGTTTTGTATACCAGGAAACGATAATGTCCGACAGAGTGAAAAAGTGCATCGGGTTTCTAGACCTTCTGCTGAGCGCCTACAAGCTGACTCCTCGCTCCGCGCGCTCACTACTGAGAGAAGCGTCTAGGGACCAACTTCTATGCTTAACCGAGGTGATCCTTAATACGCTAGAGGGGAACTTGACTGTATCTAACAGCCCTCGCTTAGAACTGGCTGAGTTCAAATTAATGCTGAGGAAAGTGGCCAAAATAGTCTCAGACTCCTCCTCCTCCTCCTCCTCGGCGTCTTCAGGCACCACCACCACCACCACCACCACCACCGCCTCCTCTAGGAAACGGGGTGTCTCGACTAAAATTAAAAGATACTCCAACCGTAGGACCACCGTTGCCTCTAGAAAGCTGCTGAGAGACCTCTACGTAGCTCGATACAAGACACTAATAGCTTTTCTGAGGCATTGCTTACCCGGTTTAAAAAGTCTACTGATAGAGGAGAAACATGACGCCGACTATGAAATTTAACCGAAAGGTTTACGTTATTCCTCAGGAAAAATACGACGGTATGATGGAGAGGAACGAGAAAATCGCGACGGATGCGCAGGGGCGACGGGCCGCAACCGCTGCCATAGGCAGCGGCGCGGGCCCGTCGCCCCCTCTTCCACTGTCGGGTGAGGTACCGAAGGTCGCGGCTTCTAGTGCTGCAGAAGGGCACCTCGAGGAAGGGGGGCCGCCCGCTCGCCACTTAAATACAGCGACCAGCGGATCGTCGTCGTCATCGCCGCCGTCGACCGGAGGAGACCTACTGAAGGATATACGACATAAAATAGACGCCGAGTTATCGGAAGAATGGCTGAGAAATAAAGCTATGAAGATCGCGTATTTATTACTCGCCGAGGACGCCGTCGACTATAAAAAGTATTACGTCGATCTGCTCTTGCACACTCAGTCTAGCTCTTTTCCTCCGCCCTACAAGCACCACAAGTTGTACTGGCTGCTGCTGAGACGCGGAGTTCCTCTGAATTTAATTTCCAACGTTAAATTACGGAGAATATTGCATTATATGAAGAACAAATATAGAGCCGAAGAGGAAGAAGAGGAAGAAGAGGAAGAAGAGGAAGAAGTTCGGAGGTCGTTGAAGAGGAAGAGGGTGAGGGAGAGCTATAGCACCAGGAAAAGGTTTGAGGAGTCCGAGACCGAAACGGAGACCTCCGAGGATATAGGAGGCGAAAAAGAAGCGCTAAAAAAATATAAGAGGACACCTAGACAGTGGATCAAGTTGACTACTAAATAATCATGCCTCTACCCAAAGACATTGACGCTTATTTATCGCGCAGATTTTACAATTATAAGTCACCCGGCGGCTTCACCAGTGCTGCCAAGTTATACGCGGTTATAAAGAGCGAAGGTCGATACGACATAAGCATGACTAGAATAGAAGAATGGGCTGAGTCTCAGGACATTGTCACTTTACACAAGTCCTCCAGAGAAAAACCCTCGAAGTATAGAAGAGTCATAGCGCCCGGTATGAATCACATGTGGGACTGCGATCTTCTGGTATTGAATGGCGAAAGGTTCAAGAACGCTAATCGAGGGTTCGCCTACATCCTGGTGGCTATAGACGTCTTCTCTAGATACTGCAGACTCGGAGCGGTCAAGAGCAAAAGCGCCAGGCACATGAAAATAGCTTTCCAAGAAATATTCGCCGAAGCGGGAGACTCGGGGACACCGAAATTCATAAGGTCCGACAGGGGGACCGAATTCACAAATTCCCAGGTCAGGGATTTACTTAAAGACAAGGGAGTAAGACACGTCTTAAGCAATACAGAAACCAAGGCCAACTACGCCGAAGCGGCTATTAAAGGGTTGAAAAAAAGGCTATTCCAATACTTCCAATACGCCAACGGCTACGGGTATCTAGAGGAAATAGGAGGAATTGCCGCCTCGTACAACGCCACTATTCACTCTAGTATAGGAGTGAGTCCTAAAAGCGTCGACCAGGAAAACGAGCAGGAAATATGGGACTACCAATACGTCACTCAGCGAAATAGCAAAGACTTGATCGGAGCGTTCAAGCTAGCCATTTCTACTTCTGGAAGCAAGAGACTACATCGATACAAATTCGCTATAAATCAGCGAGTGAGAGCGTCCTACAAGCGTAAAGGGAATTTTTTTCGTTCTTACGACGAGCAGTTTACAGGCGAAGTATTTACTGTCAGGAACAGGAAATTCTCTGACGGAGTTGCTATTTATTACCTGAAAGACTACGAGGGAGAAGACGTATCGGGGCCTTTCTACGCTAATGAACTGACGTCGGTGAAATTTGACCCCGACGCTTTCTTCAAGATCGAAAAAGTGATCAAGAAACGACTGAGGCGTGACGGAGTAGAAGAAAGTCTAGTTAAGTATCAGTCCTGGCCATCGAAATACAATCAGTGGCTACTCGGCTCTAATATCAAGACGTTGAAGGCTAAGACTAAGACTAAGACTAAGACTAAGACTAAGACTACGTCTAAGACTTAAGACTTAAAACTTGAGACTTAAGACTTAAGACTAAGGCGAGGACAGGAAAGACTGAAATGTTTATTTATCTGGACAGCCACCAGTCGTTGGACATAAATCGGAATAACACAGCCGGTAAATTTACTGTGCAGCTACCGGAGTCATTCTCGAGGCCAGTCAACGCAACGGCCAGAGGCCAGTGGTACTTGGGGCTTGTCGAGATAGCTATACCTAGCGTGGGAGCGGGCGCTAATAAATGGGATGTGGTATACGTGGTGTGCCCCGAAGTAGAGGGAGTTACATTGGGCGACACGTACAGAGCGGTGCTGAGATCCATAGCTCTGGGTGAAATAAGACGCCATAACTATGTACGCTTTCAATCAGTACTCTACACGCCCCTGAGAGTGAAGGACGTGAGCCATATTTCCATAGAACTGCGAGATTCGAGCTGGAACGTTCTGCCAGAACTAGTAAGAGAAACTAGACATTCGACTAAGTGTACTTTAGAGCTAATATGGAAGCGAGATACAAATCGCTAGCGGCTATGGACCCCTTGCCCTGGATAGAACATTTTAAAAAAACTGCCGGAGCCACTACCATGCTGTCTACTCGCCCCCTACCGGTGGTGATCGAAAAAAGACGTGTAACGGATGTCAATGGATCGAAAGTAAATGAGAGTTTACCCCTAACCATAGTGTCACCTGTTGGGCAGTCTAATGAAATGGCGGAGGCCGATTTGCGCATGGAAAATGATAAAAGGTCTGCAGAGCCACCGCGTGCCTCAGTTGTTAAGACCAACACGGCGAGTGCTCAGGTAAGCAGGAAAAGAAAGCAGAGACCTAGCGCTAGCACTAGCACTGGCACTGGCAAAGCGACTGTTGGCGATAAAAAGAACAAGAAGAAAAAATTAACTAAAACCAAGGATATTTTCAGTCAACATGGCCTCGGGTGAAAAGGTTCTGCAATCGATAGAACTAGCCTATGATGACACTCTTAATTTGTTCAACCTTCCTCTGAGCAACCTGGGAGTGACGAACGTGAAGTATTTAACTCATAAACCTATCAACCAATTTACGTCTGAGGGGGATGTGAAATTTCATGTACCGGGTGCGGGTACAGCTTACATAGACATGTCCAGTGTCTATCTAAAGACAAGGGTGAGGATAGTCACCGAGGACGGCTCTCCCATTAATGAAAAGACTAAAAAGAAGAATAAAGGTACTGCTGCTGCTGCTGCTGCTGCTGCTGCTACTGCTGCTGAGGACGAGGACGAGGGCGAGGGCGAGGGCGAGGATGAGGACGAGGATGAAGGGGGGTGGAGTGTAGGAGTGATCAATAACTTGGGTCATGCGCTCTGGGATCAGGTAGAAGTGAGACTTAATGACAGAGTGGTCACTGGCGGTCAGACCGGTTACAGCTACAAGGCTTTAATAAACACATTACTAGGAGAGAGTGATTTAAATGACGCCCAGCTGGAATGCGCATTGTTCCATAAAGATACTGCAAGATGCATGGACGATGTGAGTCTGATGACTGGTGGAAATGAGGGATTAAAAAAGAGATCAGCTGGCATGAGATCGAGCAAAACGGTTGAACTATTGTGTAAGGTGGACGTCGATGTTTTTAAAGTGAACAAAATGCTTTTAAACGGCGTCTCTATAGACATGACTCTCACGCCAACTTCCAGCGCCTTCAGATTGCTGAGCTCAAACACTAACAAGAAAGACTACATTCTCGAAATTAAAGACATCACTCTTATTCTGAAACACGTGACGCCTTCGAATCTCGTATTGCTGGGTCATCAAAAAGTCATGGAAGAGGAGATATCTTTAGCTCAATATTTCTACACTAGAGAAGAATTGAGAAAATTTAATTTAGCCAAGGACACCTCGTCGTATTACATAGAAGACGCGTACAACGGTAGAATACCTAGCAAGATAGTGATGGGCTTTGTCTCAGGGGAATCTATGAGCGGCAGCCTAGCCAAGAACCCGTACAATTTCAGACACTACGACATAACTTACGTCAATGTCAGTCTGTCTGGAATGCCCACGCCTGACGGACCTCTAAGCATCGACTTCTCGGAAGACAAGTACATAAACTGCTATTCTGAACTTTACAAGAGAAAACCAAATTTCAATGGGAGTGCGAGGATCACTAGAGAGGAGTACAAGGAGGGCTACAGCTTATTCGTCATAGACCTGGCGCCTCAGAACTACGAGGGCTTTTACCCTGTTACGAGAGACGGTAGCGTGAGAATAGAACTTAGATTTAAGTCACCTCTACCCGAATCGGCTGTTATGATAACGAAAGTGACGTATCCGGGTCTTTTCAGTATAGACTACGCCCGCAATATCTATCTGACATGAACACCGACCAAATATACGAGCTACTGTGGAATGACGTAATAGTATCAGCAGAAATTATGGCCGTTATACCCTGTAATGCTCTGAAATACGTACCCGTCAAAATGACGGGTTGCTACGTCGTAAATTGTAACGAAAAATCGTACTTACGCGGAGACGTCGGCCATTGGATTTTCCTGAGGATTCATGGTGATGGTAGTAGACGTAATGAGGTCGAGAATAATCTGGAAATTTTCAATGCCCAGGGAGAGACGACCTACAATAGAGAAATGGAGGTGTTTATGAGACAATTCGAGAACTGTTCGAGGAATTATTCGTTGATTTCTAACGAAAAATGTGGTTTTTACTCTCTAGTATACGCTTATTATCGATGTAGAAAGTTAAAAAGATTGAATGTTTTGAATATACTTAAAGACATCGGAGATGTAAAAGAACATTGCATGGCGCTATATGGTGATCGACAATTAAATAGCAGCTTAACTAAGGGACTAACCAACTGACCAGTCAACTGATCAACTAACTAACTAACTGACTGCCTGACTGACTGACTGACTGACTGACTGACTGACTGACTGACTGACTGGCCGCATGTCTGACTTAATATCCAACTAACTGACTGACTGACTGACTGACTGACTGACTGACTGACTGACTGATGGCCTGATTGATATTAGGAATGCGTGTACATTGCTATTATTATTATTAATTAATGTCTCGATTTAGCTATATCTGCATATCAATAAAAACATTATGCGGAGTGAATAATGCAACATACATGAAATTATTTATGTCTAAGGAATGCGTGTACATAGCTATTATTATTATTATTATTATTATTATTATTATTATTATCTTATAATATTATCATCATATTATATTATATTATAATGCGGTTTATAAGGAATGAAAAAAACTTTACGTATATTTATTTAACTGTGTCTAGTTTGCAGACTCTTAACATTGCATGTATATTATATATATATATATATATATATAAGACTAAGAACTGCTGATTTTTGTAAATATAAATGTATCTGATGTGCACTGTTGATTATCAATAAATATAGTATGACTCAATCCTCATTGTTTCCCGAATTACTTACTATAAAATACTAAACATTGACCCTGCGTCGATTAACATTATAAGAAGGCGATAAATGACAGTTATTAGTATAGATAAAGTAAAAAAGTAACTTACAAGTGGTGAACTGATGCAGTAGAATGTAGACGGTCGAGGAGTTCAATTCAGTCAGTTTTGGTAGGCTAAGTGTGTCCAAAAAACAAAAACGTCAGCAAAAAAAAGTGCCCAGAAATTCCTCTTGCAGATGTAATGGTTGCAGCAAAAAATAGAAGTGATACTAATGTCTCGGTACCGGGGCTTTTTATACCTCATTTTTACCCTGAGGCACTCCCTGGGAGATGTTTGGGTTGTGGTCCAAAGGACACCTTTTTACGGAGATGACCACTCTCATAGTAGTGCACTTTGACCTCGAAAGGTCATCGGTGATACATCACTGCCTAGCGTATACATATGGTAGAACATAAGCAACACTGTAATCAATAGAAAACGGTTCATATGGAGGTGTCAAAGAGCTTTGTCTCAACCGCCCCCGCTGACAACATGAACATTTTGTTTACCCTGAGGGCTATGTCTATAATGGTTTCATTGTGCTGTAGCTGTATTTTCGAATTATGAAACATGCTGAGATGTATTTTATAAAACAATATCTTATACACGAAATATAATGCTATACATCTAAGACATAAACTACTACTACTACTACTACTACTACTACTACTACTACTACTACTACTACTACTACTACTACTGCTGCTGCTGCTGCTGCTGCTGCTGCTGCTGCTGCTGCTGCTGCTGCTGCTGCTGCTGCTACTACTACAGAGTTATAATGAGTGCGTGTTCCACAAAGCACTAATGTTTCAATAAAAATATTATCTGTGAATATAACTCGCTATTTAAATTAAATTAGGAGTATTTTGCATCTTTTTTCACTAATTTACTCATATTCAGTGATTTTTACCATATACTCATGTAATCATGCTGCTGCTGCTGCTGCTGCTGCTGCTGCTGCTGCTGCTACTACAGAGTTATAATGAGTGCATGTTCCACAAAGCACTAATGTTTCAATAAACATATTATCTGCGAATATAACTAACTATTTAAATTACATTAGGAGTATTTTGCATCTTTTTTCACTAATTTACTCATATTCAGTGATTTTTGACATATACTCATGTAATCAGCAAACACTCATGAGGTCTATTATATTTTGAGGTCAGTGATATTCACATGTTTGATCACACCCTCAACCCTCTGTGTCCAGGACAATTACAAGTGAATATAACTTACAATTCAATTAGATTATACACCCTCTATTGTCTAATTGCTACCAGGAGGTCAAGTCTTTTGTTTTATTACACAATGGTCAGGGTTGTACCCCCCTCTGTGCAGGATGTTTTGACCATTTATTGCCTCATAAAGCCTTGAGATTTTGGAGAGAGAAGACGTTTGAAAAAATTGCAGATTGAGAGAAAGAGAGAAAGTCAGAAAAAATAGTAAATATGTATCGGATTCTAATGCTTTTCGCATTGGGTATATGTACGAGCGAGGGCTGGCTATGCGGTAATGAAGGACAGTGCAGATGTACTTCTTCGGGAGAAGTCGTTTGCAATGAGATTAGGGCGGCTCCCTATTTCCTGGTGAACAACAGGCAGGACAAGCGGTTGACGATGAAGACAACTGGAAACTTCGACCTGGACACTCTGGCTGACACATCCGGATTCGCGAGAGTTATGCTCATGGGGTTATCGGACCTAGAATGCTCCAGGGTCGAGCAAGATTTCCCCTGGATCCTCTGCGTTGCTGACTCGGCTATATACGCTGTACCCCTGACCAAGGCCCTGACCCCCTTCAAACGAGGGACTGATCCGATTGCCACCCCCCGACCAATGAAGTATGACCATGCTACTCAAGATGACGAAGACGATGATGATGATGATGAAGTGGTGACATTTAAAACGCTCAATGTCATGATAGCGTGGGCCGTCATATCGGGGATCGTCGGAGCGATTTGTACTGCATGCATTTTGGTGAGTCTTGTGAATCTTCACGCGCGAATTAACACTCACGCAAGGAGTAACGATCCACCTATCTATGCAGTATACTTCTGTCTTAGATGTATAGCTGTATTGCTGTGCCCCTTTCACCTTTGCGCCAGGTGCTTCAGCTGTACTAATTGCGCTCTGTACAATCTGGAAGAAGGCTTCAGTACTTCGTCTTCATCTACATCTACGACTACCCTGTAATTAGGTTAGTTCTTTGATTCTTTCGAGTTTCAATCAGCTGCTTATATAAAATATTCTTAAAAGCGCTAATAACGTGATAATAATAATAATAATAATAATAATAATAATAATTATATGTGTATGTAAGTATGTATAATTGCATTATACAGTTCATCATGATATAGTACAATCTTTAGTAATGATAATGCGTCCTACATGGCTGTTTTTGAGGGTACTTTATTAAATGTAACTTATAAGCATTTCCCTCAATGTAAACTTACGACTGAACCGATGTACATTTAGCTAGTACTTTTGTAAAGTATTCGATAGTACATGACTTATGTAGTATGTTTCTGTAATGTAGATGAAGATGCTATGTTATAAATCGCGTAATTGGCAACCGCTAATAGCTTTATTATTTTCTTTTTTTTCAGACCAGGGATTATGCTTTTAGCCGCCTAAAGAAGCTCCTGGTATCTTTAGCGTTACGGGGAATGGGCCGCCTTATAATGATCTACATTGGCAATGTCGACATGGCGATTGCTTTTGAGAATGCCGATGAGGAGAATCTTTTGTTATTGATACTTCTAAGACTCAACCAGTGGCTAATTAGAGCGATAGCCCGCAGAAATAACAGGCGTAACGGCAATGTCAACAATGACAACAACAACAACATCAACAACCACGGTGCGAGGGTGAGGGGTGAAGCAGGTCAGCCCTTCGGTCAGCCCTTAGGCGGTTTTGCTGCTGCTGCTGCTGCTGCTGCTGCTGCTGCCGCCGCGGAGGCCCTCCGAAGACCTAGAGCTGCGCGTCACCAGAGACACCTTGCGGGTATAAACGTAAATAACATTTTGCCCCTGAGATTACGTGCCCGAAACTTGCCACTACTGTAACTATTTAGGGGGGTAAGCTAGAATGTGATTTTCTTTTGATAGCTAAGGGTTTTTATGAGGGGTAAGCTAGAATGGTATTTTGTTTCGCTGTTAAGGGTTTTTTTTAAATTTATTTTTAATTTTTATATTTTTTTATTTTATTCATTTTTGTTATTCTTCTTTCTTTATACTGGTTATTTGGCTGTTTGTTTGTTTTGCTGGTTTGTTTTATGTAAGATTTAAGACTAGGGTATGACTATTCGAAATTGTGAAATTACCTTTTTTTTTTTTTTTTTAATTCATATTTTTTGTACTTTGACAGCTAGATTTTAATTTTTTGTGTATATATATATATAGTACTTTCAGCGTGTTTTCTTATTTAACTTCTCTTCTGAATTAGTATATTTTGATAACTAGAATTTAATGTTTTGCGTGTATATATATATATATATAGTACTTTTTCCTGTGTTTTATATTTTAACTTCTCTTTTGTATTGATTTTTTGTACTTTGGTGACTAAAATTTAATGTTGCGTGTGTGTGTGTGTGTGTGTGTGTGTGTGTGTGTGTGTGTGTGTGTGTGTGTGTGTAGTACTTTTAGTGTAGTTTGGAATTTTAACTTCTCTTTTTTATTCATATTTTGTACTTTGGATGCTAAAATTTAATGTTCTGTATGTATATAGCCACTTTATATTTCATAGTGATTTTTTTTAGTAGAGTTTTCGAATTTAAATTATATTTTTGTATTAATATTTTTGTACTTTTTTTATTATATTTGGACTGATATTTTATTATATTATATTATATTATATTTTTTCGCCATTTTTACATGTATATATAATTTTGTTGTAAATAGAGAGAGAGAGAGAGAGAGAGAGAGAGAGAGAGAGAGAGAGAGAGAGAGAGAGAGATTGATAGAGATTACAGGAAATAAATGTTTATACCAGCCTGAGACTAATTATTGTACTTTCTTTTAGTTAAATAGCAAGGAAAAAAATATTAAAAAACAGTGAAGACACAGCAATGAGCTTGATTGCCACCAGGTGGCAAGTTCACTGTAGCCAGTGCTGGGAGGCATACGACAAAAGTTGGCCAATGACAAGAAGTGTTCAATTCACAATAGTCATTGCTCCCAGGCATGCGACAAAAATTGGCCAATGACAGGCACAGCTTGTCATTGATGAGATGAGATGCTTGATGCTGAAAGCTCAGCTTTCATTAGGTGTCATTCCATTCAAAGATGATAGTCTATCAACATGAATAGCTCATCTTTCATTCGGTGTCTTTCTGTTCCAAAAAATAAAATATATATATATATATATATAAAAAAGATGGTAGTATATCAGCATGAATTGGTCATTTAGACCACTTTATGGACATAAAATATAATGAAGAGGAATTATCATTATAAAATACATATGCTTAGTTATCATTATTATGAAGTGTTTCACTCTAGCATAAGGTATGAGCGTGAACATCATAAATATCCTTCTTTTATATTATGCAATAAAGAATTACACAATACTGCTGTCTTCCTTAAGGTCCTCCTCCTCCTCCCTTGGTATTATGATGTATATTTCTATTGACCTAAATAACTTTACCAAAAGCGGTATTGTATAACTAAAGTTATAGTTGACTGAATAACTTTAACTTTCTCATGAGTATATTTCGATAAGTATTATAGCCTATATTTATGTAAAATTCATTAATAAGCCCCAAACTTACCTTAAAGTACATATTTAACAATCATTACATTTTACCCTCAGGCCATTCTTGACCATTGAAGTTGCCTAATTGATATTCGCATTTCATTACGCCCGGGGCACCCTCTTGTGGCCAAACATTGAACTAGAGCGTGATCCAAGGCTTTTACCCCCCTGAGGCTATTGCATCGATCCTTTGATCTCATGCCCTCAGGGGTCGGCGATCTCTTTGGCGGTAAAACGCCGCTCACGTAGTGATAAAATGTTAATTTCTGTCACAGGAATTACAGAGAAACAATAGCTCAAGGAGCTATTAAATGATGAATTTGAGGGTAAATCCATAATGAAACATGCAGGGATTCGAGGGTAATCTTAAATTTCATGGGGGGTAATCTTTGCTTTATCATATGCTTATTAAAAAAATAAAAATAAATCAAAGATTCCCTCTACAGAGTGGTACAGAATAATAGAGACTGCAATTATGTTCTATACCTGTATCATTTAATTTCCTGTTTCAAAAATTTGACTAAATGTTGGAAATGTTAATGAAGGTTTGAAAGAACTGTCACTGAAATACATTTTCAGACAAATGTACCCAACTCCACCCATGCACAAACATCTCAAAATTGTTTCCCCAACATTGGGACTGACATGATGATGAGTTTGTATTTTAAAAAGTAGCAATGTTCAAAAAACAAAAATATAAATATAACGTATATTATTGTTGTATGATGTGGTGTCCTTAAATTGTTTCTGTTTCTTGTGTTGTGGTTATGGTTTGTTAGGCTAAACAAGTTCGTAATTCGTAATGGTAATATTTCACTTATATACTTATAGGATATATTCAACAGTGAGCTTTTAACTAGATTATCAAATTTTAATATTTTACCCTTTTTATAGTATGGTTCTAGTCTAGTCCTTCTTTTGACATTATATATTAACCTGATTGACTTATTTTGTTGTTTCCTTATACTTTGTAAATCCTTGCTTTTCAACATAGGTCCCCATAATGATATTAGGGTCATCCAATTGTAATCAGAGACAATTAACTGTACAATTTGGGTGTTATTTATCAAATATGTTTTACATATTTGTCAAGAATTGGCAGGTACATAAAATCACAGTAAATATCACAGATGAAATCATAATGTATGTGAAAGCTAATGAATTATAAAAAAAACAAAAACAGGTGCCAAGTAAAGACTCTTGTTTACAAAAGCTTTTTAAAAACAGTCTCTTTAAAAAACAAAAACTGGCTCCCTGTCAATGGCATTGATAGAATCTAAAATTGAAGATTATAAATGATGCACTGATTGCACTCCTCTTCTGTAGCAGTGTGGTATAAACATATTTATACCAGCGGGCCGAAGGCTCTACAAGTAAAGTAAAAACCATGAATAATTGATTCATTCATTCATGAGCTATTACAAAGTAGGCTAATAATGAACTAAAATCTATTTGATGAAATAAATGATACTGTTTAGAATTATAATATTATCAAAAATCCTAAACCATTGGAAATACACTGGGTATGATGGCATGAAAAACTAATACTTAAATTATTTATTGTAAATTAAGACTAAATTGTTGTGCAAAAGTGGGCATGTGTAATGCCTAATGGTAAAAAATATCATAAGACAAGAAGGCAGCATTTGTATATATATAAATACTTGAATGTGCTAAATCTGGAGACACAGTAACTTTAAGTTGACATAAATATACATATAATATAGCTTCGCTCACTCCTGGCATTGACAGCTGCATATTATTATCAGAATTGGCATCTGTGGGCAGAGATTTATCTCCAAATACATAAGTAAATACTAGGATGTTATTGAGAGTGTAAATATAGTCTAAATAGGATTCTATGAGGCAATTGCACTTGTAATTTATGCCTAACTGTTTTATCACTTAATTCGTAATTTGCCATGCATCAGTATGGGTAAAACAAAAACGACGATAAACTTGTGAATCGGCAGGTAAAATGGACGCCACATGAACGAGGGAAATTTGCTCTGGCCATGGATACAAGCTCTGGCGGAGCTGAGGTGAACCATGTAGGCGCCCATATAACCATCATATAACCACGGACAACCACCACAGCATAATCAATGATGAATTTCGCATCTTCACTGCAACACTGAGGATAGTAAGTTCATCTATCCTATACATTATTTCATGCATGTCATTGCACATGTTATCATGCATATAACTTGGTGCACAATTTGCACAACACGTGCATCGATGCGCAGTTTGTACTGATGAAACATGGCACATAAACAACAACAATATTGTTCGTGTTATATAATAATATAATATTATATATCGTCCATATGGTAGAAGCGGGTATAGATATATAATTAATGAGCGTCGTAATATTTGTAACAATGCTTCATAATTTATGCAAATATGCAAATTAGCATTATTGTGACGTAATGTTTTATTTATAACTCAAGTAATATAATTATTATACATAGCAATTAAATTAGATTCAATAGAATATTACATTGGATAAGTTAAATTATATACACTTTCATTTAGCCAACTTGTAAAGTTATTAAAATATGAATTTAAGCAGTTATATATCTCATATGTGGTTCTTTATTTTAATATATATCTTTTGACAATTTCAAAGGTCTTATAAGATATGAAAATTGATAAAAGTTAACGGTATCCGGCTTTTACAACTTATGAAAATATATATAAATAAAAAAACAGTAAAACATAGGCTGCTGCTGCAGCAAACCCTCTGCAAAATCTGAGAAAAGTAAACTATGAATATTGGCCTAATTGTAAAATAAAACAATGAATATAGGCCTAATGGTAAAGTGTTTACTTAAGTATGTCTATACACCTTTTAATAACTTATAAATCAATGGGGCCGTAAAAAAAATGCATTGCAGCATAAGTGAAGTGCTGATTGAATTATGGTGGAAGTTCCCAAAATCAACACTTGTAAGGGTATTGTCGGAGAGCAACACCAGATGGCTTCCGGTCTTATGGTCTTAGGTAAGAAGTTAAGAATTTGCTGAATTCTCATTGGATATGGGCTTTATGATTATTTTATTAATTTAGGGTCTAGACTAAATGAAGACAGGTAGAAAAATAATAATTAAACCAATTTAGCAAATTGAATTGTGGGTGATGAAACACTTAATTTCGGAAAGCGTTGCTTTCCAGGTGGGTTGTGCTAAATTATCCCACACTTCACCCCAATTAAATTAATAATGAGACTTGTCTCATATTATTTATGATGATGGAATAGTAATTCATTTTCTATTTTTTTCAGCTGTCGGTTGTAAATTAAAATATATAAGTAAATGTTTTGGTTCTCCTCAATGTTAAATATAGTCTCAACAAACAATGCTTTCGCTGGCCAATACACATCTAATAAACGTAGAGGGCATTTTGCTATTTCAGTACTTTAGACTTTCAAAAAATGTGAATATAAAGTGGAAAACCCAGGGGGTGAAACTCAATACTTAAGAATCTTGAAGATCTGCTAAATATCTAAATTGAACATTCCAAGGTAATTATATATTACAAACGTTCTGCTGGGGGTACCCCATATGTATATTTTCACCGCACCCCCCCCCCCCTCACTCCCCACATCCTTAAACAGCACAATCCTGTTCTTTTCATCATCAGACCATGGGTGAACTAGTGGTTGACCACAGCAAGTGCATTTTTAATTAATGAATAACCACCAAAAAATAAATTTAAAACTATAATCAAGACCAATTTGTTTTTTAGGTCCCAATTATTTCTCATACATGCAGTGCTTAATACAGTGCTTAATACAGCACACATTTGAAACTTTATCCATGTTAAAACAACACTGGAAAGCACGTTTTTTGTTTTTCTAATTGTTTATTTTTACGAGCTTGCAACGTAATCCGCCTTTGAGGCAAAAGAAAGTGAAAGTTGGCCCCCAGTTACTAATGGAGCATAAAAAATATGTTAAACCACTTTCAATCTGTCAGGCAGGATAATTTTTCTTTTTTTAATGTCATGACACATTTCTACATGCATATGCCCCTGACATAAAGCATGTAGTTCCACAGACATGCATGCTTAAATTCATGTTTAGTGTATTATTTAACACGCTTTACACGATTTAACTCGCACATAAGCCTATATGTGGTACAATATCACAGGAGGACCCCAGCTACGGTAAGCCTATATATTATTATAATTTTATCAAAGAGTTCATCAAATTTTCATTGACCAATATATTGCATATCAATAATAAGAATTTCTTTTGGTAAATCGCGATGTAAAATAAATCAGATTAATTGAGCTGCAGTCTCCCTTAGAACTTTTAAAGTAGCCGAAGCTAGGATAATAAAAAAATAAATAAAATAATATTACATTTCACTTTAATTTATTCACTTGTAATGAAATAAATACATCTTAAAATCCACGTCTATATTTATATATTTATTTATATACTGATTTATATGTAATTCAAAATCCAGACCAAGCACATTAAAAAACATCGGATTATGATACGAGCAAATATGACCTTTGCCCGAAATTATTAAAGGTCAATTATCATGTGATTATTGTCAACTTTAGGAAGGGGGAACGAAAAAAGGGCTACTTATTATTTTGTGTGTTTCTGTCATTTTTTTGATATCCCTATTTAAATACAAAAATTTCCCAACCTACGTTGGAACCAATATGTAGAAGGAGGCCTGACAGTGCCCCAACCCCCCCCCCCCCCCCCGGGGGTCCTGCTGTACGTCCTTGAATGACCCTTTGGTAGTGTTTAACCTAGACCGTTAATAAAGGTCGCACAACAGCAGGTGACCACGAACACAGTGAAGGGACCTAAAGTAGGTATATTTTCTACATTTCAGCAGCATTATTTTGCACATTATATAAAGGAATTTGATATGATTTATAACTCAAAATATACCTGCCAACTTCACTATAGTGACGGTGTACATTTGGTATAGGCAAAGTCTTATTTTTGTTCAATTTTATATTGAAAAGTGCATGGTGAATGAATACCTACATACTTCAACCTCTGTGCAAATGTGTATATACACTCTCTAAATATTCCTAGTTTGAACCATCACTAAATTTCATATATGTGCTGTGACATACACAACTAAACACTTGGTCTTTATTTATATTTAATATGAATTATAATATTCACTTTTTCCCATGAAATTTTATGATATTGTGTCATCATTGGCTTACTATATTTATGAATAATTTAAGTATTTTTTTTCTTCCAAAAATTAACTATCCTATATATAAAAAGTTATATTGTATACTATGAACATATGTATTGAATATATTACCAAAAAACTTTCTCATAAAATATCTCCAACATCTATATAATATACAGTTCACAGCTTGCAAATGTATGCCAGATTATGAAAGAAATCTTCAAATAACTTGCCAAAGCATGTTTTAATATTTGTTTAAATCACTTGTGAGCTCTTGTGTGTATATGAGGCCAACTGAGTTCTAACCTATATTGGCGAGTTCATTGTAATATCAAGGTCATATAATATATATAGATTTTATTGACATGTAAAATATCATAAGTGATACATATGTCATTCAGTTAAAAGATAACATGAAAGAGACATTAATGTAAATACAGAAAGCAATAAAATTTCAATAATCAAGGTTCCAGCCACCAAGTTAACTTATAATATGTGTTTAAAATCCACATACACAATAGAACAAAATACAAGCCGCTAATAAAAACATTTCACTCTTAAAGTCCAAAGCATGACAAGCACATCATAACTAATAAACTAATAAACTAATAAACTAAATTAATAACTGTGTGGATACAGGAGATGGTTTTCTCTACACATCGGCTTGAAGGAGAAACTTTCCTAAAAAACTATAATATATGATAGCAAATTTACTTTTGTCTAAAGACATTTTAAGGTGGTAAAACTAGTGTCAAAGCCTTTAATAAAGCTTTTAAAAAGAAACTTCGCAATTAATATTAGTGAGTAATTATGCAATATATATCACTTCATTTTGTTTTCTTTTATTATTATTATCTTTTTTTTTTATTATTTATCACAATATGAATTTAATTTCAGTTATATTTAAATAGCCTCTTTTCTTTTCATTTATAATGTAAGGGGTTTGCACAATTTTACAGCTTTTAAGTAAGCTAGTGCACGTCCCCCACAGTATGCTTATGTCTTGTTTATGTAATGTACTAACCGTATTGAACTACTACATAAATCGTACAATTGCTTTACAATTTAGTTTAATGTACAGTATATATGTTATGTATATGTAGAGAATTATATTAAAAATTATTTGAAAGAATTACATTCCACATGCAATATAAATTTTAAAAAAGGATGGAATAATAATTGTTTTAAGTATATCGCTATCAATATTCGGTAGGTTTACGGATTAAATATCCTTGAAACAAATACAATATTCGTCACAATTCTTTTCCAATTTAATGTACTGTATTTGCTGAAATTGAATCTATTAAGTTAAGATTAGTAACTGTTCCAAAAATACAGAAAACCTATGGATAATTCTCAATTCAGGAAATAATTATTTTGAAATATAACTCACTACAAAGACTTCTCACTATTAAGAACATATCACCTTTAAGAACCATTTTGGCACCCTAGTTTATATTTTTCAAATAAGTGCTGACTTTTAAATAGGAAAAAATTGAATCATTTATGCTATTTGAATTTAATGATTTGCAAAATTTTTGACATCGTATACAATTTAACCTATAATATTTATTTCCTGCTTTTAACTTTAAAATTTATGAAAATAAAACTTTGTCAGTTTAATGACTGTAACGTCATGAGGCCAACCAGCTCTTTGGGGTTTTATGTCTTGTCGATGTATGACCTAAATTAGATGATGCTTATGACATTGTTTGGTGAAATAGAAACGAAAAAGACAAAAATAAACTTTTCTGACTGGAAATCAAATCAAAAACTATTTATCAATATAATTATAGTTCCAAAAAAATGTCTAACCCCTAAAATTATAAACATTTAGTATGAGGAGTACTGTAGCTTGAATAGGTTACTAATCATAAATTCGTTAATTTTCAATGAGTTTGTCTGAAATAAATCAATGTCAGCTTCACTTTCCAACATTTGATATTCAACTGATGAAATTTACATGTTTTTCTCACATGAGATGTTAAATTGGGGAATGCCTTGTATTCTGATTGACTTTCTCATATTAGGCAAATAAAAGACTCCACCCATTGGGTAAATTTGCAACATGGTGTGGACTCCAAGCCTTATCTCATCATTACGTCTGATCCTGATCTACACTAGCAGCTGGTCATATATAGTCTAGAGACATGGAATAAAAACAAAATGCAAATATATTATAATAATGACAGACATTGACAGAAATGTCTAATTTTTTAAGACACATGAATAGTAAGGATATGTTTTACATAGGCAACACATAGACAACAAAAGACTACTTGTATTACTCTCACCCAGGGGCGTAGATTTCTATTGACGGGTGGGGAGGATGCAGGCCTATGTACTTCAGTCTGTTGCACTGCGACTTTCTGACTCGCGTAAAAGTGGCTGCAGTTAACGCGCAGACACTTGTCAAGAGATAAAACAATGCTGGATCATTGATGCCAAACTATTTTTAGATGCATTTAATTGTACTGGTATGTGATATGAAGTGTAAAACTACTTAATAGAAATATTCCAAAGAAAATTGTGTAGAAAAAAGGATTTTCATTGTGGATTTCGGGGGGGGGGGGGGGGGCGGGGAATGATTGCAATGATCATCCCCCCCCCTTCCTAAAAAGTGGGGGTTATATATCCCCCACATCCCCCCCCCCCTGTATCGACGCCCCTGCTCTCACCTGTCCACAAAAAAAAAAACAGAAAAATGCACACTAGCTAGAGCGCTCTAGAGTCTAGGTGGATTTTATTTGGTGTCTGGCAGGATATAAAGCCCATTTGTTATTCCATGAAACAGGCAGGTAGGCTATACCAATATGTAATAAACTGTTATTTAAAATTAAAAATGAACATTTATGGGAATTGCAGTTTGGAGTGTTTTCTGGCCCCCAGAATCCTTTGTTTGAATTGTAATGTATGGAGAATAGAGTCAAGTCCAGGGGTATAGGTTGAGAGAGGTGTTTATTGTGGTGGAAAATACCCAAACTGACTGAGGTCCAGTCTGACCTTGCTATATACAGTAAATTGAAACAAAGGATTATGGGGACCAGTATAGAAAACAAATTCATTTATTAATTTTGTTCGTATTTTAGTTTTTTTTTTCTAAATATTTTTCAATATAATTATATATTTGAAGTTTTTTGAAGTTTTTCAGATTTCGTTAATTAATTTCGCTCTAGATTTAATTAGTTGCAAACAGTTTGACAAAATGACATTTTTAAAGAAAAAAAAATGTATGTAACAAAGACAGTTTAGACATAATTTGTAGCTAATACTTTTTTGGATACTAAAAACTAAAATACCACTTTTATAGGCCTATTAGCATCAATTTAGCATCAATTTAACATGAATTTAGCATCAATTTAACATCAATTTAACATCAATTTAGCATATCGACATATAATTTTTTTATTTTTTTATTTTATAGCTTCAAGTGACAGCTATTGTTACAACCCAATTTTCAAGGGTAATAGATATGCTATCTAGAGTTAGACTTTGGTTAGTGCAAAGTAATTTGTGTATAACCTTGCAATTTTTGCTAATAAGCAACGTTTCCATGGTAACACATTGCCTTGAACTGTCTATGCTAGATATCACATGAAAACAAAAGTATTGGTACTTATAATATAGACCTAAACTAAATACATATTTTTATTTTAATATACTATATAGCAATGAATTTAATAATATGTAATTGCCGTATTTTACTTAATATGTAATTAATGTATTTTCCTTAATAAAGTAGGTTTGATGAAGTCTCATTCACAGGCCCAAGGCTATAGTGTAATATGATATCAAATGTAAACAGTATGATAGAATATTTATCGAAACTAAAGAGCATTTTTCTCAATCAATAACATAATTAGCAGAACTCATAGAGATATAGATACTTACGAAGATTGGTTTTTTTAACAAGAAAAGCTCTCTTTAAAAAAGAGACCTGTATCAGAATAGTGGATTTTCACAGAAGGTTCTCTGTATTTCCACCAGGTGGCTAAAACAGAATACTGCAATTCTATTGGCTGAAAAAGTTCCCGCCCTTGGCTGTGATTGGCTGAAGCAAACTGCATCCAAGCAGCAGTATTTTTAGTGCATTTTAATGTATATTTGACATTTTATCATTAAGTTGATTTTCATTATTTTTCTGAGAAAGTTATATTTATGGAACCAGTTAGTTATTACCTATTGTGTCTGCAAAGCAAAATGAGTAATAAGAGGAGAAGAAAGACTTATGTCCTGCTGAATTCAGGGCTGTTCAGTGAAAAGACTCTATTGGTTAACGTAGTCTAGACATAATCCCGGACGTTACCAAGATGCCGGCTCACGGTTCATGGCACTGAAAAATCTTGTAATAACTGACATGCCTCAAGTTTATGGTCATTTGTATTCACTACGGCACATACATCAAAGTAAAATACTGTTAAACTTATACTATATATCTTTGCTTATGGCTCGACTAAATTTTCATGGCCGATCAAGTCAACAATAACTCAAAAACGTTGAATAAACTCCCTGAATTTTACCAGCGACTGCCTCATTTATGGCGACGTCATGATATATGAGTGGTTAAGCTACGCGACTTCTGATTGGTTGGAAAGTGTAGTTTGAGTGTTGTGACGTCACACGTTTCATTAGCATATAAACGAATACATGACTTCACCAACGAGGTCAGCAGATGTGCAACGCTTTCACTATTTCAGACGTCTATATATTAAAAAGAAAAAGGGGGGTTGATAGCAAATGCATTGATAGAGTTTCTTGTGCACTCACTTGCACTTGAAATTATCAGCATTCTATATTGACTTTAAAATGGCATATTTAGTCTTTGAAGGGGGTGGAGCCAAGGGTTGGAGCCATGCAGCGTGGCGATCTCCGGCCCTAGTGCTTTGTGTGCAATGAGCCATGACAGTCAGCCACTGAAAATTGACATAATTTTCCAGAATATCATTGTGAATTTCTGGATTGATTATGGTTACACTGTATGAATAATTTTTTGGCCTTTGAAGTCTTGCCTTAATTGATAAGAGACTGTTCAATGGAAACTGAAGAGATCTGCTGTTTTTTTCTTTTTGCACAAATTTTTTTTCCATTTTTGGACCGGAGTGGCTGATGCCACATTCATTGGGTATGTAATTAGTTAATCATGTGACTTTTTTTCGTTTTGTTTTTACATAGGTGGCTGGCTAATGTCATGCTGTTGTATCAAACTTGGTTTAGCCTTGTAGTGCTGTTTTTGTAAAATATCAATGTGCATTAATTACACTCGGCGACCGTGAAATTCGCAATGACAACAAGATTCGCCACTTAAAGTAAAGTGCAATAAACTTCCTAGATGGTTGTCGGAGTGATAAGACATCGTCAATGATGTAAACAATCAGTTTTGTAATAAATCATGAACTTGCAAGGTGCATAATTATGTCTTAGGTAGGTGGCAAATTTTGTTGTCGTGGCGATTTCACTGTCGCTGAGTGTAGTGCATTACATATATCACTGATTGTTTGTGGATGGACCATGGTACTACTGTGGAGTCCATGTGGAGCTATAAAACATATCTGAGGAATAGTTTATTACATTGAATTACCTTGAATTGTATTTTAATTGCTTTGAGCCATGCTATGTGAAAACATGGAGAAATGGCTTGTGAGCCATCATGTGGCCAGTGTGATAATGTTATGACAGATTTCCGCTGTCAAAAGTTCATTGAACTTGATCAATGAATAGAGCTGTCACTTAATTAGCTACATGAGTTACATTTTTTAATAGGTCTAGACAAGGTTTGTATGACTAGACTTAAAAACAATTAGACTTGATTGTCTAATGGTTTGACTGAGCCCGCTAAATTTTGTGCAATCTTGTGTCACTTCAAGTCACTGCAGTGGGGCGGAGCTCATATTTGATTGACATCGCTCTTTATTCATGAATCACGTGGGTTGTTGAGAAATTAGACCAGCCTCTGAAGATCCGTATTTCAGATTTCAGGTTTTCCCCGAGTTTGACTGAAATCCTCATATCTTGGAGGAATTAATTCCTCCAAGCTCATATGGTCAATAAAAGTTCTTTCATGTGTAATCAGGTGGGGTAGGCAGTGGCCCTAATTTACCATATACACGTTTTGCGGTCCGTATGTTCTTCATCCATTTTTTACCCATCCTTTTCTGTTGTCTGTATTATGCTCTTCCATATATACCTCATACGTAGTCCGTTCTTTTGTTTATATACAAAAATCCTGTTGAAAATGGACAGCCCAGATGGCAATTTATTATCATTGTCAAGTGCAATTAGCTATAAAACATCTGTAGTATAATTGACAGTACAATCCATAAGGCTTAGAAAAACAACATGAGTGACTGCATTGTCTACTAATGTTTAATGTATACATAATATTTAAAGAAGACTTAAAAAATAACTTAATGGTCAACAGTCTTTATATTTATACCCTTGCTCTTGGTATTTTTATTAAATTAAATCAGTAGTAAATAGGTGTTTTTTCACATAATATGATGGGATAGATTAGAAGTTCTGACTGTAGAAATACTTTCATTGTAGGCCTATTATTTTGCCTGGAAAAGGTAATCAATAATTTAAAATGTAATCATATATGATTGATACAATTTCTCTCAAGTCAAGACAGTGAGCACAAAAATATTACATAAGTCTGAATTTATTTGATAATGATTATTGAAGAGTTTTTTTTCAACAAAAAACACTACTTAAAAATATAACCTATCTGAATGAAAACTTATATGTGGCTCTTATATAGCTGGCATACTGGTCACTAAGGAGCAATTAATTATAATTATTAATTAATAACCTTAATTATGGAGCAGCTTGCGCCATTTGTATTTTAAACCTTTTCATTCAATTTTCTGAACAAAACAATAATTTAAGAGTGGCTGTGATTTATGCAAGGTTATGGAAATATATATTAACATGTCACCATAAAACAGCATTTATAAAACCGATCTTAGTAAGTATCTATATCTCTATGAGTTCTGCTAATTATAGGATATGTTATGGATTGAGATTCTGATACAAAAATAATCTTCTGAGCCTTGTGAAGATTGCCAGTGACATCACTGATGTTTGTGTACATTTAAGCTGTGGCCAGATCACTGATCTTCACATCCTTGAAAATGGCTTAAATAACTTAACTATGGCACATTTGTCTTCCTTGAATAAAATGAAGCAACTTCGAATTGAGGACCATATGTCAAAAGTGCCTGGTTTTATTGTACCAAGGTACTTATTAAATCTTAACAGTCCCCCCCCCCCCAATATCAATGGACTCATCCATGTTAGTCTGATTTCCTGGAAATTGGCATGGTTCATTTTGGTCTTAAGGGGGTTTCACACATAGCCGGATCAAACGCCGGAGCGTCCCGGAGTAACATTTTATTACCTCCGGGGGGTTCCGGGATCAAAGAGCTGTTAAATGTCAACAAAAAATAAATGTTTGGCGATGTGTACACGATGTCAATACGGTCTCAACAAGAAGCAACACGGCGCTAACACGACTGTCCCGTTTAGAGTGAGGAGTGAAGCGGATTTTCACGGTGCCTTCGCGGATATCACCGGTCTTTACACCGTGTTCATTCGTGTGGATCCGTTGTGGCTCCTTGTACTCTCCGGCGTTAATGGCGGCGAAATATTCATGCCCGGTTGACGCCGGATGTAGCCGGAGACATGCCGGAGTCAATACGGAGATCGGCGGAGTCTACTGGGCGTCTACACGGGTCTACACGGGTCTACACGGATCTACACGGATCTACACGGATCTACACGGATTAAATTACTCCGGGAACTCCGGCATGAAAAATTAAACATGTTTAATTTTTTCCCCCGGAGTCCCAAGGTGCTCCCGGAGCGCCCCGGACAATGACGGACAATGCCGGACAATCCCGGACATGAACACGATGTCTATACGGCTTTCCCCGGAGTATGCGGGAGTATTCCGGAGTTGACCTCCGGGACGCTCCGGCGTCTGATCCGGCTATGTGTGAAACCCCCTTTAGGGGTGAAAGCTTGTGAAGGTTTTCAACAAATATCTGTTTGAGGCCCATCATGTAAAATGCCTAGCAACTCAATAAAAGCTTAATATCTACTTACATTATTTCATTCCTATGAAAACTAAAGTGATTTGAATGGTAACTATGGTGCTTTGGCTGTTAACAAAAATCCATCCATTCAAACTTTTGAATTTGTGCTTGTGATGCTGCTGTTGTTACTGCATTCCAGGCATATGGCTATGATTGGCCAGTTGAGTGATACACCACACTCTGACCTATAAAATGAATGAAACTGGCCACACAAACTCTGTTCTCACTCTTTCTTAAGTGAAACCGTGTAATTACAAATAGGCCAATTTTGAAATGAAATTATTTCTCAAACTGTTTTAAACAGCAGATATGCAGTTCAAAAATGCTACAATCACTGAACCTGTCAATTATGTATGTTAATGTGAAAAAATTAAACATGATTATATATTTTTTAATTGGATCTGAATTATTCTATTAGATTTGCAAAACATGTCACCTTTTTCTCAAAGACAGTTTTTTTTCGGCTGCAAATGAATGGTACATTTGGACATAATACCTTGTCAGTATCTGTTACCTGCAACTAATACCCTTTAGTCTGTACAAAATAGTTCAATTCATTTATTTTTTTATTTTTTTTGCATGTCTAGACTACGTTAACCAGTTCTGATACAGGTCTCTTTTTTAAAGAGAGCTTTTCTTGTTAAATGTAAATCTAAAAAAAAGATGATGGCCTCCACCATGAAGCAGTATATCAATGGTGCCAAGAGCGCCCCCAGGTGTATTTTGAAAGCACCAGCATTTATGATATATAGCTGGCATGAACAGCGTGAACAAAAATATTTACAAAAAAAGCTCAAAAAGAAAAGCTTAAACCAAAAAAAAACCCAAAAACCCAGAAAAAGCTGATGATAATGTCTATTGTAAACCTGCTGGATATTTTACATCGCAATGCATTAATCATGATGTCATGCATTGTGTCCTGACTGTGACTTAATTCTAACAATGCATTATATTGATGGGCATGATCAGTCACTACCTCATTGTAATGTATGCTAATGAAGCTAGAGGGGAATCCCAACTACTAATAATTTTGAATTATTTGAACCATTTTAACGAAATTGATATAAGAGGATGCTAAAATTTCCATTATATATATATATATATATATTATATGTTACATCAGACGTCGGCCTGGCGTCGGCGTAAGATTTCAACGTTAGTTCGACGAAGTGTTTTTTTTTGTTGTTGCAACCATCTGAGTGTTAGCCTTAAATAGCTCATGACGTCATGTTTCATCATTTCCTAATTATATACAGAGAAAAATGGTTATATTGGCATGACACTTAAAACTTAATCCTAGCCTTGGTTTGGCATCTGATGATGAGACAAACAATAATATTTTAAATATAAATATTTTATTAAATATCTAAATAAATATTTTATTCATAATAATTAAGAGTGACGCGAACAGATGCACTTAAAATCTTTTTAGCCAGAATCTTAGCTAACTTTTCAGATAATTTGACTATCATCATATATATGATATTGTAAGCCCTATATATAATAATTTTTTGTCAGATTTTAAACTAATTATTAGCTATAATTATAGTCATCCTAACTAATTTCTTTGTCTAAAACATTTCTGTTAAATGATATATATCGACTTACCTGACTATTGACAAAATTAACATAGAACATAGTCAATATGATTACCATGGTAATTAATTCTTAGTTTTTTTATTTCAACGATACAATATTATGTTTTTACTTCGTTATTATACAATAAGTTATGAATTATAAATGAGCTAACTGACTATAATTGTCAGTTGTTTAAAATTTGAAAAATAAATAAATAAATAAAGTAACACTCCAGTTTTCAATTTGGGAGACAAAACACTCATTATAAAATATAATATAATATAGTTTATTAATCTAATATAATTTATAACCCAAAAATTCGGCTGGCAACATTATGTATATGTCCAAATATATTGCCTTTCACTATTAAAGTGATGTAATCTGTATTACATAAATTACATGCCTGTTGTAAACACATAAATTTGATAGGTATGTTCTTTTAATCACATGTATATTTGATGACTGGCAAATGTCTAATATGTGAGTTTAATGCTACCATGTGTACATGTAATTTCTGACAATGATGAAATATTCCAGCAGATTTCACATGCATGTGAAGCCAGCAGGGCTCTCATTGGCTGAAGGAATGCATAGCTTATGGAGTTCTGTTACGGTGCTTTGAAAAGAAGTGCACCATATTGTGCATTGAGAAAAATTGACATACCAAACTGATTAAGTAGATTTTTTGTTTAGATTTTTTTAACGAATGGCAAAAAGGTCTTCTTGAAAATAGAGTCTTTTCACTAAGCAGTCCTGAATTCAGAAGGACATTTATAAGTCTTTCATCTTTCATAACTACGGAGCCCCTGAGAGGACATGGCAGAAAAAAATATAATTTTCCCTTGCGCATGAGTAAATTTTAAAAATATATATTCTTCCTGTGCGCACGAGTGAATTAACAAAAATCAATTTTTTTTTCTGAGCGCGCAAGAAACATTTTGTGCGCACAAGAAACATTTGGTGCGCATGAATTCTATCTGGGTTATTCTGCATTTTTGCTCAAGTTAAAATGCTGTTCCTTGCAATGAAAAATAGTCCCTGCAGTAAACTACAATGAACAAATCAATCAACCAATCACACTTATGGTATATCAATTGGTTAATAATCAATCAATCAATCAATCACACGTGTAGAAGTTATATCAATTGGTCAATCAACCTATCTATCTATCTATGTGTGTATAAGTATAAGTATGTATGCTTGTTTATCAAAGATGTTTGTATATGTGACTGGTCACTGACTACATGTATGTAAATGATTATTGAATTTACAGAGCAAAATTACAAATACATGTACATATACAAGATTGCCATCTTTTGGTAGAACATGTAATTTCATGCACTTAATTGAAAACCCCATCTTTCTTGCACTTTTAGTTGATGAAATACAACTCAATACATTTTTGCCATCAAGATATTCTAATGAACTTTCTGACATATGTTCTAATTGGCTGGGGTCACTGAGTGCACTTCACTACAGAGGGCTTGGCCATTGAATGGAACAGCATTTTGAACTCCTAATAAAAGAAAAACTATTAGACCTAGATAAAAGATAGTGATAGAACTGTGCTCACGTTTTTCTCGTGAGCTTGAAATGTTTCTTGTGAGCTTGAAATGTTTCTTGTGAGCTTGAAATGTTTCTTGTGAGCACCAAATGTTTCTCGTGCACACGAGTTAATTAAACGGAAAACTTTTTTTTTTTGTGCACCAAACGTTTGTCGTGTGCTCGAGTTAATTTACTCGTGCACAGAATTTTTTTTTTCTGTCATGTCCTTTTAGGGGCTCCGTACACAACTAA
Organism: Alitta virens; assembly: GCA_932294295.1. Classification (NCBI taxonomy): domain Eukaryota; kingdom Metazoa; phylum Annelida; class Polychaeta; order Phyllodocida; family Nereididae; genus Alitta; species Alitta virens. The sequence continues at coordinate 10,532,994 of OW028578.1, read as the reverse complement.
CTGATTCCATTAATATAATTTTATCAGGGAAAAAACAACTAAATGATAAGATGTCAAATATACATTAAAATGCAAAAAAGAAACTGCTAGGATGCACTTTGTTTGAGCCAATAGAATTGCAGTATTCTGCAGTGTTGTCTTTTTTAAGAAAAGTTGCTAAATACAATTCAACCTTTATTTTGTTGCTATAATCCAAATCCTTTCTCAGTGTATTTTGCTTGGCACTTCATTGTCTTTAATTAGTAACAGTTGTATGAATTAGATAGCTGTTGGGTAGGGGGAGGGGACATCGTTCCAGACTGCAGTCAGTCAAAATGTAAAAAAAAAAAAAATTGATTTGTTTTTTAGTCGCTTTGGCATGACAACATGTCGCAACAACATCACATGACCATGATGATCGAAGCATGGTGTCACGTGGAGTTTTTGCTTGTAGACTAAGCACTTTTGACTCCACGATCAAAGGTATGGCGTATGGCAGACTATATATATTATTATGTATTTCTGTCTCTGTTAAAATACAACGAATGGGAGCGCAGGTTGATCCAAAAAATATTTTTAGGTAGGTGTCAATTTATCATCACCTAATTCGTGTTTTGAGTAATTTAATAATTTTGATTAAAACCTGAATCGCTTACAAATTAATACAATATGGAGGTGCCTTGTACTTGGTGACTATGCTGAGGCAAGTAAAAGACCCCACCCATGCATGGGGTAAATGTGTTACATGGTGGGACCTACAGCCAACCTTATCATTTCATCATTACGTCTGCCTCTGGTAGCTGGTCATATAAGCTGAGTAAGCTTCAGACCCAGTAGCATTGAGACATTGATACATTGACTAATTCTCTGATATGAGTGAATGTCAATAATAATTAATAATAGTCAATAGTCACACATTTAACATGTTGGCAGAGTAGAAATATTTAATATAATAATGATGTCGGTTGCCATGTTTTATTTTCTTTATTATGTATGATTCTTTATTATTATAATTGACGAATAAAATTATTTGCAACAATGATGACTGGTGGTCTCAGAACTTAATTCAAAGTTATTTTGAGACCACTAGTTATACGAAAAATTTTGAGGAATGAGATGCATGAGAAGAAGTTCAGAAAAAATTATATTAATAAAGAGAGCAACTGATGGAGTAACTATGTCTATTTTTTTTTAGTTCATTTCATTCTCTTAGATGAAATTCACATGCTGATAAAACTTAGTATTTTCTGTAATGCATATGAGAGCAGAGACACCACATATACATTTCATTATACTAAGTGCAACTAGACTCAACAACAACCATTAATCAATGAAATATTGCTAAAAAAAAATGGGCAATACACTTAGACACGTTTATAATGAGGCTTTGCGTCCTGTATTTCTGCACCAGTTGGGCTAATTAGGACAGGCAGAGACCAAAGAGTATGTATGCCTATAATAAACCGAATGTCTGGTGGACTCTGGTTGTAAAGTGGTAAGTTTTCCATTAAGTTTTTATTTTATTATTATTTCTATATTTTAATTTTTGTTTAAATCTTTTTAGACAATCCCAAATAAGATGAAGGAAATTACAAATAATAAATTTTCGTTCATTGGGTACTTAAGTCAACATACAAATAACATACAATAATAACATACACTAATACAGTACTTTTACAGTAATAAGAAAATAATACTAAACGTGTTAAGCTAACAGTCTATATTAAATGTTGTAACTATGTATTTTACAGCAAGTTGGTCCCGGTTGTGACTAGTAAAAATACTAATAATACAAACAAAAAATAAAAAACAGACAAATATATACTGCTTGTTCCCAGTGGTTTAACCAATCTGGCTATCCATGTGTGGTTCTAAATAATAGTATGCAAAGCCCAGGGGAAGAAAAAAAAATACAAATATATAAATTTAGAGAGCATGGTTTAGAAATATGCCAAGAGCATTAATTACACCTGCTTCTTTGCTGGACATTATTGCTTGTACAATTATACCATTCACATAATTCATATCATGTGTAATTATAATATTGCACATTTCAATATGTATTTTCATTTCCTGTGATCTTTGAAAGTTGAATAACATTTTTTAAATGTTTACAGCTATTCCTATTTTATTTTACGACAAGAAAATTGTGATTTATACCTAATAATAATTACAGGACTGCTTCAACTACGTTGTGCTTAAAATTAATATAATTCTGTATGTAATTAGCATAAGTAATTGTAGAAACTTTCTATGTCAGGCATGGCCTAACCAAAACTCACAGAATCCGCTGATTGACAAGAGAAATGTTATTGTAAGTCAAGTTCTTTCCCATTCCTGAAAATTGCGGGATCTTAAATTTCTAGTTAGTGTTTGCTTTGTTTCTAAACATTTAATCGTTTCAAAAGGGTTTCATGCAATACTTTTTCTTTTTTATAATTCTTAACATTTTTTTGGTGATGAAGTCAGTCAGTTGATTTTGGACATTCTTGCTTTGAGGAAACTATTTTGAGTAGATACAGATTCCTGAGGTTAGATCCTTATAAATTATGTCAATAGAAATATATAATTTACCATAGTAATGTTGTGAGTCAAATTTGATTCGATTTCTGCATTTTTTTTTTTTTTTTTTAAAGTATGCTTGTGTCTGATATTGGCCAATCCTTTATCAGGTATAGCCCATATATATATTTTTTCTTTTATCTTTTTTTCTTATTCTGGGAAAATGACACACTGAATATTAAATGGTCAGCTGAGTGGTTATAGGTAATGTCAGATATATAAATACCATTTCTATTGCACCATGATATAATTAATAATTATAAGAAATTGTAACAGAAAGTCAGACAAAAATCACATAATCATAAGAACAAAGATACGATGTGAAAAAAATTCAACAAGTAGTTAACTTTTATAATTAATAATTTCTCTTTAAGAATATATGATTATCTATATTGGTCTAACTAAATTATTGAAGTTTGCCAATAATGATGTCTTTTCAATGACATAATATTATTTATGAGATTTTACTGAAGAACTCATAATGACCTGTCTCGGAGAAAACCATGCAAAGTGGTTTGGATGAGAATTTTCTTAAATTTTACACATCCACAGGTTGACCTCCTGAACCATGAAAAATTAAGGCAAAATTCTTAAATTGTGTTTATAATTTTTCTACAGGAGCATTTCAAAGTTGGAGCCATTATTCACATACATTTTCCCTGTCGCAACTACAAATATCCCTAATTTTGAAAATTAAATATGTATATAACTTTCAGAAGTTTACAAAAATCACTTTAAATGATGACTTTTATTGCTTTGCACAAGGAAATATCTAATGCAATGTAGGTCGGTTCTGGCTACTACATGCCATGACTTGTCAGGGTGATCTAGTGTTGGCTAAATGGTTGTATATGCTGACTGCAGCCCCCCCCCCCCCCCACCATCTCCATCCTATTACATATATAGGCCTGCTCATTGCTAACAATTTGATGGTTACTACCGGAGCTTGTGTATGTAGCAGGAAAACTGAAATTGCACAACTGATATCACGGTGCTTGTGCAATTCAAAAGGTGAGATATAGCTCTCAATTACCTAAAATCTTTACAACTCACAATAATAATAGTACTTTCTTTAAAACTACTAGAAATCTATTGCATTAATGTGTAATGAGATGGCAAACATTGCAGTGCCCAATAGGTGGGGTAATTCACAGTGCCCCAGCACAGATGCTGATTAATATATATGCCTATAAAATAGGGCTATTACCAGGCACCAGCATTTTTTAGAATATTACATTTTTGGTTATGCCTGATATTGTTATTTTGTGTTATGTTACTTTCATAGCTTGTATTAAACTTGGTCAATATTGTATAGGCCTGGGACGTAAAATAGGACATTTTCAAAGTGCAAATCAAAATAGATCTTCTTGAGAAGATGAATTTGATATAAATTTAGGATAATATTATGACATAGGCCAGATTTTATGCATATTCAGACAGTCTTTAATTACGAAGTTGCGCCATAACCTGCAACACTTCAACCATTCCAAAAAACAACGTTCAACCACTTTAAAACTTCTTAAAAGATATCTGAATATGGTTCTATTTATGCTTTATGAACACAGTTATGCACACATGTGACTTGTAATTGTTAAAAATACTTCATATCATTTTAGTCATACTCTATATTCTTAGTTTACTCATAATCTTATGAATGATCATTGCTGAATTCATTTCAATATTACAGTATTGATCAGTTTGTTGATTGGGACATCTGCAGTTATTCATTGCTGTCATAGTACACATCAACGTCCAAGATACATAGCAACATCCAATATACTTAGTAGGGCTGTACACCTTTATTTTCAAAACCATATGATATGTATCACTATACAGTATAACCGATACCATATGTATCATGTTACGTATCGTTAAACTATGTCAGTCAGAACAAATAAAATTGTTATGATAAAACCTACTATAAGCTAATATAATTAAAGGAGAGTATTGAATTTTAATAATCAACCAATTTTTATTATAACTTCAGAGACTTCTGTTAAGTCCTCATGTAATTAAGAGTCAGAGGATGTTTTCCTTTGAAAACACTCAAAACACTTTGGCAGCACATGCGTTTTTTTGTCAAAATCGCCAATCTGCATAGCGTTTAACTGTACCGTTATTATTACATAACATTATCAATACTCGTATCGTTAACCTTGTACCGGTACAAACGGTATATCGAGAACCGGTGTACAGCCCTAATACTAAGCAACGTCCAATACACCCATGCTGTATAGCAAGGAAGCATATATTTACCTCAGCGAACGAATATTCGATTAAGAGGTATTGTAGTTATTGTAGCAAAATGATGTCCGTCCGGTGTCGAGCAGGTGGGAGGGCGGACGTCACACTTCATTTCCGGAGCAGAACTCTGACAATACTGCATGTGCATCCAGCAAATTTAGTATATCACTAGTCCTTATGGCCTAGTTGTGCCTTTTGATAGTCTCAACATGGATGAAAGCTCACATATGCATGTCTAAATGTCCATGCCTAAAATGGCAATACATATTCCTTGTCCATCCCTGCCCCTACATGCCTGACTTGCTCCTAGAATATTTTTAAATAGTGCAGTTGTGCTTTTAGGGGTTCAATTAAAACATAAATAATATGAAAAATGTATACTTTTATCTGGTTCGTTAGTGGGCTTTCATGCATAAGCTTCAACAATAATTTCGATGTAAGTACGCTGAAGTTTGCTGAGGTTTACTGCGGAAGAGCGCTATGTTTAACAATATCATGGAACAGCGAAAAATGGACAGAAATGTTAACAACAATATATGATAAAGACACTTCCGGGAAAGAAATAACTTAAGAATTTGTCATATTATCCGTTGTAATTTCTGCTACTTCTCTGTGACTAATGTTCATTTATATATAGAGACGAAGATGGCAAAATATTACCATTGCAATTTGAAAAGATTGGAAATTTGAGGTTAATTTGTTCCCAAGAGGGGTTTCTATGCATGGGTTAGAAAGCAAAAAAGTTGAAAGGTATATCCATGAATAGGAAATCCCCTGAGTTGATACCCTCAGTTTTCCGGAAATCCCTTAACAGGGTTCGGATTAAGATTCTCCAAGTTTCCATTGCTTTCAAATTGTTTGTTTGTTTTCCGGATTACTGGTCATCCCTGATTTCCAGAATAGCTGGTAACTCGATTATGAATCGGGAATTATTCTTAACAAGCAGCTTATTAAAAGTTATATAATAACACATAAAATAATGCTCAAGCAATGGCCATAACTAAGTATACTCTTTTATGATCATATTTTATATTAAAGATCGAGATTTAAAAAAAAAAAAGAGAGCTTGGATCAGTATGAAATTGACAGAAATGTTATTAATAATTAAAATCAAACCCCAACTTTCTAACCCACAAAAACCCCTCTTTGTACAAATTTTACTTTCCTATATCATTGGAATAATAATTTTTTGCCTTCCACTGACAATTATGGCCATTTATCATGGAGAGTAATATTGCAAACTTGATTATTACAATATATATTCGTAAATGATAAGCCCAGTTATTAGCTGGACCGATGTATTTTCAATTAAATTCAGACAGCTGTATACATAATCAATATTTCCCCTCGTATTAACTTTCTTAGCATATTGATCAATGCATATTGGTAAATAGCTACAAGTCCCCTGTCCACAGGACAGGGTTACAAGGTCCTGGATGAAAAAATATTGACTTTTTGGCTTGAGTGGGAAATAGCCATTTAGTAAATGTTTGTCACACAACATACACCCACTGTAGCGTTAGACATACCTTTTTTATATTGTGTCGCACTCAGATATGGTTGATTTCTTCCAATATTAATCGATTTCTATGGCATTTTCGAATTCACATTTCGGTAAACAAAGCTTGAAGCATGGCCGCCTAGTTCTGAAAAACTCACAAGAGGGCTCTGGCGACATTTCAACGCCCCTAGTGGCACACAGAATAGTGCTGACCAGTCCTCATTTCTGTGACTGCTGGGGGCGTTGCAATGGCGAAAGTTTAGTGAATTATTAACAGAGTTTTTGGTGCTTGTTGATGTACTTCTTGGGCATTCTACTGTCAAAGCAGTCTGTATAAAGAGCTATCAGCACCGAATCGCATTGATGCGCCCTCTTGTGTATATTTACCACAAAAAGCATGAACTAGCAAATGTGAATTTGAAAACGCTCTTGAAAAAGATAATTCCACTGGCTTTTTCAGTGAAATATGAATACAAGTTGATAGTTAACAGAGTCGTACTCCTGTGCATCACGACGAAATAAGGTATGCTGACATGTTTATGGAGAAATATGTGTCGTAAATGTCAACATCAAAGAATTCCCATACAACGCGTTCCGACCCTACATCGCATCTAATGCAATGTAGGTCGGTTCTGGCTAAATGGTAAAGAGTCCAATAAGCCTATATATGGAGCTTTCTGTACTATGCATATATGTATATGTATATATATATATAGTATCAATTGAAAACATGAATGGACCTCCTTTTTATGTATGTTTAAAACTCTTACTTTCTTATTCCTAAACACTATTAATATGAAACTAAATTTTGTTATTGACCAAAAAATTAGCCATAATGTCAATAGAATTTTTACTGAAGAAAATTGTTATTTCCGCTGGAATCCAGCACCCTCTAGCTGCCAAACTACCTGAAAACCAGAAAAGTGGGAATTATATTTTAACAAAGTATATTGTATATTTATATTTCTGAAGACCTAACTATTAAAGCCAATTTGTTCCCCTTTATATAAAAATCATATTCGCCACAATTTCAAGGTGTGATAAAAATTACTTTTCCCATTATTTGTCAATGATTGAATAAGACCTTTACTTTGATGTTTAAATTTTTTACCCCATGAAAGGCTAAACTGTAAAGTTCTTATTTCATGGGGTAAAAAATTTAAACATCAAAGTAATTAAATAGTGAGGTTTAGAATACAATAAATACTGCAATGACATTTTTAATATGATCAAACTTTCTGAATTAAAAGTTAGCAATTTCAATATATTATAACATTGCATCCACCTGGAGGTACCAATTTAGTTTTACCATAAAATGACTTAAAATGGAATAACTGCGTTTAGACGATTAATCAAGTAGCACAGCTAATGTCAATTAAGAAAATTTTTTACAACATTTTGCTAATTTAATGGGTATTCCTTTTTGGGTATAATTGCATTTAGTTATTATGACATTGCTTTAATTGTCTAGATATAGTAACAGTCATGTGAGGGCAGGTTGGATCATGTGATTTTGTAAAGTTTATTGTTCGTGTCATCGTTTGAAGTTTATAGGTAAGTCATGTTTATATATAGCATAAAATGGTCATACAGGGAGGACTAATCAGACAGGTAATTCGTCATGCCTAAATATTATTATCCAATTAAAATGACGTATATAAGGCTATGCTGTTTTAAAGGTAGCTCATTCGCAAAGTTGCGATTCATTCAGTTAAATGACAGGTAAGATTTCTATAATTATATTGAAACATGACTGTCTAACTCAGTCTGGTGTAAGGTTCCCCAAGAAAGACAAAGCGTTGGTATTCCAGTTTTAAAGTTTATTTTTGCCCTGCCCCGCCGCACAGCCTGCCTATCCTCTGCTTCTTCAGCTACTGACGCGGTCTGGGTGTATTCCCGCCAAGACCCCGTGGTCACGTGGTCCGGGTCACCCAGTGCGCGTCAAAGTCGGTCACTGACCTAGTAAGGTCAGTGACCTGGGGTCATCACATTACCCCCTTCTTACTGGGAATATGCCCCCATATTCAAACTAATACACTCAGTAGGCTGTGCGACGACGATCAGAACCACACAAAATCAACGAGATTCATTAAATCACAAAAATCACAAAAATCACAATTATTACATATAATCAATCAACAACCATCGCCCTGCGGCGTGGCACTAGGAAGCTGTCACGTCCGCCCCGGAGGCTGGCTTTTTCCCCAGACATCATCCACGTGGTTGACTCCCTGGCACCGCTGCAAACACAACATTCAACACATAGCAATACACATAGAGTCCATCAATTTTATCAGAGTCCATCTTTGCCTTGGACACAGGCCAGTATCCATTTCTGGATTCTGCAAGGTCTTTTATCAGCTGCTCGTAATTTCCGAGTGAGGACATTCTTATAATTAGCCGTGACACAATTTTTCCAATTATTCACAGTTTCTAACTGCGGCCATTATAAAAGTCACTGTCCCACTCGTTACCAACATTGTCTCCTGACTCCCCGCAGGGCGTTGGGCCGCCCTTGCACGATGTGTTGATGTCCAGCGTTCACGTTGTGCCTAGGTGTCATTTCGTGTTGATGTCCAGCGTTCAAGTCCAGTCCGTATCCAGGCTTCGTTAAGTGGGGGGCGTGGTCCAGGTCGTCGTCGTGTTCAGTCCTCTGCAAGACCTTGCGTTCAAGGCCTTGCAGATGAGGATCCAGCAGCCCTGGCCTCCTCCATCCACCGGTTCCTGTCAGCCGTCAGCCGCTTCACCTCCTGATACAGGAGGTCCGACTGCCGGGCCTTGGCTTCGCGTTGCTCCGTTTCGGCGCGAAGCCTGGCCCTCAGCTCCTCGTTCTCTCGAGCAGCTGCAGCCGTCTGGGACCTGGCCCTATGGACTTCCAGAACGATGTCCTGGTACTGGGCCCTGGTCACCATGTCCTCGGCTGCTGCTGCTATTGGCGTCTTGGTGACTGCTGCCGGTGACGTCCTGGTGGCTGCTGCTGCTGGTGTCCTGGTGGCTGCTGCTGCTGGGTGAGGCCGCTTTGGCCTTGTCTGGCGGCTTCGGGGCGTCACGCTTGAAGCCGCTTCAACGCGGCGCAGCTGCACCACCCTGGTGCTTGGAGAAGCTGTCTCCTGTGACGTAGGCTCCCTGCTGACCAGGGTCCTCGTCTCCGGCGTCGCCGGCAGGGATCCATCGGAGTTAGGTCCCTGGATTGTCGTCGGCTGTGTGGCTGCTGTTAGCTCCTCCGCCTGTGTACGGGTGTACCCATGGGACCGCTCCAGATGACGCCTGAAGTTGGTCCTCCGGTCCGAGGGCAACGCTGCGGGGCACACAGGGCACTGGAAGCCCACGTATGCCGCTGCATGGGCCACGCTCACGTGGCGAGTGAGAGACTTTCGATCCCTCACGCGTTTCCCGCACGTGGCACACATGTAGTTCAAGCCCTCTACACCCTGTGGCGCGGCCGGCAAGACGACTTTCGGCGTGGTCTCTGGAGTGGTCTCTGGGGCCGAGACGTCACTCTCCGTCTCCCCATCGTCCGTTGTCCCCTCGCTCTCCATTTCCTCCAGCCTCCCTCCCCGCGGCCGTTCCTCGGCCCTGGCTGGAGTGGCTTTCACGTCTTCCATGGCAGACTCCGTGAGCGGAGCTGCCTGTTGTTTCACGTCGTCCATGGCAGACTCCGTGAGCGGAGCTGCCTGTTGTTTCACGTCGTCCATGGCAGACTCCGTGAGCGGAGCTGCCTGTTGTTCCCTTGCAGGCGACTTGGTAGCCCTGGTGGGAGAGACCTCGCCCTCTACGCTGGGCCTGGCCGCTCGCTCCCTGGCGTACCAAGGTCGCCTCTTCAAATTTTCCAGCACTTCCTCCTGGGTGGTCGCCACACCCAGGTCTCCAATGATCCATCCACTCAGAATGGGCATATCTTCTCTCCGTGGACGGAGACGAAGATACCTCCGCATCCTGGCCGTTTCTGGCAGGTCTGCTGCCCCGTAACGTTCCACTGCTGGATCCTCCAGCTCGTACTCCTTCCTGGACATGTAAGCCCACATGTCCAGGTGCAGGAGACCCAATCGCTGCGGGCTCCAATAATCCGGGGCCAGGGAGATTGGGAGCTCCGCTGTAGGTGACAAGCCGCAAACGGCAGCCACCTCAGCGTCGTTGGCAGAGACCTCCAGCTCGGCACCAATCTCGAGGCCCGCTGCCTCCATGGCAGCTAATACCATGTCCGTCTGGGCCGATGTCAGCTGAGGTCCCTCGTCCTCTACGCTGTCCAGGGGCACTGCTGGCATAGCAGTAGCCTCCTCACTGTTTGCATTCGTAGCAGACATCCTTATATTTCCCAAGTTGTGCTGGTTAAGTCCTCGAAACGCTAAAATTCTGTTTGTCTTGATGTGTCTTCTCTGCTGGTTTCAGAAGGTGTGAGACAGGGCGCCCCACGCTCTCCAGCTTTTTGCCGCACTTTCTGAGTCATGTGACAGGTCATGTGACAGGTCAGGTGACCAGAATCACAGGTCATGTGACCCTAATCACTTTGTTGACCAGTTGACCCTTCCTCCCCCCCCCCCTCATAAAATTTCTTAATTGAGGACTGCACCGAAAATGACAAAATTAATACAAAGGGGTGCCTGTTCGTGTTTCGAACTTGGTGACCTTTTTCCCCCAGTGGAAATTTTCCATGAATGCAGGTCACTGGAATCAGTGAATGCAGGTCACTAGAATCAGTGACACAGTTTCACAAGACACAGAAAGTGAGAATTTTGTAGTTGCTAAATGTATAATCCAGCAACTCCTATCAGCCAAATAAAACAAACCATCAGGAACGTTTCACGTTCCATGATGACAAATAGCCAATTCCTTATCACTAAATGACAATACCACAAGAAAATAACCATTTGTCCTTGTAACCATAATCTAGCAAACTATATCCCTTTTGCTGACCTTTCCAGATTACCCAACTTGCTATATATAAAGTTTATCATGGTACTTTAAACATTTCCATAACCACTACAGCCCTTAATTCTTGCTAATTAAGTTATTTTGCTGATATTTCCAGTGTTATGAGGCATTTTAACCATTCTCATTACCTAATTTCGTGTTTTGCCCCTGCTTTTAACCAGCAGTGCCCAAATTCTACCTTTGCAGTATTCCTCCCTCTTTTATTCAAAAAGGGCTGCACCTGTAGTGACCATTTGGGTGGCACGTCTAAAAACCCACTCTGCAGGACACGACCACGTGTTCCGTCCACGAGAATTAGGTACACGAAATGTCCAATCACTAGAAAGTGACTGCAGCGACGCGCCGCTTTAGTATGTCGACATTTACCACTTGTTTGAGAGAATCTTTAATAAAAGTAAATAAAAATCATTTGCATGGGGAAGACTACGTAAAATCAAACTATATATTGTCTAAATGAAGCTACAACCGGTATTTATTGTATAAACATGTGATATCACTAGACTCTCAAAAACAAAGTGCCAGAAGTCAAGCAATAAGTGCTATTTCCCTCTGATATGCAGCAACCAGAATCTTAAATTCACTGGTAGCCTACATTGTGGCCTAACCTATCAGGTGGCTTCCTCAGCCTACCTGGTAGAAATGGAGCCGCTTCCGGATCCAATCCCCGAGAAGGAGCTGAGGGCAGCTCCAAATCCGGAAAAGGAGCTGAGGACAGCTCCAAGTCCAGAAAAGGAGCTGTATCCAGATTCGTACGCGAATCTGCCACTCTTCTCGTATCCAGGGAATTGCGTGTTTGCAAGCCGCGCCCCCTGTGTTCTCCTGTCCTCGCAGCTCCGCCCCGCTCTGGCTGCCCAGACCAAGGCTGCGCTGCGTCACCACTCAATTCTCCGGGCAAGGGCGGATCCCGCCCCTCGTCTAGGGGGGTCGCACTCGCTCCGTCCTCATACAATGATGGGTCCAAATACGGATCGTCTGACGGGATGTCAGGGATCCGAATCATGTCATCTGGAGTCACCTCAGCTAAGTACTTCTTGAGCTGATTAATGTGAACTATGCGTCTCTTCCCAGAGGCTGGGGCCTCTATCTCATAGTTGACTTCTCCCATCTTCCTCGTCACCTTGTAAGGTCCTAGAAACTTCAGGGCCAGCTTCTGCTTAGCCAGTGGCGGATAAAACAACAAAACCCAATCTCCAATATGGAATGATTGCTCCATTGCCAGCCTGTTGTAATGTTTCGCCTGCTTCTGGGCCGCTTTCCTCATCTGGGTTCTGCACTTTTCGAAGGATTCTTCCATGGCTTCACGTATCCACTCCACATATTCCACTGGGCAGTGGTGCTTATGTTGGAGTGCGTGGCCGTACATCAGATCTACAGGGAGCATCGCTTCTCTGCCCAACATCATTCGATTTGGCGTGATATCTGTGGATCTATGGGGCGTAGCCCGATAGGCACACATCACGTAAGGAAGCATGTCATCCCAGTCATCTCTCCTTTCGTTCACCAGCTTCGATAGCATATCACCCAATGACCTATTGAAGCGTTCCACCAACCCATCGCTCTGGGGATGATAAGCCGTGGTCCTGGTCTTATTAATCCCCAATATTTTGCACATTTCTTGGAATAATTTCGATTCGAAATTAGTCCCTTGGTCACTATGCAAGTGATAGGGAGCTCCAAATCGCAAAATCACATTGGTCACCAAGCAATCAGCCACCGTGTAAGCCTCTTGATTAGGAAGAGCAAAGGCTTCTGTCCACTTAGTAAAATAGTCGGCAACGACTACTATATACTTGTTATTGGACTTTGTGACAGGCAATGGTCCCATTATGTCAATGGCCATCCTTTCCATCGGCATTCCTACTGGCACCTGATGCAGGGGAGCCTTTTTCAGGCCGCCCTGTTTCCGCTTCTGACACACATCGCACCAACCTATCCAACGTATCACATCCTCCTTGTAGCCAGGCCAATAGAATCTCCGTCTCAACTTGGATATGAGGCTGTTGATCCCCATATGGCCACCAAGACGAGACGTATGAAGCTGGCTGAAGATGCTGCGTCTGATGCTGGCTGGGGCTACCATTTGCGTCACCAATTCACCAGTAGGCAGCTTATGGCTTCGATACACGATGCCTCGCTGCAATTTCAAGCAATAAAACTGGGCCCATAAATTTCGCACCTGGGCCGAGTGCGTGACAATAGCGTGATAAGGCGGTCGCTGTCCAGCATTTAACCACTTCTTGGCGGTAGCTAGGGCCATATCCTGGCCCTGAGCACACCGTATTTCCTCCAAGGTGAAAGACTCTATCCAATTTGGATCCAGAGGTCTCTCACTGCCGTCTCCAGCTGTTTCTCCAGCTGTCTCTCCAGCTGCTTCCGCCATATACACTCGCACCTGGGGTCCTTCAGCCTCTCCTGGGCTGATTCCAGTCGCCACCCGAGGCTGTCCACACGTAATCGTGCGGAAGCCTCGTACTTGGTTCCACTGCGTGATGGAAGCCACAAGGTCAACATTCTCCCCATGACCTTGGTCAGGACATTCCTGGCGCTTACAGGCCCTCACGGGAATTCGTGAGCAGCCATCCGCATTCGCATGCTTCTTGCCTTCTCTGTATTCAATTACAAAGTTGTACTCGGTCAGAGAAGCTATCCATCTCGCCAACATTCCTTCCGCATCTTTAAAGTTCTGCAACCACACCAAAGCACGATGATCAGTGCGCAAACGCACTAAATCCTGTCCATACAAGTAGGGCCGAAATATTTTCGCCATTCTGACCACAGCTAACAATTCCTTGTACGTAGTGCAATAATGCTTTTGCGATGAAGACAAACACTGCGAGGCGTAGGCAACCACGCGCTCCTCTCCCTCAATTATTTGCGACAATACACCTCCTATCGCAAGATCAGAGGCATCCGTGTCTAAGATGACAGGGCACCCTTCACGTGGGAGCACCAATATTGGTGCAGTCGTGAGGGCCCTGATTAATCTTTTAAAAGCGTTTCTGCATGTCTCATCCCACTCAAAGACGGCCCGGTGCGCTGTTAGAGCATGTAGTGGTGCTGCTAGTCCAGCAAAGTCACGCACGTACTTTCTATAGTACGATGCGAAGCCTACAAAGCAGCGCACCTCCTGTACTGTGGTTGGTTCTGGCCACTCTCGCACCGCCTTTATCTTTTTAGGATCTGGTTTCACACCCTCTCTACAAATCACATGCCCTAGAAAGGAGACCTCACTCTTAAATAACTCGCATTTGCTAGCTTTTAGCCTCAGCCCAGCCTGGCTAATGCGTTTCAGTACAACTATCAGGTTACCTAGACACTTCTGGAATGTGGGCCCCTGTACCACTATATCATCCATGTAGCATAGACAAGTGGACAGGTCCAATCCTCCTAACACTAGCTCCATCAAACGTTCCAGTGTAGCTGGTCCATTTGTAACACCAAAGGGCATCACTGTAAAGTGGAAATGTCCTCTGGGAGCAGTGAATGCGGTTTTCTCTTTGTCTCTGTCATCCATAGCTATTTGCCAATAGCCAGATGACAGGTCCAGGGTACAAAACCATTTTGCCCCTGATAAAGTGTCTAGACAGTCATCAATGCGTGGCAAAGGATAAGCATCCTTTTTAGTGCACGAATTCAATTTCCTATAGTCCACACAAAACCTGAAAGTTCCATCTTTCTTTCTAACCAACACAGGGGGACTAGACCAGGGGCTGCTGCTGGGCTCGATCACTCCGAGTCTCAGCATCTTATCCACTTCCTCTGACAGCGCCCTGTTTTGAGCCCACCCTAATCTCCGGGTCGGCACCTTGAAAGGCCGATTGTCACCCGTATCGATCTTGTGCGTGGCTTGACTTGTACGTCCCAGCCCGTATTTACCTCCCTCAAAACAATGTTCATACTCCATCAAGACCTTTCGGAGCTCTGACCTTTGATCTGCGGTCAGATCGTCAGTTTCGTCCAAAAGAGGCTGCAAATGAACGGGCAGTCGTGTTTCAGTGTTCTTCCGCTTGAGTTCAAAATTGACCTCAGCAGCATTCACCGTTTTCGGTGAATCCACCTTTTCGACTTCGCTCAATTGACCTACCACTTGACCCTTTGCAATATGAACACTCTCAGTCGTGGGATTGGCTATCCACACGTGAGCCCCAGAGCATTGAGATGCCAATAATCCTCTAGGTATCATTATGTGTAAATCCTGGCAAACCGTGGGCAACGACTCGAATACGAGGTCGCCCCCGTTAGATACGCCCCAGGACACCAAATTGACTGAGACCTGCGACACGTGGCGAGCTGGTATATGGACGTCTTCGTGTAAGATTGCTCGGCCTGTTTTTCCAGGGCGACCTTCTCTACACGCGATATCAACGCCTCCCAGTCTCAGCATTCCTACTGAACACATTAGCAATGCACCGTGTCTCTTCAAGAAGTCCATCCCCAGTAGACCAGGGAGACCTCCGATATCCGCTACCAAAAATTCACAAGGATAAAGCACCCTCTCTAGACAGAGAGTGAGTTCCACCTTACCATAAATATTGATGGGTCCACCGTTTGCCGCCGAGATCTTGCCTTCCACAGGTCTTAAAGTCTCTCGTTTCGCGCCAGGTATCTCATCGTACTCCTGCTTACTCAGCAGAGACACCTGCGCACCGGTATCGATCAGGAGATCCACGTGACGTGTCCCTACACTAATCGTAATATACCATGATGCGCTCGAATTCTGCATGGCCACTTGTCTTGGCCAATGCTGTCCCACTTTCACCCCTTCCCAACATTCCGGAGGCTGAGGAGCCGCTTTTTCAGCAGGCTGAGGGGCCGCTTTTTCAGCAGGTGAAGGATCCGTGGATACTTCCTCCACCCTTACTCGTTTTCCGAGTGTTTCCTCTCCTTCTTATCCTTGCCCCCCTTTTTGCCCTGATCGCTCCGCCCCTGGGACCGTTTATCACCGTGTTTACTCGATCGGTGTTCCCTGTCCCTGCTAGGCGCTCGTTTTTTGGAGCGATCATCATCAACATTTCGCTTAGGACAATCCCTGCGGAGATGCCCGGTCTTCTTGCACCGGTAGCACCTCCGTGTTTCAGGTGAATAATCGTGGTCCTGCCGGCGAGCATTACTATAAACCTTCCCCTTGTCTTTGGACATAACCTCGCCTAATATCGAATATACCAAATCCTTCAAATCCTGTCTCGTGATGGCTCCCTCTTTTTCAGAGGACGGGCCGCCACGTATAGACGCTGAAGCAGTAGCAGCCACGGAAGCCTCGGGCCGTAGTATTGGCAAAGCGATAGCGCCAGCCGGCCCGACGTCAGGCTTACTCGTTTTCGTGGCCTCGTACGCTGCCTCGTACTGCACTGCTAGATCAATGGCCTCCTGCAGGGTGGGTGGCTTTAAAGCCGCCAACCAAAATCTCATACTAGTAGACCCAGCCGTCTCCATGAAACGCTCTTTTGCAAAGCGTTCCTGCTCGGCGGGGGCGGAAGCGGGGTTCGCTTTCCTGGAGAGATCTAACAGAAACAACCCATACGTCTCGAGGTCCATTTCTGGGCCTCGTTTTGCGTTAAACCATTTATTTCTATACGCATCGAGGGCACGATTCGAGCAGAACAGAGCCGTCAGCTGGCTCACCATCTCTCTCCAATCGTCCCGATAAGTTAGGGGCCGCATTTTCAACTTAGCTTGACCAGTGACGCTGGTCCAAAGATGAAAACACTTCTCCTCGTCCGTCCACTTATTGAAAGTGGCGACCCGAGTGAACTCGTCTAAGTGGTCTATGAAGGCCGTACCCTGGCCGTCATATTTTGGAGGAATAGCTTCTTTTCTCCGCCTGTACCCCGAAGAACCCAGACTCCGTTGCGGAGTACTGGTGGCCGCCATGACAGCCCGGGCTGAGCCACGTGGTTCCGCACGCTCAACCACGGAGGGCCGCCCATCAGGCGAGGAAACAGGCGTCGACGCGGATGAATCATTCGACTCATATCCAGCTGGCGAGGGCTCCTTTCGGCGCCCTCGATCGCTGGTTGTCCGCGTATTTTCCTGACTCGTGTATGCGAGTCCAGGGCTTGGAGTCCTATCCGCCGTGGCCTCTCGTCTACGAGGGCGTCCCGGCGTTCGCACTACTTTACTCCTAGTCGAAGCACGTAGAGCTGACTCATCCGCCGTTTGCGAGGGGCCCGGCACCGGAGTCGATGCGGGCTCACTCGTGTCGGCTGATACCAAGCCAGGCCTCTTACGCAACTTTGCAGGCATTATACGTGGGGCTAAAACACACTAAATAAGGTAGAGTATTGTAGCGTGAATTCTACTTAACTGTAGATATGTGTAGCTTGAAGTTTGAAGTCGCAACGTCGCTGCTGCTGACGCTCAATGTAGATGCTGACGGTTCCTGTGCTCCGCTGCAACTGACTAAACCACGCGGTCGCTGGCACCTTTATCCAGCGTGGCTGTGGCGAAGTCATGTTTTTTTTCAAAAAGTTCAAAACGTTTTTTATGTCCTTGTCCATGCGTCGTCCATGTCTTCTATCCAATTGGGGAACCCTACATCCGATTCTTCGAGTCCCACATCGGGCGCCAATTTGTAAGGTTCCCCAAGAAAGACAAAGCGTTGGTATTCCAGTTTTAAAGTTTATTTTTGCCCTGCCCCGCCGCACAGCCTGCCTATCCTCTGCTTCTTCAGCTACTGACGCGGTCTGGGTGTATTCCCGCCAAGACCCCGTGGTCACGTGGTCCGGGTCACCCAGTGCGCGTCAAAGTCGGTCACTGACCTAGTAAGGTCAGTGACCTGGGGTCATCACACTGGCAAGCTAGACAATCTTATCAAATGACTATGTACAACAAACCTTGCATAGGTCGAATTTGTTCAAGTTGAATATTTTGCTCAATTAAATCAAATTTGAAGGACTACAGGATATATATTCCATTTATCATATGTTTATTTGCCTAAATAAATTAAAATGACGTATATAAGGCTGTGCTTGTTTTAAAGGTAGCTCATTCAAAAAGTTGCGATTCATTCAGGTAAATGAAAGGTAAGATTTCTATAATATTAATGAAAATCTTTTCCAATTTACACAGTTGGAAACAAGACTTTATTTCTGCCTAATTCAGTCTAACAAGCTAGACAGTCTTATCAAAATGACTATGTACAACAAACCTTGCATAGGTCAAATTTTCTCAAGTTGAATTTGAAGGAATATAGGCAATTTATTCCATTTATCATATGTTTATCATGTTAATGAATCTTTGCATCAGTCGAAACTTTGTCGAACTTGAATGAAATCCGGTGAATTATAATCATAAGCTAAGTAACATCTTAGCCAAAATGCCTAGTGTAGACTGTAGTTATATAAATGGCCAAATGTGCCACGTGCGTTTTCCATGAGAAGGATAAACGCATGGAAAACACACATGGCACAATTGGTCATGTAGTTCTAGACCTTGTCACTTAAAATATTGGCGAAGTAGTCTAAATTTGGCTTGGGTTTTTGGTCACCCATGTGTACATGTCCTTATATTTAAGGCCAATTATAGCAATTGAATGCAGTTGGTTTCCTTGTCCTTATAAATGTACCTTAACAAATCACTGAAGCAAAGTAAATTGCTATGTCATAAACAATATTGGAATTGGATTTGGCTGCACTTAATTGCATTTGACAATAATTACACATTTAAAAAATAATTAGAAAAAACAATTGATTAAAATTAAAATAATTTTATTCGCCAACTGACTTACTAATATACAATGTCCACATACAGAAAATTGTTATACTGTAAAATGTTATTTAAATATAATTATATATAGTATAGGCATTACAAATGAGTATATGCAATACAATATAAAATTATTCAGTTACATATAAATATTAGAAATATCAAAGGCTATCTATAGGACTTTAATGCATAATAAAAATTAATAAATATAAATATCTATTTAATAAATTCAGGTGAAGAGTTTTTTAAACTGACAATGTCAGAAATTGCAATTACAAAGATATTTTAGAATTATACAATATTAAGTTAATAAAATCGTTATACCACGTGGTTCCTGTAATACCTACGTTTAACTACCTCTGCAGTTCCTGGGTTGATAACTGGTATTTGTACTCATATTACTCATATAAGTACTTAAGCTGAAAAACAAAACAAAAACAGGATTCGCTATACATGTAATAAGATTATCAAGAATACGTTGATGTGGCCTAAAATGTTTATTACTGTGCTTTATAAACGGTCAAGGTTGGCTGGAGATATTCAATGGTTTTTGACAGTGTATATAACACTGCTTGGCACTATAATATTTGCATATGGAATAAGGGCAATACATCAACTACAATAGATAGGTAGATAGGTAGATAGATAGATAGATTGACTAATTTATTTATTGATTGATTGATTGATTGATTGATTGAATGATTTTTAGGAGTAAAAAGTGAGGTTTCAAAATTATTTTTCATACATATAGACCATTATATTGATTACATTTAATTAATGGGCCTGTATATATATAAAAGTTCAAAACCTTTGCTCATAGAATCATTTATGAACTATATATATAGCCAAAATCGTGATATATAACTGCTTATGTTATCTTCATAATTTCCCTAACTACATCATATGACTTGATAATTAATAACTCGTTACATAACGATCAAGATGTCACGATGTGAAATGATTGGTTTCATAAATATATATATATATATATATATTTATAGAATAACTGATTCATTGAGTTTATTCAAGGTAGGACTTTTTCATAAGCTAAATTCTTTTAAACGTTAATGATTTTCAATGGTTGCTAATTATAACAGGATATATAGGCAATTATGATTGATATGTATATATTAATTTTTATTTGGTCGATTCTCATTGGTTGAATTGGCAATGGTTATAATTTAGGTTATTAACCAGTCTTATATTGATTTAGTTTTAAAAAAAAGTATTACCATAATAAATACAGCAATAGAAATTATTTCAACACCTTTTTTAAAATTACCACAACGTTTATTTAGTTATATTTGGTAAATTATTTATATATACAACAACTAATTGTACACTTACATTATAAAGACAGGGACACGATATTTATTTACTAAAAAAAAAAAATTATATATAAATTTACACAGGAATAAGGCACAGAGTTTGCAGCTACCGAGGGAGTCACCTTGTGAGGAAAATATAAGGAGATTTTGAAATGTTCTTATAATTTTGCTCAGTACTGTATAAAATGTATCTATAGGCGTTGTACAGTCACTCCTAAAATTATTCAGATATTTAGAATTTATAGTCACACCATAAAAAATGTATATTTTGACATGTTTTAAATGAGTCAAAAGGATATGTTGCGATATCCTTATCTTAATTGGTACTCTTTAATCGAACTTAAAATATGCGTCATTATGACGTAATAATGTATGTAATCATGAATTAAAGGGGGTCAATTTCAAGGTGGTGATAGGTTGCGTAATAGCATTTCATCACACTTTAAAATTCAATACATTTTCAATGTCATGCTGAGATATCAAATTTCATCATTATAATCATTTAAAAAATGTAAAATAATAAGTTGATATATTAGAAAAAATAAGAGTTTTTCTTCAAATAAATATAGATGGCGCGGGCAGTCGACTTGTATCGTCAAAGAATATTCTGTCACCAAGTGTTTCACGACATTATATATGTTAAAACTATATTTAAATCATTAAATAAAATCCATCATCCATGGTGAAACATGTTTCCATGGCAACCATTATGATTGGGACTATAGATCTAAAATTTTATCAGAGGTGTTATTTTACCGAGTACATTAATTCCACAATTTAAATTGAATTTACTATTATGTCACATAATGTTTTAACTGGTTAAATGAATAATTGTGTATACTCGACCTAGGTCTGAGCATCCTCGCTTCACTACATGATTCACTTCTCAAAAATTGCCCATGCAATAGGATATCATAATATGTAGGTCAAGACATGGAGTCACCATGGTCAAGACAAGTTCATACACGTGGACATAGCCTCCAAGTGAATGTGAATGTGGTATGGCAATGAATTACAGAAATTAATTGTCACGGAATTTTCTCGAAGTAACCCCCCCCCCCCCTCCAAAATTCTGCTGAGTGCCCCATATAGGGCACGATGTCCTACATTTTGAATTGTCAGTAAAATGTCCTAGTTTAACAGTTTCTACTTAGTGTGGCAATCACTGCAGCACATGTATAATAAGTTTGATAATTACACAACTTAACAGACTAACGTGAAATAATATTTAGCAATAATCTTTCGAAATACAGTGAAATAAGTTACAGAACTTAAGTGAGCGCCTACAGGCCTGAACACGAACTAACCTGTCAACTGAAAATTAATTTAATATCCTATTATCGTGAAGGGAATCAATAGGTGTTCTACATCGGTATATCACAACAATGCAATACCAAATTGATTGAAATATTAAAAAACAGTCCTTTATCTAGTATCTTTCTTCTTATTACGCAAGAATGCTCCGGATTTCACCAGTTCCTGCAGTACCTTTATACTGGGTCTGTGTACTCCTATTAAGCTGGAAAAAATATAGGATTCGTTATATATTGAGAATTACTGTGTTTGAGATCCGTTCCCAGAAATCATTCGGATAATGCCGGATGATTTAAAAAAATATATATATATATATTGTTTTTCAATTACGAGGCTCTAGGCTTGGCCATTGTCAGAGAAATCAACTACAATTCCCCCACCCCCCCCCCCCCCCCCTCAGTAATTTTGATACTTGTGGAAAAACAATCCTGCCAGCGTTATGGTAAAGTCATCAGGATGTAGGAGTTGAGTACAAAAAGACCCTCCCCCCTTAAACTGACAATTGTTGTGAGCATGCATCAGGAATAACGGTTTATGTTTATTTTTAAATCATTACATTTGTATATCACATTTAACCTTGCCAGACCCTTAATAAGGCCTACATCCTGTGGCAGGTGGAGAACATTATCTCTAGTGACACTTGTTTGAATTTGACGGTTTGTGACCTAAGAGTAAAAACAAGCATTTCGAAATGTGGCCCAGCATCCTCATTGGCTAGGGATGGGGGTATGCTTGACCTATATGCATGGCTGACAGAAGCTGAAAGAGAAACCGACATAGTTAGCACAGTACCTACTACTTGTCAGGGTGGCACAGTGATGATCAGTAGCTATCAGTGAGTGCTTAAAAGAGGTAGGAGTAAATTAAGATATATATACACTGTAGACAACTCGTGAATAAGTATCACAGGCAGACGGAATGATGAGAAGAGATAGTATATCGTTTAAAAGCTATTAATTGTTCTAGATATTAATGTTTTGGCAAATTTGGCATCATACATATCATAAAATAGAATAATGGATTTTCACGGAAGGTTCTATGTATTTCCACCAGTTGGCAAAAACAGAATACTGCGATACTATTGGCTGGGAATGTTCCTGCCCTTCACTGTGATTGGATAAGGCAAAGTGCATCTTAGCAGCAGTATTTTTAGTGCATTTTAATGTATATTTAACATCTTATCATTCGATTAATATCCGTTATTTCTCTGAGAAAGTTGCATTTGTTCAATAGGTTAGTTATGATCTTCTATGTCTGAAAAGCAAAATGAGTTATAAGAGGAGAAGAAAGACTTATGTCTTGTTGAATTCAGGACTGCTCAGTGAAAAGACTCTATTGAAACTATTGACTAGTTATATTTTATTAGGCAAGCGTGATGATGAGATGGCAAACATTGCATTCAGGGCCATATCCTGGGAAAATGGTCTTGGGGAGAGGTTGTAAATGGTAAAGGCTGGTGGGGGGGGGGGGTTCAATCCCCTTAATCCCCCCCCCCCTCCCCGCATCCCTTGCTGGATCTTCAGGGGATTGTTACATCATACAGATGTAACAAGATTGTTGGATTTAATTTTTTTTTAAAGAACAAGGTCCTAGTCAATTAATTAGAGCCAAAATGTGTGATTGGCAAAAATCTAAATTCAGTTGTAGTTTATGCATATACTACAACCCCCCCCCCCCCCTCCGATGTATAAATCATCAGTCTACCCTTGGATCTTGGATGAACTAGTTCATAAGTAGATAGAGGTCATCCAAGGTCAACCACGCAGTAAAATTCCACATGGAAAGACCATGGAGACTTGACTCATGCAAAATCCTAAACACAAAAAGACTATAATATTATAGATTTAGTGACTATATACTGACTAACCAGTTTTAAGATGTTAAAAAATACCTATGACACTGTATTCCAAAATGTGAAGTAGAGAATAAACAAAGAAATTGTCACTTAATAACGTGATACACACAACTTGTTACGTAGTAAATTATATCGTTATCTTGATTATGAAAGAGACAATCATATATGACAATGTATTTGGGCGGGGAGTTAACACCTAAAAGATTTGAATTGGAAGATTTTGCATGAGTCATACACATTGTATACTTTAAATTTGTTGTTAACGATAACTTAAAATTTCAAATTATGTTAAATTTGAGTATCGCATATCCCATCATTTTACAAGAATAATTTTGTTACACTTTTAGGGCCAAAAAGGGAACCCCATAAAAAATCCCCTTGAATGTGTTTTGTTTATATTTGTAACCCCCTTCATTTCGCCCTCAATAATGACTGATCGTTCTATGCAAGGCTACACTTACTTTTTTCAGATCAATGTCCTATAAACTTACTTTTTTCAGATCAATGTCCTATAAACCCTTAATTTTACCATAAATTCTGTCATGATGAGTCGGATTGAATTTAGAATTGTCATTTTATGGGGCAAATCTTATAATACCTTCAGCATAATTTTTTTGCGCCAGAGTTATTACTTTCTGCGAAGTCGGTTCCATATTGTGTAGACGCTGTATCTTCTTGAATTGAAAACAGAAGTTGGCCTACATGCTACATTATAAATAAAAGTCCTATAGATATGCGACCAAAAACATCACTAATCAAGTTGACGGAGGTAATAATGCAATAATTAGTCCTGATACCCACATGTTTCGATTCATAAGCTCATGCATATATCAATAGGAATAAACTCACATTTTCGTGTGTATATTATGTGAAACCGCCTTCTAATGGAAATCTGCAAGCTCAGCTGATCGCATCCTGGTTGCCCACAGCGCACTGTGCGGAAAACAAAGCCAAGTGTTGCAATGATCGATGAGTCATCACTTAGCGCTTGGCTGGGTAGGTAGGCTATATAAAGCTAGTCATTTTTCTGTTAGCCTACACTTCCCTAATATCTCTTACGGACAGTAGGCTACATTTCTGTACACAGTACGTATTTTTTTTTATATAATAAAATAAACTTGAAATGAACGGTACTGTTGTTATTGTCGTCTGCAGTGGCAGTGCTCATCGATGTTATTCTTCCATCTGGAATGTTCTGGAATATCTCGAGAGGGCGCTACGTTGCTGCAATTCCGGCCAAGTGCGCAGTATAGCGGTTGTACGATGTAGAATTGTTTATTTCTACACATAGCCAGATCTATCCAGAATTGTTTATTTCTACACATAGCCAGATCTATCCAGAATATTATCAGAATACTATATAAATAAATGCCATCATGTTACATATAATACAGCTAGGAACTTTAACAGGCAAGTGCATTATATTTATAAGTGTACTTTGTAAAAAAGGTAAACATAGATGCATGGGGGTTGGTCAAAAAGGCCAAATTCATAACGGCCAACATACTAAGACGGCCAATCACCAAGACGGCCACTAATTAAGTGGTGTTCACACACTATTTTGTGAGAAATTTTGTGAAAAGGGAACTAAAACAGGTTACATTAATAAAAAAAATGCCTATGTATATATACAAGGCTACAACAATTTCCAATCCAGGAACATGAAAATGCCGGGATTGCCTGTGCATATAACCTCCATGCATATAAGTAAAATGACGAAATAAATGGAATTTTGGTTAAATCAACAGGTATAGAGAAAAGTTGTGTTTCATAACCCTTACTGAATTCATGCATAGGTCATTTACTAATTTAACATGGAGTCATACAGACACATATTTCTTATTGAATTTATACAATTGTTTTCATAAGTAAGTCGCGTAATCACAATTTCACAAATTTATGTGTGTTTGGATGATTTTTCTGAACCAAGTGTGATAGTTTCAACCAGTACGGCTGTAAATATTTGATATATTCGATTAAATTAGTTTCCAGGGAATTTTTAGATCTGCAGTGAGGTATACTGAGCAAATATATTTATCCAATTCTTTTTTGTTTTTCAGATATTCGTATTGACAAGCCTAGAATTACCAAATTTGATACTCCAAACCAAAAAAAAACTTATAGACGTGCTGGAATCATATTATGGTTGTTCCACTCCGTGGTCCAGCAGACCAGAAAGACAACAATGTAGCAGAGAGGAATACGACCCGGCAAAGATCACCTCAAGGAAATGAAGTTGAGAGGCGTTCTAACAGTGTGACAGAAGGAGCGAGCGGTGGGTCTTCTTCCGAAAGATTGGCGAGTTGGACAGACGGTGCAAGAGCCAGTGAAGCATCAGTTGGCGATAGTTTGTTATACAGCTCATCAGCAGCTGCCGGGAGGGTTGTTACTGATGGAACGAGTGTTAGTTCACCTCTGGAAAGATTAACAAAAGACAGAAAGCTTCACAGAAGTTTAACGGAAAGTGTAACGAAAAAGAACGGTGTTCGTTCCGTTCCGGCGAGTCATGTCACTGCAGATGAAGGCAGTTTTCGTAACCTGAGACAGGTTCCAAGGGCTGACACACACACGGAAGGATTAACAAGAGAAGACAGGCCTTTCTCAAACTTGTCAAACCGTGCGAGTAATATACCTACAGACAGTCTTATCGGAAACCAAAGTCGAGAAGTATATTTACACGAAGGAGCTACATACCCTGGTCATAGATCAGTTACCAGAAATCACGGAGTCACGGAAAGGTCGAGAGACGATTTTCCACGCAACGGAGACAGAAGGGAATTAAACCAGCTGGAAGGTTCAGCGAATAATTACCCCTCAGACAAATACATAGAATACCAAAGTAACGAAGTAATCTTACACGAAGACACAAGAGATGCAAACTTTTCTGGACCTAACCTTGACAGAACTGACATCGATGAAAGGAGTAAAATCAGCTTGACTGAATTACTCTGTCAGAAACCAGAAGAAATTTTCTGCGCACAGGACAAAGAAGGCGATAATGAGGTAAGTTGTATCAGAATATTATCTTTAAAAAGGACACTTCAACAAGTAAGACCACTCCTTTTCATTGTCTTGTGTCTGTTTTCTTAGCACCATTACAATAGCAACTTGCTATGACCTCATATCCAGACCAAGGTTCTGTCTAGTAAATTGTTACTGATATTTGTTCGTGCCAATAAAAAAAAAATTTATATATGTAATATTAAGTTACATCATGCATCTGAAATGCTCAGGTTTAAGTTGTTTCAATTCCGTTAGAAACCAAGATAATTAAATGTAGGTTTGCATGAAGTATTTTGCCAAATTGAAATAGTTGTATGTATGATTGCCTTAATCATTATTTATTGGGGACCAGTGAGAATTTTCTGTTACGATATAATGCGAATGTCTTCATTTGTGAATCAGTGATTTTAGCTTTTAAACATTGATAATAATCTTCTATTTTCAGATCATGCTGGCCATCATGAAGTTGGAAAGTGAATATGTGATATTGATGATAGATCAGCTCGTCCGACGTCATACATCAAAACTTCTAAATTTGAGGAACAGCGATGGGTACACTGCTCTCCATCTTGCAGTTATTGTGAACCTTTTATCCGTCACAGTGAAACTTATGGAGGCAAAAGTGGATTATGAGATCAGGGACAACAAAGGGAATACGCCGTTGCATTGGGCGTGTATGATGGGTCACACAATACAGGTCGCTGCCTTGACTGGAACTTACGAGACAATGCGAGATGCTTTGCAGTCGAGAGATTCAAATCGGACTGACCAAGAACAAGAAAGTGAAAATAATAACGTAGATGACCTCGGAATTGAGTGGCGTACCCCAGACAGATTACCAGATAGTCCCACGAGTATCATCCGAATGCACGCTGGACTACGCACTGATCCCGCTGGTGTTGCATGGACGCAAAGTGTTTTACGGACACGAAGCGTATCAATGCGTAATCCTGGAAGTACTTTACAAAGGCGAAATGGATTTCTTGTTAACCGGACTACCAAGAGTAAATATGATCTAAAGTTATTTCGAAAAGTGGCGGAATTGCCAAACTACCAAGGTTGGAATTGTCTGCATTTAGCAGCTCAAAATAGTCATTTCCACATCATGGAATACCTTGTAAATATTTTGGGAGCTGATGTAAACTCACTAGGAGGAAACAGAGGAATGAGTGTTGTTCATATTGCGGTGGAATCTCAAGATATTTTACTTCTCATGTTGATGGTGAATCGGCTGAAGGTGGATGTTAATCTCAGAACAAGAGACGGTTGGAGTCCAATCGAGTTTGCTGGTTTCCGGAGCGACCTGGTTTCGGCAAAAGTATTAGTTACCAACGGAGCTCACGGGAGTGAATACCACAACTGCCGCGAAAGGGCATCTGAAGGAGAGATTCATGACGATGATTCGGATTATTACGATGACGATTCTTGACAATAGCGTGAGTCATTCTGAACGAGGCACAAAGAATCGCTGCTATAGTCCATAATAGACTTTACCTGAGATCACATCCGTGCTACGACCACTTCATACTATGACCAAAAATTGTATTTGTTTTGTATAATGACTTATGTACGCAACTATGAAAGTGGTCGAAGCACGGAATCAAAAAGCAATTAATTTAACCTCGCCATTTAGCCAATCAGACATGGCAATTCAAAAGATATACCTGCTGAACAGCACGAAGGCGTTGCAACCACCTTTTTTCTTGGTGCCCATCAAATAATAAATGTTTCTCAGTTAAAATTAATGCCCCAATATTAGTTCATAAACATGTGTAAAACTGAAACCATAAAGTGAATGTGACAACATGCCTTTTCTAACACAAATGTCATGAGTGACGCTTTGTCAAAATGGACTATTGCAGCAATTTTTTGTGGCTCCTTCGTAATGACCATACTTTTTTTTTTTTTTTTATTCGTTGTGCCAACATTGGGCGACAGTTATAGCCTAGCATTGGCCCAACGTTGGCCCAATGTCATTTAGCACATTGGCAAGGAGGTTCTGTTCGCCTGTTACCAGAACATTGCATCGACGTAGTACCAACATGCTTACGTTGACCAACCAACCTCTTGCCAATGTGCAGACATTTTTTATAAACATGAAAATAATTAAAAGTGGTTCAATAATGTTTAATCATTATTTATTATTTCATTGGCTAAAGTTCTGTGGTCACTATGACTGTAATACTCAAAAATAAGTCAAGACTGATTAATCATATAGATTGTTCAGTAAAATTACATGTTGCAAAGCAAATTCATGTTAGAAATTTTAAAATTATTGTAAAAATTACCCAAAAAAATTTTGCTGTTAATATTGTATGCATTGTTAAGTAGACTTTAAGAAAAAAAAGGAAAAAGCAGTTGTTCATTTAAAATTTTATTTGTGCAGTAATTTCTCTGATCTTTCTGTATTTTTGTTAGAATCTTATGTACTGCAGCCAAAGCTACTCATTTTAACATTTATTTAATAATTTACAAGTGTGGAAATTTTTTACTCATTTCATCATTTATAATTATGAGTGTCACAGTGGAAATTTTTAAACGATATAAATATTAGTATAAATATCAATGGAAAAATCCTTTAACTATTTGCACTTAAAAATCACTGAAAAAGTCCTTGAACTAATTGCACTTAAAAATCACTTGAAAAACATCCTGGTCAGTATTAGTAACCTGTTTATTCAGAACTTTATGATATATATTGCAGGTTTATTACTTTTTTATATCTTATATAGCTTGTTTATGTTTACATGCAAATATTAATGAGTTAGGAACTAGATGTCACAAAGAATTCTGTGCTGATAGCTTCAAAATATTTGTGTAATGTTTATTTATTAAATTAAGATATTTTTGCTACAAGGTTTTGTGTTATTATTTCACTAATGTTTTGTCATGTTCAATATGTCAGTGATTATAGAGCCTATGTAATGATCGGACGGCCTACTTTACAAGCTTAATTTCGCTTGAACAGTTAAAAAATCAAAATTGTATAATACAAGTATACTGCGCAATTTAGCAACATTTCGCTTATATCTAGGTCGAAGCTGTTATGAAACCAGACATAAATTACGTAACTTTTTTAACTGTTGATTGCCAAGTGACGTCAATATACAACTGTATTTATCTATGTATAATAGCATGTATATATATATATAACAACTTCAATTACATATGGTGTTATTTTCACAAATAAACTACAGCAAGTTACAATAACAATAAGTCTAGATTGAAAGGGGTTGGGGTTCAAATTGGAGGGATGGAGTTTAATTCTTGTTATAATAAATGGTACTAAAAGCTGCAAATTAGGCTATTCTGAATAAGTGCGAGCAAGTTGAGGTTGGATATTTGCATACACTTGATATAAAATAGATTCATAACCATTGTTAAATGCACGATTTGTCAGATTCAAACTCAATATATTGGAAGTATGAAATGTCATAATCTGGCTTTGTTCACAACAGTATGTGATAATTAGATAATAAAATGTTAGACTTAGTATAAAAAAATCACACAATATATAGTGTAAAAACGCTGAATTTAAATGAGTTCATTTCACAGCTAAAGTCTGGTACTACGTGATTTAGCCTATATATTTTTGTGTTTAATAATAATAATCATAGCTGGCTAAAATTCAACTATTATGCCATAATTATGGGCCACGGTGGTTAATGCGCATCAAATACACAAGGTCACCTGCTTTATACTTTGATCTTTGAGAAAGTAAAACTGCCATCAGCCACCAGAAGAACACCTGGAGCAATCTGGAGTGATGGTATCTCCTGGTGCAATCGATATCATAAAAGATTACAGTTCTAGCAAGCTACAAAAAAGCACTTGCAGAGACACCATGTACAATTTCACATCCTGTTTACTGACATATATTTGAAGAAGGGGAACAACCATAGTTTGGTTACATAACACCGTTCCCAGTTTCGACTTAGGCCACCCCCCCCCCCCCCCGGGGCCCTAGCAACCCCCTTAATTCCGTCATCACAACCCCCATATGGCTGCAGCACAAGTATATTGTATGTAAACCCCTGTGTTACATATGGGGACTTATATATATATATTGTAACTCATCAATGGAGTTAAAAGGGTAACAACTATCTTAAACACATACATTCAAAATATATTGAGTTGCTTTAATAGTTTTTAATTAATGCCCTTATTTATATAATTATTTATTTTTAATCATGGCCTGGATTAAAACCTGTAAAGGAATCTTAAAGGAGGCGTTGACACTGTCACGTATAACACCTACATATGACGATGAAACATTTTTACTCTTGCTCATCCTTGTCCATACGTGATTCACTCGCCGAGCATTTCAAGGATACTATGCGCTCTTGTTAATCCGTAGAACGCTCCTACTCTTGCTAATCCGTAGAATGCTCCAGGCAGCACTAAAACATCCGTGATTATGCATACGTGGAAAGGGCAAAAATGTTTAACATGTTTAAAACGTTGGCGGACGTTCTACGAGTAAATTGTTATATTGATTACATAACTCGATTGGGGGTCAGTCGGCCAGCATTCTACATACGTTCTACATACACTCTACATACTTTCTATGTACTTTGTATTTACATTCTATTTACATTCTATTTACATTCTAGGTGCGTACGTGGCCATACGTAGCCACTATCCATCCGTATATACTAGCCATCCCCTCGCGTCTACTCGTAGAATGCTCGTGAAACGATCGGTAGTCCTCCCTCGCCTCTCGTCATCTTCCTACTTATCCTTGCCCATCCTTGAACCACTCGCACGGGCTATCTACGAGTGCCTCACAGATGCTTAATGGATGCATGGCGACAGACGTTTGGCGAGCGTTTAACGCACGTTCGGCGAGCATATGACGGACGTCATTGAGAATTTATACATGATTAACAGACCCACGAGTGAGCAAGTATAGTCCATTTTTGCCAGCCGTGGTCATACGTAGGTTTTATAAGTGACAGTGTGAATGCCCCTTTAGAGTATGTCTATAGTCAGTCTTATAGTCTAGTTTTGACTATGACTTCTGATATAATCATCAACGGAGGCTGACAAACGTTTCACTGCGTGACTGAAAATATTATTCGATCTGAGCGCCTGTGGAAAGTCAATCATATCTTAGGCACAACTAAATGTAATAACAACAAACCAGATTTCAGTCCAAAAGTGTTGACATTGACACAATGAGCTTTTCAGTGTAAATAAGTATTTTACTAGGTGTATGTGTTCATATACAGGGTGGGAAGGCAAAACTTTCCAAATTGTTGTAACTCCGAAACTCCCTTATTTTCATGAATGGGCCTATTGTAAAAGAATATTAACAAGCAGGAAGATGAGACAAAAAAAATTCAAATGATGAAATGAAGTCAGGAAAGTTGGCTT
Organism: Alitta virens; assembly: GCA_932294295.1. NCBI lineage: Eukaryota > Metazoa > Annelida > Polychaeta > Phyllodocida > Nereididae > Alitta > Alitta virens. The sequence continues at coordinate 10,501,196 of OW028578.1, read as the reverse complement.
GGCAGATTTGCTGCACCTTCTTGGCCGTGTGGCAGGGGGCCCCATCCTGGATCCACACATAGTTACCCTCTGGGCAGTTGGCATTCAGCCATGGTAAGATGTGGTACCTGAGGACCTTGTAGTAAGTATCTGCACCTCTTCTTTCCAGGCTTGAAGAATAATTTGGACATCTTCTTGCCGTCGGAAGCCACTACTCCCAAGACCATGACCTGGGCTGGATGCTTGGTCCTGAAGGTGTCCTTAACATCAGCTGTCAACTGTGCAAGGAATCAGTCATTTTGGTAGTTCAAAACTGCATCTACTGTTGTTGGGAATGCTTTTAGGATTGAATTTAGCACCCTTTGTCTTTTGTTCATCTGAGTGGTAATTTTACGCTCTAGGTCCATAACATTGATTCATTTTATTGCTGACGGGCTACAGTTTGTTATAATATTAATTTCACGACATTAAGTCAAGTGGTTGTTGGCTTATTTGACTAAAGTTCATCGCAAGTTTCACCTCCCCACCCTGTATGACTCCTTCTCCAGGCTCCAGAAGGGTACTTGTCAGTCAAAGTTGGCCAAATGTTAGCTCAACGTACACTTACATTATGTGTTATAATTGTGAGTTAAGGGATTGCCATTAAAGCATTGAAACAAGAATAAATTAATTCATTATTAACTGCATAATAATTGAGAATAAGATACACAGTCCACCATATCCAACAGCACTTTTTGAACAATTTCTATCACAGCAGGTAAACTACACCCAGGAAATCCTTAGCTGGAGTGGTAAACTAGGATGGTCAATTATACATGGTTTTGGTCATAGGTTGTGTATTTCTTGATACATTTTTTTGTACATTAACTATTTTTATCAAAAAAACTATAAGATATCTCACGAGAAAAAGGAAGCCTAAAAATTTACCTGTCAGGAAATTTTGGCTATTAGTCACAGAAATATTTCTATATTTTAATGGTTTTAAGTTGATATTTCTGGATAAAATTAATCTTAAAAAAAAAAACACCTTAATTATGTCATAGTTCAAGTCTGCGTGACTTTGCAAATTATGTTAAGCTTTCCAGGAATAAAAAGGGCTATGAAATATCTACTTTCAAATTTATAATTCTTCCTATTTGCCCATTGGGTACTTCAGATGACAAGAACAACCAATACTGGGCCTTTATTTGGTCTATATTATAACTTCCCATTCCCAGTTTTTTTCTTTTGAAACCATATATCTGGCAAGCCATAATAATGAATCAGACATGTGTACAAAAGCAAATATATGATTCATATTCAAAGAAAAGGCATCTTATTTGACAAATGTATCAATTATGATAATATCCTGTCAATAAAATTATATATATACTTATAATGCCCATTGAAACTGCTTTCCTTAATTAAAAACTATTTACATGACCACTTATCTCATTTTCAGTTTTCGTGTGGGATAAATTTCTTAGACAGGTATATGCAATTTTTTTTACTTTATTTCAGATGATTTTGCCTGTAATCATGTGTCCATGGAACCAATAACTGATTTTGCTATTTTATGTACACAGACAGTCAATCAATCAGTCAAATCTAATAAAAAAAATAATTATAGAATGAAACTTTAAACTTCAAATACAATTAAATAATTCATCTAAAGACTGCAACGCAACCACATGTTTAATTGAAACCAGTGTCACATTATTTATGAAATACTTCATTTAGGTCAGAAATATGTCAATTTTTTCCATTTAATATACAGGCTGTGTATATACAACCTTGAGAATAAATAAGAAAACTTATATCCAGCAAAAAGTGCTGCAAATAGTACAATTGGTCGTCTTGGTAGGTGGCCGTTTTCTCCTTTGGGCGTTTTGGTATGGTGGCCGTTTTGGTGATTAGCCGTCCTGGTATGTTGGCCGTTATGGATTTGGTCGTTTTGACCAACCCCCTTTCAAACATGTTCCCAACTTAGCAGTGATATTCATACTTTTCAAACCCGACATTCCAATAATCACTTCCTTTTCCGAGAATTTTCTGTGAAATATAGTGGAGTGTTTAAATGGAATTTATTACCTGAAACTATAATGATGTCACATACGCTTAGATACAAATTAATGGATTTTAAATAGAGAAGTTAGATACATATGATTGTTAATATCTGTAATTGTCCTTTTCTTCAGTCTTACATTGTACAATAATATTCAATTTACATCTATATTGTGTGTTAAACCTATTGTTTTTTTAGTACTAACAACCCTTTTTCCTTTTTATTTACTGTTATTCATAAATTGTTTTTTCTTTTACTGTCTGCCTGTTGATGTTCCTATAGTGATGGGGAAAGTAAGGAAAACCGGGCCGTTTATCACTTTTTAATTTGTGCCTACTTAAATAATAAAGCGAAGTAATTTTTTGCCTTTATAAATTATACTATAAGTATTCCTCTAATAATGTCAGGTGCCATTTTTAAAGAATTCTGCACCATTTCTTGTATAAAGAGACACTTATTATATTTCAGAAAAAAGTGGCCCAGTTCTTCATCTGGTAAGGAGAACTGGGCCATGGGGGCAGGAGAACTGGGCCCCTTCTGGCAGTTAATAACAAACTGAAAGACAGGAACAATATTAATGTTTTCATAAAGCATTATCAACAAACATGATTGCATAAAAAGAACAGAGCTTTAATAAGAAAATTTGGCCAACAAAAAAGCCCAACGTCATTATAGTTTCTGATATAGTCTTCGATGAAAATAGTCATAACAATCTTCACAATATCTGCAGAACCGTTAAACTCACTCTTTACCAAAACAGCAAGAACAAATATTTGCAGAAATTAACAATACGACACAGCAACCTAAGCTAAGAACTTACAAACACATTAGAACCTTATCTACTTCTTAACATGAATAGGAAAACATGCAGTAAGATAGCTAGATTTAGAATCAGTTCACATAACCTCCATATAGAAACAGGAAGACATGAAAAGCCTAAAATACCATCTGAGGATAGAACCTGTTTAAAATGTAATCTGAATGAAGTTGAAGATGAAATACATTGTCTTGTGACCTGTCCAAGTTAGCAACTCTTTATTTTCGAGAAAATCTAAATATGATAGCAAGGAAATATATTGGTAACTATAATACACTAAACAACATGGGAAAATTTAAAGCCATAATGACATCCAAGGAGCCTGAGGTGCTGATAAACCTAGGAAATTTTCTTTTACAAGCTGTTGTTTAAACAATGCCTTCACCCGTCTCCAAAAATTGTGCAGTCATATATATCTTGAACTTTAAAACTGCCTACATGAACTGCCATGATGAAAAATCTTTGTGGTTTTGTTTTCTAGAAGATAAGTCAGATAATCTCTGTAAATATATACATATATACTTCCTATTAATTAATATATATTTAGCTCTATTTTGAAGTAAAATCATTCTGTAAATAGTTATATCGTACACATTATATAAGGAATGTATTTTGTTGAACATGTTAATATGTATTATATATGTAAAATATAACTGTGTTTATGATACAAGCTGTATGTATGACGATTCTGATTGGATTTTATGAGGAGTGGATAAACAGCTAAACTAATGCTAACTTCTATGTAAATACTTAAATTTGGTGGCTGGAACCATCTGTAACTATAGTCTTTGTTGTATTTCCTATTTTTCATTATTTTCTGATTGCTTTATTTCTTTTTATCTTTTGTACTTGTGACATATGTCTTTTCTGACATCTTCCGTAAATAAAAATTATATATATATATATATGTATTATTTAATGTTTGAACTTCATCTTGACACAATTCTGTAAGTCTAATCAAAGCTCCATTGGAAAGATTTTTATGTAATCCCCAAAAATGTAGCCTGTAATATATCTCAACTTGAGCTGTAATACAACAGTAAATCACTGTCATATAGACATTTCACAAATGATTTAATATAGGGGAAATATACCAGCTGAATTTATGTTTGAATAATATTAAACTCTGAAAGTGTAAGCATGGGTTAAACCAATATAAAATACAGTAAAAGTTTGATAAGGAAATTATAAACCACCAGGCATTAGAAAGTATGCTAAAAACACTAGCTTACACTAAAAGGAAAACCCAAATCTTAGCTGTGTTACATCAGAAATAGCAACCATATTTTTCCACATAGAGAGTACAAAATGGCAGTTACATGATTGTACTCTGATTATGCGCTAATTATAACAATATCTTTATTTCTAATCTATCCTCTGTCAGTTTTTGTCAATGAACAATTGTATACATAGTGAAAAGTTTACTTACTGACACCAAAAACAAAAATTTCACTTTATCAGAAAAATAAATATCTCAAGTGGTTTCTTGCTTTCAGACATGCACATATGATCACTTAGGAGTAATGTGACCCAATTTCTGGATAATATCAATTATACTTTTAGCTGTAGGGAGGGTGGCCCAGTTCTCCAGCCCGCCCAGTTCTATAAGAGCCATGTATGACGACAGATGGAATTTTATTTTTTACTCTTGCTCATCCTTGTCCATCCGTGATTTACCCGCCAAGCGTTTAATGTATACTCGCACTAATTCGTAGATCACTCCTGGTTGCGCTTGACCACTCACGGACATATGTGGAAAGGGCAAACTTTTAAAACATGTTTAAAACTTTGTGCGAAAGTTCTACTAGTGATTGTTAATATTAGTTACGTAACTGGCTCGGGGGTCCATCAGCGTACATTTTACGTACATTCTACGTACGTTCTTGGCCATCCTTGACCATACGTAGCCACTGTCGTCTGTATATACTCGCCATCCACTCGCGTTCCCTCGTAGTATGATCGTAAAACGCCATCTTCCATGTGATCTACGAGTGCCTCACGTCAGCGTCATGTATGATTGGTGACAGATGTCCGGCGAGCGTTTTACGGACGTCCGGCGAACGATCTACAATTGCCACATGTACGCTTGTAGAAAGAAGTTATACGTGATTAGCAGAGCCACGAGTGAGCACATATAGCCAATTTTTGACGTACGTGGTCATATGTAGGTCCTTTACGTGATAGTGTGAACGCCCCTTATGAAAAGTTTTAAAGGTTCAATATGGAACCTAGGGGTTCTATATGGAAACTGAAGGTTCTATAGTACATGTAAAGGTTCTGAATGGTTCTTAAAGGTCAATATACAGGGTGCGGCATAAAAACTTGCACCAGCAGCTGCTGCTACCTCTTTTGTTATTACCTCAATTGACAGTCATCACATGCAGCTGCAATCATACACACTAAAGTAATAGGCCGCAGGAGCGGCCCCGTAGGGGCCGCCCGTAGGGCTTTTATGACTAGAGATTGGCCAAACACAAAATCTACTGTCATGCTATTCTCAGATGACCGGATCGAACTATGTTGTCCTAATTAATCTGCGCGGCCATGATGCGCACAAAATAATAATGACCTACTTACACAAAAATCATTCTTTACTTAGGATTTTCCTGACAAACTTGAAGAAACTCACGTTAGAACTCAGTTAATGACCATTTCTAGGTGATTCCAAGACTGGACAAGCAGTAGAACTATGGTTTTGAATGTTTCATGGGACATGATGGGAGCCATGTCCATTGCCATGAGGCTTGTCAACTAAATGAACGTTCGACCAATCAGAGTAGAGCTTATTTCTTTGCAAGGCCATTTTGCAAGGCAACGAGCTCTAACAGACTCTGTGATTGGCTGTGGCAGTTAGGCCTTAGAAATTAATGCATAAGGCCTCATTGTTCATCAGTAAGACTACGCAAGCAACGAGCAGAAGGGAATGAAATAAAGCTTAATTGCAGAAGGAAATATGAACTAACAGTAATGCAAACAACACCAACCTGCAGTCCATTGATAAGATATCAATAAGGAAAGAGGAGGCCGTTATTTTCGGGAAAAGCCCTAAAATAGTACCAGGCTATAAATAGATGTGGGCGTGGCCTAATGCAAGCACGTACTTTTGTTTACAAATGAATCTGTGTGTTGACAACTCGGTTTTGACAGCTTGCTGATAACCGGATTTTGATAGCTGATTAGTCAAATAGGTGCAGTTCGATTTCTCCTGTGTCAGAAAATGTTACCAACAGAAACAGCTTAATCTAGTGGATAACCATAATGATTACATCAATGACTTCAATACAACATTCAATACCAGTTGAATAAATCACTTCAGTGAAATTGACCGCGACAGTGATGCTAATGAAACATCATGGGTTTTAAACATACAACAGAATATCAATGATGAATATGTATTTTCTGGATTTTGTTTAGACACTGAAATTTAATGTCACTAATTTTCATGCTATTTCCAATAAATGGCATGTGGTATGACAGTCGCTAACCATGTAGACCAAAATTGCTACTTAGGTATTTTCTGAAAACTGTTTGGTACAATAAATTTAAATACGTCTGAATTTCAGTCTTATACACTTTTCTGGTGTAACATGACAGTCGCTATCCAAACTAGTACCACAAATTAATTAATCAACCTTGCAAACATTATTTATTTATGTGGACTATATAACTATAACATTCACTTAAAGATAATATATGATAAACCTGAATATATTATCTTTAATATAAATATATTGTCTTTAGGTATATTTTATATCTATCTATATAAATACACAATTCATTGCATCAACAATGCAATTTAATTTAATTTTGTTATATAGAAGAACCCTTAAGTCAGGGGCAGATCCAAAATTGTTTGCAGTGTTCCCTCTAATTTCTTATGCACAGTGATGTAATAGGCCAAGAAGGGGAGGGGGGCAAAGAGCCCCCTAGTTCAGTTACTGGACTAAGAACCCCCCTTAAACCGCCCCCCCCCTACCTTTGAATCTGCTACAGCTCTTAAAAAAAAGGGTATAAAAATGTATGCCATGGTACATGTACATGACACAGGATTATCCATGCGGCCCCTCATGCACATTGCATTATCATATTAATAGGCCGCAGGAGCGGCCCCGTAGGGGCCGCCCGTAGGGCTTTTATGACTAGAGATTGGCCAAAAACAAAAATCTACTGACGTGCTATTCTCAAATGACCGGACGGAACTTTGTTGTCCTAATTAAACTAGAAATCAATGCGCGGTAATGAGGTCATGATGCGCGACGATGAAAATAGGCCAAAACGTCACAACAAACTTGTATTGATGACGTCACAGAGAATGCCTTTGCGCTGGGCAAGGGGTGTCACGGTAATATCCCCGCTCAAGCGGAACGATCGCGATTTTGGTTGCCTAGATTGTTACGTATTAGATAAATTACATGAGAGCTCCTGGTGAATTGCAACTATGAAAATGGCATCAAATTATATTTTTAGTAAATCACACCTCCTGCGGCCTCTCATGCACATTGCATTATCATATTAGTCCTAAATTATCTTAACAAAATTTTCTTGTTTCCTCAAGAATGATAGATATCTAAATATAGCACATGCATGCACTTATCACACCTTCAGTTCATTTTTTTACCTCGGCCTTCAATACATTTGATTATGACACTGATCATAGAGATGTTGCAGACACCTGTCTAGACATTTGCCCCCACAAATAGGGCAAATAGGTTCATGGCCTTTGAGGCAGGCTGGCCCAACCTCCTGAAAATCATGTTATTATTTCCAGATTAGTTGGAGAATATTTCTCTATTTCAATTTTACTTTTTGCTTATCCCGTTAAGAATGAAGAAAGAAAGGTAATCAAGTTTAAGTTAGCCCAATGAATAAAAACGTATTCAGTAAATTGGTTATTCAGTAAATTTCACTCACTAGTTTACCACTAGGGGGATTTGTGAACAGCGCCCTCTGTCGATTAATTTGACTAAACCATCTCAGTACGCATGCGCATGATAATGTTTTGATCTTTAGACGAAATCGGCTGCTGGACAAATCCGTCAATTTAATCAGTTTTCTGACAAAATGGCACAATGTGAAGCTTGAAGCAGACGTCAGGTAAGTAAAATAACACATGGTTTGTCGATGTGAAGTCTTTGGCAGCTCACAATTTTGGCATTTTGGCGCTTGAACTTTTTCTTCTTTGGTTGCTGATGTAGCTGTCAAATGGTGCATCATTATCATATGACTGCTGGAGAAAATTATTTGTTTTTTCCCACAATAGCCACATATTATAGTTTTGCGACTACTATATTGTATTTATGAAAATGTGTTCGTTATGTTATATAAGATGGGGCTTCAGAAAACCTCTACCACTCATTTTGCCACTGTCTGAGACAAATTATTGATTTTCTTGTGGCTGCTGTCAGTGCTGATGCCACAATGCTGGCATCATTGATTACCCAGCCTGCTTGAATTGACAGTTATGTATATTGTTAGATGAAGCCTTGATAGTTTTATGGCAGCTAATTTATGCCAAATACAATAATTGCATACTGGTTAAAAAATTGTGGTTAAATTGTATACACTAGACATGGTCACTTTCCACATACTCTTATAGAATGTCTTTAAATAATTTATTCAATGCAGTGTCAAGGTCAGATAGCATAGCAACTTATACATGAAGACATATTTTTAGGCTATTTTGGGCCATATAAAGTGTAAAATCCAGAAAACGACTAAAATATGACTGCATATCAATCCACACTCGGTATCAATGATAGCGAGTGGATTATAATTTATTCGGCATAAGGTATGCAGCAGCAGCAGCAGCAGGCTGTCCGAGTGCTGCTCTGTGTTGCTCTGCGGCAGCAGCGGCTCTTATTTCAGTGACGTGAAATGACGTGAATCGCACCAAGATGGAAGCGACTAATGGTGTCTCGGCCTAAAATTCTCACTTCTTAATCCAGCCGAACATTACACAGCTCCTCTGCAGGCTCGGAGGACAAGAACTTGTACATTGAATCATATTCTGCTTAAGTGTCATACAGAAATAACACTATGTCGTAACAGACTTGTCTGAGACACCAACATATTGTTACCGAGAAAACTTTTCTGCGCTGCGACCAGAATCAGACAATATTGCTCGGACCTCTTGGGACACTTAACAGTATTAAAGCTCACAATCATCTTTTACTCAATTTTCAGATTTCAGCTGAGACTGGATCTCATTCATTTCATCATTCATTAACTCAAGGTAAGAGAAAAGATTGATTCTGATTTCTATGAATTAATATAGTCATGAATTTATAATTAAATTGATTACAGTGCGAAGTTGTTAAATGCTTCTATTATATTCGGATATGAGGAACCGTATTGAATGCTTTCACTGTTAAACTGATAAGATTCTGTACTCTGGAGTAATAATATCAAGAGATAAGACATTGCTCAGCTACTTAACAGCAATACGAAAGTGCTTGGTGTATGATCTTAATCAGATCTTTGATTTCTTACAAACTAATTTATATTCATTTTCAGGATAAGAAATCAGAATGTCGTCTGTGAAAGTGGCCGTCAGGGTTCGGCCCTTCAACAACCGAGAAATTAGCCGAGACAGCAAATGTATAATTGCTATGAGTGGCAACACCACTAGTAAGTGATCTATTTGATTGGTATCTTGATAATTATCACAGGATTGAAATAATAAAGAATCTTTTAAGATGTTTTAAAACTAATAACATCAAAATTTAGGCTCTAATTATCAGTTAAATTAAACACGATTAAATCAAAATTCGTGCAGTATTTTTACTCCTTTTCTTAGAAATGATGGATAAAATCAGTGCATTTCTGTCTGTATGACAGTGTAAATTATTATATAAAGTATCATCCGAGTGTGCCTTTAAAAAACTGTTTTTGAGACTTAGTAGATCCTTTGGTATTGAAAACTAGAGACTTTCTGAAAATTATTAGCAATATTATGTCATGAATTTTTTTTGGATGAACTCCAATTCATATTGTAGAAAAGCTGATTTTTGTATATCAATGTATATTACGGGAAGTTTATATAAATGTTGTTGTATAGATTACAAAAATATATCATCACCAATTCGCTGTGCACTTTAAAGTATGGTCAAACTTTAAAGTGACAAATTGGATGAAAGCCAAAGTTTTTATCTGTAACATGCAGTCTTTCGTTGAGGAATTGATCAAAAGTTGATTATTGGAAACTTGTCATTTTCTAAATCTATGTGCAGTTCTTATTAATTTCTGTATTTACAGTCAATATCATAGACTGCGAAACCGATCTCACTCAGCAGCTGGAGAAAATATATTTCTCTAGCATCAGTGAATTGAGTTTACAGTCAATCATAGACTTGGAAGCTAAACTCCTGAGGACGTCATGTGAATCCAGGACTCCTATTGGTCAGTTCCCTCAGCATATGGGGGTCCTGGGTTCACATGATGTCCTCTGGAGTTTAGCTTCCAAGCCTATGAAATTGACTGTAAGCTCAATTCACTGATGCTAGCGAAATATCTTTTCTCCAACTGCTGACTAAGTTGTGTCAGTTCAAATAGAGCAATTTACTTCAAACATAATTAAGCCCACCCATGGGAATAACCGATACATGGAATCGGTAATAGGATCATCCCATTGCTCTTCATTCTGGATGTTTTTGATGGCATTATCACAATCTTACGATCCACTGGAGTGATCCTATTACCGATATATTCCAGGTTGGGAACATTCCGACATTTTCTGGATTTTGCCAGGCCTGTGGCATTTTCTGGAGTTATTCGGAATATTCCAGCATTAACTGGAATATTCATGTCACCTTCACATCTACTTTTTTAAATATAATCGAGCCTTACTTAACATATCTGTCCATATTACGTGAATAGGATGGTGACCTTTATGTACACAAAGTATGATGCTGTCTCAGACAAGAGTAAATTACACATTGACCAGATATTTGGCCTACCATTATCTCATGTCCATCTTCTGATATATTACAATAATCATAATTGCGCAATAGTGATAAAAGTGGTGCAGCTTCTATATCATTCTGAAACTTTAATTATTGTACCCCTTTATGTATCAAAAAATGTAAAACAATGTACCGATACGTTTTTGCCTCAAACACAAATATAGTTGTAATGTATCATTTAAAAAAGAAGATATTACCAGAGCCTACTGCACAAAATTATTTATGGCATTTGGATAATTATAAAATCTTAAATATGAAGGGTTAAAGTGATACTCCTTGAATCCCATGTAGAAAATCTGTCCTTACCTAAATTCCCAGAATTAATGCCATTACACTCTTGGATATGACAACAGCTTTCCACCACAAGCATACAATCAAGTAAGCTCTATTAATTAAGGAGTTTTTAGCCTTCAACTTTCTATAGGTGACCCACCAATAGAACTGGATCAAATTTTAAGTGGTCTGGACTCTGGTGACTCACCAAGTTGCCATGGTTACAAAATTATTGCAGCCCCCACTGACCACTGCTGACCCACATGGTGCCAGGAAGATGGCTCTGGTTTGTTGATTCTTGTAACTGTCACTCTTGACCAAAAATGTGGATTTACCATGATGGAGTGGGCTAAATATTAATGAAAACCTGCTGTAATGACACTAGACAGTCACTGCAAACTATTGTGAGTACTTTCTGGGGGGAAGGAAATGGGTCAGTTTTTATATAGATTCAAGGAGTGGTCTATGCATGGTTTTGCTCCTGTTGTTAGCAAAATATAGAAGAAATATATTTTATTCAGCATATTTTTGTTTACATTTTTTGAGTGGTAGAGATTTTTCCAGAATATGCCAGAATATGCCATTTAGGCAGATTTTGCCATTCCGGAATATTCCAGAAAGAAAATTATGCCGACCAGCACTAAAGATATAGTCTTAATTGTTGGGTCTGCTGTATATACCTAATATGATCATTAATATCATTGGTCTTTTCGCTGGAGGAAATAGCTGACAATATTGCGTGCTGTTTGATGTACGAGTTCTAATCAGGATGTCAGACTTGGCATTTCATGACAAAGCGATATTTATCTGCGCTTGAGTCCATATGGCTGGACGCGATATTCATTACATTTTGCCCTCGATCTAAGGGGTAGAACTCCTGCTACTCAGACGTGAACGATCTTTATATATGTAAATTTTATGATCTTTATGTCAAACATAATTATAACCTTTGCACAAAGGTCATTCAGTGTATATGGTCCTCGTGTGTGGAACTCTTTGCCAGGAAGCATCCAAAATATAGACAATTACTTAACTTTTAAAAGCAAATTAAAGACATTTCTTTTTCAATCGATTTAAATATCATTGTACAGCGCACTTGAATTACCTTTGTAAATAGTAGCGCTATATAAATTTAATAAATAATAATAATTATAATCTAAGCCTGCTCAGATGCCTGATATGGTCAATGGCCAAAAACAGTATATTTTGGTCAACAATCAAGTTCAAGTTCAAGCGTTTTTTCACCATATACATACAGAGAAGAAAACAGTGTCATAAGGGAATATTGTCATTCCTTTGGAAATGTATGTAGATATGTATCTATAATGATTGGTGGTCTCACAAGGCATCATTCAAGTGCCGCTCTCGCAAGTCTACCGTAAATCATTCATGTGAAGTTCTGATAGTCAATAATAATGCTTATCTTGGAATTGACAGAAAAAATAAAATTTTATTATAATACCTAATATAATGGAAAGGACTATTAAATTCAATGAACAAATCTCGTATTGTAACTTCATATCTTGTATCATATCCTTATGTAAATATGTAATTATAGTTAGATCATATTTTTTACACCAGTTCTCAATATACCATTCGTATCGGTACAAGGATAACGATACGGGTATTGGTAATCGTTATGTAATAATAACGATACACTTAAACATATATGCAGATCGGCCTTTTTTGCAAAACACGTGAGCTCCCCAGATGTTTTGAGTGTTTTAAAAGGAAAATATGATCTAACTATAATTACATATTTACATAAGGACATGATACAAGGTATGAAGTTACAATACGAGATTTGTTCATTAAATTTAATAGTCTCTTTCCATTATATTAAGTTTTATAATAAACTTTTATTTTTACCGACTGACATAGTTCAACGATACGCAACGTGATACGTATCGTATCAATTTTTATCGTGATATGTATCGTATCATTTTGAAGATAAAGGTGTACAGCCCTACAAGATAACCATATATAAATTATAGTTATTATTATTATGTGGTACAAAATATTGTACCACTGTCACTACTAAACAAGTTCATCAACTCTTGAGATGAGTGTTTAATGTATAAGTCAGTGTTTCCGAGGGTTCAAATTCGTTCCCATTCTCTTTAGCATATGGGTGACACTTCGGATGAGAGCTGGTACTTCTGGTTTCTAAACACCTGAGTTGTACATAAGGTAAGGCCACATCTCTTGGCCATTTAACAGGTCGGTCAGACAAAAATGCAATAAAATAAAATTTTGTGTTATGCCAGTCTTTAAAATGTTTTCTGTTGCGGGTTACATGACACTTGAAAAACCCATCAGGTAGGAAGGAATTATTTTACCTCAGAATAATATTTTACCAATATTCAGCAGGGTCCCCGCACTACTGCAAGAATAGACCTGGAAACAATTTGAGGACTAAAAATATTAAAAAATAAAGCAAGGGAACACTTTTTTCATATGCACAGATATGTTCTATACGGTCACGTAACCCGCAACCGGAATATTTTTAAGTATGGCCTAAAATAACATTAGGTTATTTTATTTTTTCGGTCGATGCATTTCTCGTCATGTCGGCATATCCGGGAAGCTCGAAATTTGATAAACGAGTGTCGCTTAATGTCATCCCCTATCGTGTCAATTTGGAAGGAGCATGTTCTATTGTTCTTGGACATCATGTTGTGCTGATCAAAACTGGATGCGATGATGTTGATGAATGCAGAAAACTAAAAAAAATTCCAACAAATGTGGCTACAGACAACTTTAAGAATAAAACAAGGGGAATAACACACTCGAACAAAAGGATGGGGTGGGGACCTAGCTCAGTGGTAGCGCGCTGGGCTTCCAACCACTGGGTCCCGGGTTCAATTCCCAGTCGCGCCTATGTTGGATGGCTGTTTCATCCTTCGTCTCATTGCCATGGTCCCTACCTGTCCGAATTTGCCCATCAGGTGCAGAAATACAGCACGTAAAGCCCTAATCCACCACTCGAACAAAAGATGTCTTCAGTTTGTTGTAACTAACGTGTCTTTTTTTCATCCACAGCAATCACAGACCCTCGGCCCGGACATGACTTCGGTAAAACAAAAAGTTTCAACTTTGACCATTCATACTGGTCCCACACTGACGTGAGTACTATTTTATTTCACAATATTTATCTTCGATATGGATGTGAATGCACGGCTGAACTACAGTGAGATATGATCTTTAAATCAGTGATATTTTTTGTAGAGGTGTAGTTTATAGAAACTTGGTATCCGTACTACATATGAATGAATGAACTATAACTTGCGTCTTAAAATTCACTGAGATAGGATGGTTAAATCAATGATACTTTAGTAGTTTACCGTAGTTAAACTTTGAAAGCAAGGTACCAGGATTCAAGGGAGATTTCCTGATGTATTGGAGAAATGTGCTGTAGAATTCATGGACTATAACTCCAGTTAGTTCATTCTATCTGTGAAGAACATGAAACAGAAAATCTCAGTTTGCCGCATTACGGTGTGTACAAAAGTTGAATCATTGGGAAGAATCCATTTCCCTCGTCTTTAGAGAGATTTTGAGAAAGATGCTCAATGCTACATTTCTTAATCACTGCATCTTCAAGATGTGTACATGCATGTTCCACTGTTTAGGTTAAAGCTTCACTGTCGGTCAAAATTACTATTTTTTTTAAATTTCATTAAACGATTGAGAATCACACCTTATTTAATCAAGGGACACTAAATATGTGTAAGCTTATGAATCTATCAGGCATTAATTACAAAGAAATCAAGACCAAAACATTGGAAATACAATGGAAATGGCATCATCACTCATTGTCGAGCATGTGATGTCATCACTTGGTTTGATTACGTATTGGATTTTTGATTGCATGACAAATGAAATACTAGCAAAGCTCTGGATGGTAGGTAATCAGTAATAAGAAGACAATGCAGTGAGTGCTATAGATTTTGGCCATTGTCATATTGAGTGACAATCCAGCTTTAACTGGAGGCCTTGGTGTCTTTATTTAACAATAGATTAATATGGAAATATGAATATTAAATAGCAACATATCATATCATGCATATTGTACAACTTAACCAGTATACTATATAAAGGCTATCCCATGACTTCTCATAGAACTAGTCAAATTAGCAACGTATTCATTACTATTCATTAGAATGGGTGGGGGCCTAGCTCAGTGGTAGCACTCTTGGCTTCCAACCGCTGGGTCCCGGGTTCGATTCCCGGTCTAGCCTAAGTTGGATGGATGTTTCATCCTTCGTCTCATTGCCATGGTCCCTACCTGTCCTAATTAGCCCATTAGGTGCAGAAATACAGGACGTAAAGCCCTAATCCACCACTCCACCACTCATTAGAATGGTCTTCATAATTACTCCGGGTTGTGTTCAGATGTATTTGTCTCGTGTTAACATATGGTCACTAACGACTTAGTTCGAAGTGAACCTAGTTACTGACGACTATGATAAAAGCGAATCAGGATAACTACCGTATGGCTAAATTTACAAACAGAGTGACTGGGTTGTGTTTATTTTATGATGTCAAAAATTGACGAAGGGTATAGTGATCAGGGCTTATGCTGCGCTATCACTCGTTACTTAGAAAAAATACCTATTGGTAGTTTTTGAGGGCTTGATCTTTAATTTGATGTCATTGATTAAGAATAGCTCAGCTTCCTCAAGATGTTCATATGGCAGTAAGAAAAAATTTAGTCTTCATTAGTGGAGTACTGTCATTTGAAGATGGACCTTTTGTTTATGAAGCTTGATTGTTCAGTTGTAGTCTTTGGGGGTCTGGATCACTAATTTGATATGGGTGGGGGCCTAGCTCAGAGGTAGCGCTCTGGGCTTCCAACCGCTGGGTCCCGGGTTCGATTCCCGGTCTAGCCTAAGTTGGATGGATGTTTCATCCTTCGTCTCATTGCCATGGTCTCTGCCTGTCCTAATTAGCCCAACTGGTGCAGAAATACAGGACGTAAAGCCATAATCACCCACCCTCACTAATTTGATATCATTGCTATTGATTAGAAAGGCTCAGCTTCACTAAGATGTTCATATATATATCACATGTTTTGAATCAGTCTAGATGGCAGTAAGAAAAAGTTAAGTCTTCGTTAGTGGAGTACTGTCATTTGAAGATGGACCTTTTGTTTATGAAGCTTGACTGTTCAGTTGTAGTCTTTGGGAGATCATTAATTTGATGTCATTGCCATTGATTAGAAAGGCTCAGCTGTGCTGGGATGTTGACGTATATGATAAAGTCACATATTTTTCAGCCATCTAGTAAGAAAAACAGTCTTCATCAGCCGAGTAGTGTTGTTCGAGGATGGTCCTTCCACGTTGCTCGATCGTTCACTGTTCAGTTGCTTGTACATTTTGTGCGGCAATTTCCATATTGTCTAGTCTTGTCCATATTGACTGTATTGTTGCCCCATACTGCAGAGAGAGAGCTTTCGCCGAGTGCTGTTGTGTATAATGTCGTGATTTAGATCTTGTGTTTTTCGGCTTGGCTGCGGCATCATCAATCTGATCGTTGTGACGCCATTGCTGCGGTTGCCATGGCAACAATTTGCTGATTTGAAAAAAACAACAAAACACGGCCTTCAGACTTGCCTTGGGGGAGGGAGGCTCTTTTAGGAATGAAAGTGTTTGCCGAAGATAATTTCTTTCCCATTTTGTTTGGCTGCTCCAAAATTAGAATCATGTGGCCTGTTGCGTTTTTGCATGTTACCGAGATATTTTAATTTATAATATTGATAGATTTTATCAAGTAGAACTAAACAACTGTGAGTCATGTGTGCTTAGTCATACCGTTTCAAGAAATCGACTGTTGTTGTTTTTCATCAGTCAGTGCTTGCTTTAATGTTTTCTATGGCTCGACATTAACGCTTGTCTATGTCTCAATGTGCTACTGGGTCTGAAGCTTAGTCAGCTGCCAGAGGCTGACGTAATGGTGAGATTGTAAGGCTTGGAGGCACACATTTACCCCATGGGTGGGATATTTTACTTGCCTCAACATAGACACCGAATATATCCTCCAATTTAATGTCTCATGCGATCGACATCAAGCTGAGATGGAGCTCATGTCCGATTGTCTAGGGCAAGTGAAAGTGTGTCCTGGGCAAGTGATAACTTGAGGAGATTTCCATATAGAACGATTACAAGTCAGACTTTCAGGCAAGTAAATAGAAAGGCAACAAGCGCTGTTCATATAGTTATGCATTTTGTATTGCTGACCTGTGGCTGTTCCATGTGAAAAGAACTGCGCAGCTGCAAATGAAATCAACTCAGGAGCAGAACATGATTTCTTAAGATGGACCCAACTGTTGTTTAAGTATTTACACTTGATTAACTTCAAAGAAACACTTAATTGTAAAGAATATTCAATATAACTACACTAATAACTGAAGAATATTCAATATAATTACAATCTTCATAATTTAGGAGCTTCCAAATTTCCAGAATTAAGAGTAATATTCAATATAACTTCAAAGAAATACTCAGGAAAACTGCTCGGTAGTAACAACATTCTGTAGCACTGCAACAGTTACCCTGAAGTCTACCAGAGCAGGAATGACTCATTCAGTCAGCTCACCCTGGCTCAGACAGATTGGTCATATTGATTTTCCCTTAGCATCCAAATAAAGCTCCACTAACTAGGTCAGCCTGCTTCATTTGGCTGGCTTATGATGTCATCTTACACTGATATTCATGACCTATCGTAAACTCCGATTATTCGGGGTTAAACTTTTGGCTGCGAAGTTGGGATAGTTGGACCTCATTATTAAGATTAAGGTCTGATAGCGAATAAAACCAATGTATCAATAATGTGCTGTAAATTCTGATATTATTCAGAAATATTTAGGAATGAACAGTCGCAGCGATGTGTACTGGAATCTCGTTTTGAGATGACCTGGTGATTGATTCATTAATAACACAATCCAACAATTAATGCTCAGTGGTAGCGCGCTGGGCTTCCAACCACTGGGTCCCGGGTTCAATTCCCGGGCGAGCCTAAGTTGGATGGCTGTTTCATCCTTCGTCTCATTGCCATGGTTCCTACCTGTCCTAATTAGCCCATCAGGTGCAGAAACCACCCTGCTATTGATAATCTTTTGAAGTACATAGATTACCAGTTTCTTATATGCTGTCATCTTTTATGATGCTTATAATTTTGTCTTGATGAATTCATTGGGTTAAGCTACATTATGCATAGTTCTTGAACTATACCGCTAGAGAAGAAAACATTTTATGTATCAGACTACTCAGTTTCAGTCTTAACTGTCTTATCCATTGCCTATAGGTTATATATGTAGTATTATACAAGTGAGCAATGTTATAAATAAGACCCAAGTGGATATGTGGTATATTTTTATATTCCCTAACTCGTGGACAGATTGGCTTCTTGGGAATCCTGGCTAATATGTGCACTCTCGTTGAGAATAGCAAAATATACCACATAACCATTGGGTCTTATAATAATACCGCACACATATTTTCCACTATGTCTACCATTCATTTGTGGTAAAAAGAACCATAACTAAAGACCATAACCAGAGTGCCCTTTCGGACATAGATAACGACCGTAAGCTACTGCGGAGATGGATACTCCAGCATGTTGCACCGCGGGGACCAGTTAACGCTCAGTATGCATCATTGAAGTAACAAGAAGACTGATGGACTGGACAAAGCTCTGGTGGATATTTCAAAAAGGCAGAAGAGTGCTGACTATGAATAAATAACCGTTTCTAGGCTACCTCTAAATTAATTCCAGCCTTAACCACTGTGGCTAAAGCAGTCCAAATTTTTTTTGCCACAAGAGAGGCAGTTTAGCCACCATTATTTGAAGCAGGAACAACTTAAATTTACAGTATGGAATAGGGTGTGACATGGATGTTAACTAGGCATTGATTGGCCAGAAGAATACATACATTGAGGCAATGATGATACCATTCTGAGGACCGATCAGATTTATTGGCTCATAGGAGTGTCAGTTTCTCTTGTGTACACTTGAGAGGCATTTTCGCCACTAGGTTTGACAGATTGTCGCCACATAAATTTAGCCACAGTTACATAAATTTCGCCAAAAGGACCGTGGCGAACGTTTAGCGGAAGCCTAGTGTTTGCTATTTGTTATATGGCAATTTGGTAGACCTTCGGAAGTCATGCGCTAAGTCGGTCTGGGTCATGGTGAAAGTATTTCATACGCTGGTAACTTGACGTCATCGGTTGGAAATGGCGGAATAGATAAAAAAAAAACGGCCTCGCTTATTCCGGTGTGCTGGGTAATATGGCAGCAATGTTTCTGATTAGATGGAAAATCTCCTGGACTTGAGGATACTTTAGTGTACTGGTTTTCAGAATCAGTCATGTTGGCAAAATTTTGCTACTCTTTCCATTTCGACTTGAATCAATGAATGTACGAACATCTGACTGTCAGACATGACTAAATACCATAGAGCTCACATTACAGGTGAAATGGTTTCAGCAGTGGAGTATAGTACAATATTATATGGGATCAATGCAGTTAGGTCCGAAAGTCTGTATCTTGATTGCGAGGTCTTAATAGTAAAGTTGTCCTATGGTACGCTTCTATTTTACTATGGAAATAAAAAGGGGTCGAGTGGTGCTGTGTGTTCAGACTAGACCTCAACCCACACAATTCCTTCCTTTATTTGATATATTGAGTATATTGCGGAAGAATAACAAAGCGAGAAAGGAAGAAAAGTAATCCTTTTGTATATTGATCGAGCGCTGTCCTAAATCCCGAAAGGTATTGACTTCATTTTGTTGGGTGAATCATTCTCCGAAATACTGCCTATGCATGCAAACCTTGCCAGTAGGCTTTCCATATCAACAAGGCCACCTTACAGTTAAAGCCATGCAGTTGATCATGGCAATTAACTTTACACTCTGGTTTTCAAGGTTACATGTTATGGCAATGTATGGGTTCAAATCCCACTCCCTTTGCTGTTCATGAACCACGTAAGAGGTGCCGTAGTCTAGTGGTCAAGGCACTCGGCTGCAAACCAAAAGGTTGAAGGTTCAAATCCCCACCATGGCATGGAGGAACTGAGTGTGTGTGTGTGTGTGTGATTTGGGCTTTACGTCCTGAATTTCAGCACCAGTTGGGCTAATTAGGATAGGCAGAGACCATGGCAATGAGACGAAGGATGAAACAGCCATCCAACTTAGGCTCGACCGGGAATCGAACCCAGGACCTAGCGGTTGGAAGCCCAGAGCGCTACTTCTGAGCTGGGCCCCCGCCCCATGGAGGAACTGAGCAGATCCTCTGTAACTCTTTGCTCCACTCCACCCAGGTGTAAATGGGTACTTCATTGTGGACAGTGATCGTAATTCTAGAGTGCTTAGCCTGATGCACTGACAACGGTTGCTCAGCTGTGTATTCCCAAGGGAGCTGAGAAAGACTCATGCCTGGCAAGGGTTTAATTATATTTGCATATAATATTATGCATGAGGATAACAGACTCAAAACCAGATACGTTTACAACATTTGGCATTTACTCAACGTCATGTCATTCATACCTCTTATGGGACTGTATTGTAATGTAAATGAATGATAAGGAAAAATTTGCGGATATGATCGCCGCAGTAAACTTAATTATTCTTCGCTAATGGTTCACTGCTTATTCTGGTCCATCCTCTAGCTGAAATATAAGCAAGCCTGATATCTATTGTCAAGAATATAATGTTACTACATATACTGCTTAAAATGTACAATGACTACAGTTGAAAATACAAAAACAAGTATTAGAAAATTTCTGTCGAGAATATAACATCTTCACAGAAGAACATAACACAACATCTCAAATCAAATAAAACCCACCAACATACGTCTTACATAGCATATATATCTCTAGCAGCTTCGTGCATGACACGGCATGTGGTACCATTGGTGCGGTCTCAAGTACAGACCATTTGGTGCGTCTTGAGTGTTTGTGTTCCAAGTGCAAACAGACTGGTCACACAGGGAACGAATGTAATGGAGTTTGGCATGTGGGATCTTTGTTGTGTCTATAATTTATGATGCAAGGGTTAAAGGTTATGATTCCAGGGTTAAAGATTGATAGATAGATTATAGATAGACAGATAGATAGATAGATAGATTCATTATAGATAAATGTCTATATGTTTATTAATAGATAGATAGATAGATAGTTGGACAGATAGATAGATTCATTATAGATAAATGTATATATGTATATTGATAGATAGATAGATAGATAGACAGATAGACAGATAGAATCGTTCTCTCTGAAAATCGATTGATTGATTAATTGATTGATTGATTGATTGATTGATTCCTTCATTCATTCACCTATCCATACATTTGTGGTAAGACCAGGGAATTAAGACTTCATTTTTGAAGTTCAATGAATCGATCAAAATAAAATTTCGTTCTTGTGTGATCTGGCAATATGTAAAACAAAGTAAAGGAGCCCGTTCTGAGTACCATGACATAAAACAAATGTCTAGCCCCATGTAAAATTCACATAGCACCCCACATGCTGCATATGATAATTCTGAATGAATAACATGTCATTAACGACATGTTTGAGGACAGCTTTACATTTCTGCTTAGCTAGAATTGTGCTGACTGTGCACTCTACACTCGACGATGCGATGCAAATTGCCTTTATTGTGAACATTCTCTATTTTGGGGAGAACGTAGTTTCTGGTTTCGAAAGGTGCTGAAAATAGCACCCAGTGACAAGAATAGTGCGAGACTGGCGCCTAGTTCTTAAGGATATGTGTAAGTAGACCTACTCGATATTAGCACTGACAATGAAAGATAGAGCTTCTGTTTTCCACTAAGGAAAATGGACTAGGAAAATGAGGTAAATGTGACACGGTGTGGACTCCAACACTTTGATCTTATCATCTCATCATTATGTCTGCCTGTATTTAAAAAGACATTGAAGTATCCAAAGAAAGAAAGAAAAAATAAGAAAATAAAGAATGAAAGAAGGAAGGAAAGAAAGATAGAATAGATAGATAGATAGATAGATAGATAGATAGGAGAAAGAAAGAAGAGATAAAGGAAGGAAGAAAGATCTGGGTATGTATGGTGTGTTCTTGGGACATTATTTACAGGTCAATAAATATTCAAAGTTAAGTGGTCTAAATGGTGGTGTGGTCTTATTAGTGAGGTGGCCTAAATAGTGAAGTGATCTTAATAGTGAGATGGTCTTAATAGTGAGATGGTCTTCATAGTGAGGTGGTCTTAATAGTGAGGTGGCCTTTATAGGGAGGTCGTCAAAATATTGAGGTGGTCTTAAAAGTGAGGTGGTCTCAGTGGTGAAGTGATCTTAATAGTTAGGTGATCTTAAAAGTGAGGTGGTCTTAATAGTGGCTGCTGTTATATTGACATGGATGCATATTATATATATATTATTTTTAATCATGTTAATAAAATAATATGAAATATGTCACGTATGACCAGGGATAATTCACATAAAATTCAACTGTAACACATTGTGGAACTTTTGATGTATTTTCACAGGAGTGCGCTTTGTTTTGAGAACAACTGTGTATGCATTATTGATATTATTAATTACTCTCTCTTGCACAGTGGGATAAATTTGACATCATCATGTCAACTTATGAGTGCAGCTTCTCACGTTGGTGATTTTACACAAGTTTCTTTTTTGACTTGGCCGTTTCCATGGCAACCAGAGTAGGCGGTAGGAGTGTTTAATATCAGTATGTGCTGTAAGAATAATGAACAATTTAATAGCTGCTTATTTAATAAAAGAGCTGTTTCGTGATAATTATTATGTTAGGTGTATCTTAGATTATAATTAGTTTTCTTTTTTAATATTTTATTATGTAACGAGTTATTATAAGTCCTGTTTTTCTGGTTAATTTAGAATGTTGTAAACAATTGACAAGTTCTATAATTAGCAAGTGGTACTACAGTAAAACCACGTTATAAGACCACCTCACTATAAGGAACACCTCAATTAAAACAATTATTAATTTTGGACCCAACTATTATTAGTTATTGTATGTTAATTGTTGCCTCGCTATTGGGCCATCTCACAATTAAGACTGAATTTTGCCGCAAGGACTCAATGTTGAGGTTTCACTGCAATTAAATGGAAAATAGTGTAGTATTGGGTTATTTTAAACAATATTTCTGATGTGGATAACTTAACTTCATTACTCATATATAACTTGTTGCTAAATATTCTTGAGATTTTTTGGGGTTAGATATATATCGTAAACAAAGAATAATATATCAACTTCTAAGGATTTTATTTTACAAGTTTTACATGTGACTTATGGATACCACATATTGCACATTTTTCTGACCACTAAACTTTGGTTTTCAATTATATATATATATATATATTTATTTTTATTTTTTTTTGGCTTAAAAACACTTGATATATCCCTCACAAAATCTTTCAAAATAATAAAATAAAAATAGTAGATGCTTTCTTGGACAATTTCCTGATAACTTTGTATTATTTGAGATCTTTCTGTTTTTTCTAAACCTGGTTTTTCTTAATTTCCTATTTAAGTATCTGCCTATCAAACCTATCCTGGCATACACAGGACCAAAAAAGCTCCCTTGAAGTACACCAACCTAAAGTCTGTATGGTGAATATCTACTATACAATACTATACAGTACATTATGAAATCAGTGCGCCATCTTTTTTGCGGATAATATTTCAGACTAACGTGGGCAGGTGAAGCTGTATGACGCTAAATGAATTACTGTCCCATCACGAATGTACCTATTTCTTCTGTTACCATGGTAACCAATGCATTTAGGATATTGTATATCCAGAAAACCACATTATTTCTGGTAACAAGACTAATTCAGAAGTATTTATAAGGTTTACATAGAAATGATTATTTACAGGAAACATGTTGACGTTGTTCAGAAAGAAGCCCATGTGAATGAGTAGAAATAACAAAGAAATTATGAAATAAAAAATAAAATAAAATAAATAAATAGAAAGCAAATTATTTGGTATTACTATCTTTGTTCTCCATATTTACAATAAGAATATTTGAGATATCTTGACCTTTTAAGTTATGAAAATTCTACGAAGTAACATTGGCAATGTAACTTGTCTTCTGTTTGTGTGACATTGTTTCATTTAAACTGGAAAATATCAATGGAACTGCATTCTAAGCAAGACCACCTCGCAATTAAGACCACCCATTTTAAACCTAAGTGTGATCTTTAAATATATTAGAGGTATTTATGTGTTTTGCTACCTCACTAATAAGAACAGTAAATTTTGCATCAGGGATAGTGTACTATAAATAGGCAGCTGGGTGGTCTAGTGATAATGCGCTCGCTGGCTCCTCTGAGGGACCCGGGTTCAATCCCAGGCCCGGGCACCCTTCATGAGCATCATCCCAGCTGGATGTCGTTCGGATGAGACGTTAAATTGGCGGTCCCTTGTACTCAGTTTCTATGCGGAGGCAAGTAAAAGATCCCACCCATCGGGTAAATGTGTAACACAGGTGGACTCCTCCTCTCTCTCTTTCACCTCACCAATCAACCCCCGATAGTGGCAAGAACTTGCCTTAGAGGGCTGCACTTTCCATATCTATCTATCTACCAAAAATATTTTGACCTGTGAAATAAACTATGCGTGCTAAAAGATCTTGATAATGGCTTATGCCGTTAAATTTGTCCTTGCTTTGTTGTGCAGCATTTTGTCCTTCAAACCAGAAAATTGTCGTCCTAAAGGTCACTCCTACTTTTAGTGCTCTGGAATTAGCTGTGCGTCCCTTAAGAATAGTTGCCTATAAGAAACTGCGTCGTTTGGTGTACAGCGGAACATCGCTGTTAACATCACCCTTGGTGTGTAAATCACTGGTCTTAATATTGAGACACTGGGGTAGGCCACCCTGAAAGAATGGATTTATGAGCTAAAAATTGTCTTATTTATGGGGTGTTCTCAAAACGGAAATTTCACTGTATGAATGTGCAAATTTACTGTTCTTAATGGTGAGGTAGTCTTAATATTAAGGCACTGGGGAGGCCACCCTGGATAAATAGAGTTATGGGCGAAAAAATTGTCTTATTTGTGAGTTGTTCCTTAACTGAAATTTCACTATACGATAAGTCACATTTACTGTTCTTAATAATGGTGAGGTTATTCAATGACATTTGTATGACAATTAAAGGTGCGCTGGAAAAACAGTTTATACAATAGCATACAAGAAATTGAACTAGACATTAGACAATTATTTTCGCAAGTAAAACCTTGATTTTATACTCAATGATAATTGCAGACACTTTTCTACCTCTGTAGTTAGGCATCCTTATTACCAAAGTTGTCAAGTCGCAGAAACTGCGCAGAAGCTTCTACAAGACTGAAGATGCTTAGAAAGCAACTTTCTAATATGATGTATTTGAGGATGTGTCTCTTTAGTCAATGTTTACTCATCTGGACCTTCCTGAACACTGATCCAGGTGGTCATAAGTGATATATTGATGTTGTGGACATGTCAATTGTGTCTATCTATCTATCTATCTAGTTACCTGTCTATCTTATCTATCTATCTGGCTATATGTCTGTCTATCTGTCTAGCTATCTATCTATCTATCTATATGTCTATCTATCTATCATCTATCTATCTATCTATTTATCTATCTATCTATCTATCTGTCTATCTGTCTATCTATCTATCTATATATCTAGTTACCTACCTATCTATCTATTTATCTATCTATCTATCTATCTATCTATCTATCCATCTGTCTATCTGTCTATCTATCTGTCTATCCCTATCTATTCCTATCTATTATCAAATGACATTATCAACATGAATGGTGGGGTCTTTAACTTGCATTTCCACGTGGTCTTCCCTCTGATTATGGCTAAAATCATTGAACTCTGCCACAATTCACTGGCTGCAGTAGCAACCTTGGTTTTATGAGCAATTCCTGCTTACTTTACAATGATATACTCTTCTGCATAATTACCCAGGCACAAGTCGTTTTTGTCCTTTATCCCAAGCTTTTATTTTCCTCTGAGGGACGAAACTAACTCTATTACGGTCCAGATGAAAGTTGAGGTCAGAGCTGACCACAGTGACCAGCATACCAAGGTCCCCTTGCTCCTTAAGTATGTAATTGTGAGGAACACTGACTTTTCTCTTATTGGCAATAAGTTCTAATCAGTTACCATGGCAACAGTTTGCCACAAGACTGCTAAGTAAGTCTACTTCATTTTTACAGTGTCTGATTAGATATGTAAAATAAAAGCTATCTGTCTTTCTATCTACCTACCTATCTATCCATATCCATCTATCTACCTATCTGTCTATCTATATCTATGTATCTACCTATCTACCTATCTACTTATCTAGCTATCTATCTATCTATCTATCTATCTATCTATCCATATATCTATGTATCTATCTATGTATCTATCTATCTATCTACCTATCATATCTATCTATCTACCTATCTACCTATCTACCTATCTATCTATCTATCTATCTTTAGCTGTTTTGCCTCAGCCAGCTGCTCGGTCTAGAAACCAAGAGTCGAACCCACGACCTTCAACAGAGCTGGTCAATGCCATTGCACCTCCCAGCATTAAAGACTTCTGTATAACGGGGTTACCAGCATTTCTTGAAAACAATTTCTCTGAGAAAAAATGCTAAATTGCCTTTTCTTTGTGTCACAACTTCACAGTCAAGGTAAATTTAATATCGAGATGTCATATGATATTTCCACATATTTCATCTGTAGATATTAGAAAGATATCAAGTTACATATATATTTATTGTGATTTATGCCCTTTTAACCGTGTATAATTAACATCGAATGCCCAAACTGGGGCAAGTAAATGACCCCGCTTGATAACATTATGTCTGAAATTCATGCGACCAACAATTAAATTAAGATAATTGACATCATGATATTTGAAATCAAGATAGATAGATAGATAGATAGATAGATAGATAGATAGATAGATAGATAGATAGATAGATAGATAGATAGATAGATAAGTAGGTAGGTAGGTAGATAGATAGGTAGGTAGGTAGATAGATAGATAGATAGATAGATAGGTAGATAGATAGATAGGTAGATAGATAGATAGATAGGTAGATAGATAGATAGATAGGTAGATAGATAGATAGATAGGTAGATAGGTAGATAGGTAGATAGACAGATAGTATATACTCCAAAATCTAACTCATTTCATGGATGTGCAGAATATTTTTCCCATACCTCTTGTTTATAGCACTTAAAACAGTCCCCTTGAGTGCTGTGTCCACAATACAATACTGCCAACACACTATCATTGACTAGAGTAGTCCTATGGCTATCTTATAGCGCCATCTTGCGTTCACATTTTTCCCAAGGTTTTGTGTCATTATGTATAGGAAATATGGAGAGCTGACCCGCTCAGCTCAGCTGATATTAACATTGACAGTTGCATGTACAGAGCAAAAATGTATTGAATGATGAGCAGTACATGGCCAAATGAGCCACGTGCATTTTCCATGAGAAGGATAAACTCATGGAAAATGCATGGTTTTTGCCTAATTAACATGAGGTGAAATCCATGCGTTTTCCATGCGTTTATCCAAATGCATGGAAAACGCGCGTAGCACATCTGGTCATCCTATGTGCCACTGTATATTATGAGGAAAGGTGATTATTGTTTTCTATTTATATAGAATTTTATTGACCACAAAGCATCAAAAATATACATGTGTCATAAAAAAATTAAATACAAGGATAAAAATAAAAATATACATATATATATATATATAATGATAAAGTAACATAAAAGAACAATCTATATGAACATAATTTAGTTACATATTAAAAACATCTATATGATAATTATGTACAACTATAAGCATATGAATAAAAAAAGGCACCATCAGGGCAATTAGCAGGAATCAATGCACCATAGAAGATTAATACTGAATACAAATAAGCAGCCGGAGTGGATATTTACATATGTACAGATTTTATATCCAGTTATATTGTCTATTTTAGGAACTATGTATAATAATAATAACAGTAAAAACAATTACATAAGCATACCAATATATGTACAAATCCTTATTTGGAGCAACAATAAATGAAATAAACAAGCATATCAACAACCAAATATATGTAAAACAAACAACCAGGCATGCACCAGGCAACCACAAATCGAACCATGTGAGTCCGCATGTCC
Source organism: Alitta virens (assembly GCA_932294295.1). Taxonomy (NCBI): domain Eukaryota; kingdom Metazoa; phylum Annelida; class Polychaeta; order Phyllodocida; family Nereididae; genus Alitta; species Alitta virens. The sequence goes on along the minus strand of OW028578.1, from coordinate 10,472,921 downwards.
AGTGCCTATAGCTACCCATGACCATGTGGTGAACTTTATGAATGAAAATGTACATTAAACGATATTATCAGTTTTTAGGACTATGTTTAAGAATTTACCTAATGCATAAATCATTTCTGAGTTTTTATTAATCATTATTTTTAAAAGTGTTTTTTTTTTGGGTGAAAGAAAGTGAAGTCTTCAATATGTTTATAAGCTGCTTGGTAGAGATCCATTCTAGCCGTTTCCCAATTTCTACAAATTATCAAACAATGAAACTCATCTTCAGTGTCATTTGTGTCACATCTTTTACAAATGCGCTATTCAGCTACTACATAAGGTATCTTGTTTCTACCTAATTTTATATGGAGATTATGAGAACTCAGTCTAAATCTGGCTATACTACGATAGAGATACTTAGCTAGGTTGTAAATTAAATAAGATTCTAGACACAGTTTCTTCTTAAATAGTTTGTAAGTTCTAAGCTTAGGATTTTTTACATTGTCATTAATATCCGTTAACATCTTGCTTTGTGCCTATTCATACAACTTAGTGATAATTGAAGCTGGGATTTCATCATCATTAATGTTTAAGCTTATTCATATGCAGACAAAATGGAATAGTGCTAAAATAATAATTTAATGTATTTATGAAAAATAAGAATATGAGAAACTATATTTTCTTGTGAAAATGTTGACTATTATAAGGAAGGCGTTTTTTAATTAAATAAATATTGCCTTTGGTACACGGATATTTTTATGAACATAGCTTCCTTTTTTTATAGTTTGATTGCTTCAAATATTTCCAAGTGATTTTATTAACATTTAGTATTTACTAGATGAAACACTATCAGATTTTAAATTAAAAGAAAATAAATAAGTAAAAATGCTTGTATTTTGATTGAAGAAAATAATTTAATTGATTAAAAATATTGTTGATATGCCCTAATGACGAGGAGGCCTTAATAGTGAGGTAAAATTCATAGATAAGTAGGTTTTAATTGTGAGGTGATCTTAATCAAGAGGTCTTAATTAAGATATTAAGACCACATCAATATGTGACCCAATGGTACCATCTAACATACACATCAATTGTATTTGACCTCTCTATTGAGACCACCTCACCATTAAGACCACCTCAATCTTAAGACCACCTCACCATTAAGACCACCTCAATATTAAGACCACCTCGTTATTAAGGCAACCTCACTATTAAGACCACCTCGCCATTAAGACCACGTCAATATAAAGACCACCTCGTTATTAAGGCAACCTCACTATTAAGACCACCTCGCCATTAAGACCACATCAATATTAAGACCACCTCGTTATTAAGGCCACCTCACTATTAAGACCACCTCGCCATTAAGACCACCTCAATATCGAAACCACCTCACTATTAAGGCTAGTAAAATTTGCACCAAGGGTTGTCTTAATGGTGAGGTTCCTGTATTTTTGTAATACAACTTAAAAACAAAAAATAATAAAGGAAATTCTGTATGAATATGAATAATTATGACATAAATATTACATAAAAAATAATAAAGGAAATTCTGTATGAATATGAATAATTATGACATAAATATTACATATATTTTTTGCAAACATAAACGAAAGTAATTATGACAGTTATGACAGTTATGACAAGGCAACAGTTTATTCCGTACAATACAGATAACCGTTACCATGGAAACGGACAAATTGTGTTTGCTATGCGTTATGAACATTTCTTTTGCAACAGTTATGTTCGTCGGGGCTTGGGCTTGTAAATAGCACAGAATTATGCATTGTTTAAATTACCCACTGGGATATTAAGCAGTATGGTTGCCATGGAAACCAGGAAATATGCATGATAGTAACGAGAAACTCATCATTGAAAGAAATACTAGAATTTTAAGCTTTTTGTAAAACTTGAAATGTTAGATTCTGTTTGTTTAGAGGAATGAAAGTTTAAGTGAGTTTAAAAAAAATGAGACTTTTCAAAGAAAATGGAGATTTGTTTGATCTATAATTTGTTGTCCTTTTTTTTTTTTTAATGAACATGATATGAAATATTCCACAGGCAAGGAAATGAAAATTGTATTTGAGAAAATTGCTTTCAGGTAAAATACAATGCACTTGTTCCTATAAATATCACATCAGAAATTTGAGATCACAAAAGAAATCTTAGAAGAAATGAGAGCGAATGCTGAGAAAGCAAGCGTTCCTCAATTATGTTATTAAATGGATTATTAAATGGATTATAATTAAATGAATGATATTGGTCTAGAGGCAAGACTGCCGCGCCCGGAAGTGAATTGATACTAATTGGTAACTATATTTATCGCATCAATAAATGTAATTTAATGTGATATTTTATTTGAGTAGAATTTAGCAGAAAAATCTTCAATCCCAACATATGGCAATGGTCATATAGATAAGAAAGCCAAAATTTGCAGCTTGTAATGTAGTAATTTGAACATTATTTCCGATAAAAGTTGGTCAATTATTCATGTTATTGAACAATTATACATGGTTATAAAATAAGATAAGATAAGATAAGATAAGATAAGATAAGATAAGATAAGATAAGATAAGATTAGATTAGATAAAGTTTATTTACAGTCAGACAGGAATAAAAACAGTAAAAATTACTGTAAAAAGTACAGGACATAATTTTACAGTGTATCCTCAGTTTGACATAAATTCTCAATTTAATTTATAATTCCATGTTTTATTAGAGCATTTAGCTGTTTAATAGTGCCATTTACCATGCTACTGGAAACTGTTGTCTTTTTTGCTGTTCAGCTTTTACTGTAGTTCTAAATTTGGACCTTTGGATCTGACTACTGTAAACATGCCCATTTAGCTGCAAATTGGCTGTAAATTCCCTGAGCCATTAATGTAAATGAAGCCGAATTGTAAAGGGATACAGAGCAATGGAGGAACTATTTTGTAGTCATTAATGTAAATGAATTTACAGAATCGTGCATGGCATGTTTTCTATATGAGCATTAACTTGTACATGTATGATGTTAGAGCATAACTGCATAATTTAAAGCAATTGTGAAAATGTATGCAACTGTTCAGTTATACCTCGCCATTAAGACCCAACTATTTTGCCTTTATGGTGAGGTGGTCTTAATAGTGAGGTCAAATTGAAATGCAATTTAATAGTTGTAAAATATTATGGCCTTTATTGCATGGTGGTCTTAATAGTAAGGTTGTCTTCATGTGAGTATTATTTACCTCACTATTAAGACCACCTCGCTTTTAAGACCATCTCACAATTAAGACCCCCTCACTATTAAGACCCCCTCACTACTAAGACCACCTCACTACTAAGACCACCTTACTACTAAGACCACCTCACTACTAAGACTATTAATCCCAGTTAAGTCTTGCACTAAGGATGGTTTTTTTTTGTATAAAACTACTTAATATAATCATATACAATGTCTTATTATATTGTTATAGAATATGATAAAATCAGCTTATTTCCTTATAAATATGGCAGATTTAGCATTATCTACCCTAAATATGGCATTTATTTTCTTATTATTTGAAACCATATGGTGCCTCAACTGCTTAGTGCGTAGCCAACCAAGGAAGCAGCTAATTTTGCATCGCAGCCTTGACAGCACCTTGGCAACGGTTGCTAATGTAGCCGCTGCTGCTGCTTGTGACGTCACAATAGTGATGTTGAAGAGCTCTGCTGTATTCAAGACAGCTACACAGCTATGCCAGTGTTGTCATATATGCCATATGGCACTAATTCAGTGACTATGCAAAAGAGTATTGCACGTAAGATACACAAAAGTTGTGCTGGCATTGGTACCCCTTGTTTGATACCAATGTTATCTGAACAAGGCTTTGTTTGCTTGGAGTCTGGTGACCGCAAAAATTATGTCGTCACGAGTGTGGGAGGAGGTTGTATTGTGTGGTTTGTGTACTGTGGAGCCTCATTATAAAGACCTTATATTCCAAGTTTACTGGTCTTAATAGTGAGGTGGTCTTAATTGTGAGGTATACTTGAAATCAGTGGTCTTATTCAATTACTTCGGAAATAGAACTTGCTCCATTTGTGTGAAATTACATTGTTGGTTATATTTTGTGTTCTTAATAACGAGGTGGTCATAATAGTTATACAGTCTGGACACAAAAGAACCTCGTCATTAAGACCACCCTTGGTGCAAATTTTACTGGTCTTAATAGTGAGGTGATCTTTATGGCGAGGTGGTCTTAATAGTGAGGTGGTCTTAATAGTGAGGTGGTCTTAATAAGGAGGTGGTCTTAATAGTGAGGTGGTCTTAATATTGAGGTGGTCTTAATAGTGAGGTGGTCTTAATAAGGAGGTGGTCTTAATAGTGAGGTGGTCTTAATATTGAGGTGGTCTTAATAGTGAGGTGGTCTTAATAGTGAGGTGGTCTTAATAGTGAGGTGGTCTTAATAAGGAGGTGGTCTTAATAAGGAGGTGGTCTTAATATTGAGGTGGTCTTAATATTGAGGTGGTCTTAATAAGGAGGTGGTCTTAATAGTGAGGTGGTCTTAATATTGAGGTGGTTCTTAATAGTGAGGTGGTCTTAATAGTGAGGTGGTCTTAATAGTGAGGTAGTAGGTGATTCATGGTTCTACTGTAGCTAGACCTGGAGAGACCAGACTGCTATGTACCAGACTGTCAGACTTATGTAGTGGACGCTGGACAGCAGAGTGATTGAGTATATGTGCTGATGAATGTTCCTTGAACAGAATACTAAATTGGGATGTATATGTGTGCTTTCTGATGCATCTAAACTGATGCAAGGATTAACCTAGTGATGTACAAGTTCTTTTTTGTTAGAATATGCTCCCCCCCCCCCTTCTTCCATCTATGAACATGATCAAATTTTCTATATTTATGTAACCAAGGTGATTTCTAAATTGTACAAATTAACAGCAAAATTAAATGTTGTATAATGATGATCTATTTCATTTAACCAATGTGATATTTTAATTATACTAATTAACTGTAAATTGAATTTTCTATGAAAATCATCCATTTCATGTGACCAATGGGATCTGTAAATTGTGTGAATTGCACAAATTTAATGTATAATTGAATTTCTCATAATAAGGAGAGTCTCTAGACAGATAATTAGCGCGATTCAAGACAATTAAGAATAATTCAACCTTTTAAGTTTGTAAATCTCATAATTGTACTCCGCTAATATCTCGTGACATCCTGTAATATTTTTTATAATTTGTCTAATTGGCGTTTGAATGATATCTTGTTTGTTAAATTGACATAACTACGCAGAATTGTTTATGTTTTATTTTATACGCGATACTAAAGTTTTAATTTTCTTTGTGATTATCAATTAAATTTGACGATAATTACTGAGTGTCGTTCAGGTTTTAGTTTCAATATTAATTGTCGATGAAATTATACTGCGCACTATAAAATTCTTGTTCATCATTTCTTGGGGTCTGGATAGGCATATTTTAAGACATTGGCCAGCTTTCTGTGGTTGACACCATAGAAAGCTGGCAGGGTTCAAATCCCAGCTCGGGCACTCCTTGTGAGTTACACACTGTGTGTCGTCACCTCACAGCGACCTAGTTATATACATGTTTTGCTCGTTTACTCATCCAAAGTAAATTAATCAACTTCTCTTATAGCCTATAGGCTGGCAGTATTAAAGGTCTAACAATGAAATTACAGATTAATTAGATGATCATGTACTGAGTTTACGCAATTCTTGTTCTGACAAGCAGGCAATTCAGAAAAATTGCCTTAACTCAAAAAATATTAATCCATTTCTCTTGTATTCTTAAGAGAAGATTTCTTAAGTCTATACTCAGCCTATCGGCTACATAGTTTAACCAATCATTTTGTTTAACTAGGTAAACTAGCAAAGAATGTCCATTATTAGGTCGCTGGGCTGTGAGGTGACGACACACAGTGTACATCTCAGAGCTCCGGATGTTGGTTGCATGAGACGTTAAATCGGAGGTGCCTTGTACTGGGTGTCTATGCCGTGATAAGTATAAGACCCCACCCATGGGGTAAATGTGTGACATGGTGTGGACTCTAAGCCTTATCATCTCATCATTATGTTATCATTACGTCTGCCTCTGACACACGGTCATTTAAATTATCAATTAGTAAGCTACAGACCCATGACATTAAGACAATATAACATAATAATACAGTGTATTGTTACCATTTATTGCAATTCAATGAATATTTCATAAACATGCCAGCAAAATATTGTCTCCATTGTTTGCCATAATGATATTCAAAAGTACAGAATAGCAAAAACTCCCAGCAGCTCAGCGGAGAGAAGTTCTAAATATAGTTGCAGAATTTAGTCTCCAGTCAATGCAAATCTCCTTAGGCAAAAGCATGGTCAGCTTCAAGATGTCAGGGAGCTAGCGATATAGAAGATATTGGACAAAATCTAATTCATTTGTGGATAGATAGACAGATAGATACAAAGATAGAAAGATAGATACAGTATACTGCATAAGTGAGTACACACCTCTTGCAAGGTTGGTTTTTCAGCCTCAGCTCAGAAAATATAAGAGATACAAGGAATTTGCTGCAACAAAATCTTTATCTAACAACAAAAAACCATTTCACAAATTATAATCACAATTGGTTAGATCAACAGTTCATATTATATAAATGGTTTAAAATAAAGACAAAGCAAAAATGAGTACACAGTAACATAAAGTAAAGGTAAGTATAGTGTCTTAGTATTTAGTGTGTCCACCCTTGTTTCTCAGCACTGCATCAATCCTCCTAGGCATTGAAGGGACAAGTTCAAGGCATACTGAAGCATCAATTTTCCTCCATTCCTCAAGGATGACCTCTTTCAAGGCATTGATACTTTTGGGCCTGTGTTGCTCCACTTTCCTTTTCAAAACACCCCACAGGTGCTCTATTGGGTTCAGATCTGGAGACATGCTAGGCCAATCCAGTTTCTTCACCTTGTGTTTTGTCAGGAACTCAGTGGTGAACTTTGAAGTATGTTTTGGGTCATTGTCTTGTTGAAATATGGCCCCACGACCAAGGGCATGGAGGGAAGGTAGCATCTTTTCCTTGAGAATATGGCAATACATATTAGAATCCATAATGCCATCAATGAAATGGAGTTCTCCAACACCTGCAGAGCTCATACAACCCCATAAGAGGACACTGCCACCACCATGCTTCACTGTGGGTACCATGCACTTTTCATTGTACTCATCACCTGGACGTCTCCAAACCCACTGGATGCCATCAGACCCAAACCGGTTGATTTTGGTCTCATCAGACCACAGGACTTTATTCCAAAAGTTTACATCCTTGCTCTGGTTTGTTGTAGCAAAAGACATGCGATCCTGCTTGTGTCTTGGCTGGAGCAAGGGCTTCCTTCGAGGTTAGTAGCCATACAGTCCCATTCTATGCACTGTGCGCCTTATCGTATCAGTGGACGAAGTCACCCCAACTTGACTTTCAAGAGCTTTTGCAAGCTCCACAGTACTTGCTTTTCTGTTTTTTTCCATGGATCTCCCCAGATGTCGCTCATCCCTTGGAGTCAACTTCCTGGGACGACCTGACCGCTTCATGTTTAGCACCTCTCCATTTTTCTTGAATCTCTGAATCACTTTAGCCACTGTGTTTCAGCTTATTTCCAAAGCATTGCTTATTTTCTGGTAACTGTGCCCCTTCTTATGCAGTGTGACTATTCTTTTCCTTATTTGACAAGAAATCTCAGTCCCATGTGGTGCCATTGTTGTCATATCACTTTGAAGATGACTGTTTAAGGTAATTTGACCTATTATACAACTTATGGGTCTCTTAATTCAGATTAATTGGGTGGAACGCTTCATCAAACATCTCTTATTAAGTATTTGATAAACTGTAAACTTTAATCTGGTTAAATAGCAACATGATAAATTGTTATTTTTGGTGTGTACTCAGTTTTGCACTGACTGTATTATAAACTATTACATAACATGAACTGTTGATATAAGCAATTGTGATCATTCTTTGCGAAACAGTTATATGTTGCCAGACAAAGATTTTGTTGCAGCAAATTCCCTGTATTTCTAATATTTTGTGAGCTGAGGCTGAATAACCTACCTTGCAAGGGGTGTGTACTCACTTATGCAGTATACTGTAGATGGATGGATGGATGGTCGGTTGGTTGGTTGGTTGGTTGGTTGGTCGGTTGGTTTGTTTTGCCACTCTGGTAATCTTGTGTTGCCAAGCTTGTGTTGGCTTGGAGGTGCCTTGTACTCGGTGTCTATGCTGAGGCAAGTAAAGACACCACCCATGGGGTAAATGCCAATTTCAACTTCTGCTTCTTAATTTTTTTCAATGTTATCACTGAATGACTTATTAGCCATCACTAATAAAACCTAATTACTCATTTTCGATGATCTGAAATGGTGATAGTTGTCACAGATGCGTGTATACTGTCCAGGCAATATATATTGAACCCGTTGCAAAATACCACAACAAATAACAGGACTACTGCCAGGCTAGCTTTGGACCAGAAGCATTGAGACCACTTTATTATATTTATGTAGATATCACATTATTTATTAATGACATAGACAGACAGACGGACAGACAAATAGCTTTTATTACATTCATATAAATTATACAATTTTAGGTGGGATGAAATGAGATAATACATATATATTAAACGAATAAAAAATTCATGAATGAGGAGACTCCCCAAAGACAAAAATGTGTCGCTACAGGGGAGCCACCTGGGTCAGAAGAGGATGAAGGAAACCACTGCAAGCATTAGTTTATTAGGGAGAACAAAAAGAAATTACCAAGTTGACGGTGAGATTGATCACAGGACAAAGATAGGAATAAATACATAATTCAGATAGATATTCTGCAAATGTAGCAGTCCCTAGATTGACATTCAGTGCTATATTTTTCAATCGAGTAATTTTTAACATACTTGGCAAAACCGCCCATGCTGTGGGCGTAGATTTTATTCCTGACTATCAATGGACAATTGTTGTATACTATTGGTACACAATATCTTATACTATTTCTGGCAAAGGTATGTTTTAAATTTGGAATTTGAAAGTTACTATTGTGTCTTGTTTGAAAGTAATGATTATCTGAGAATTTGACAAAAATTGAATTAAAATATTTTGGCAATTTGCTGTTCTCCAGTTTATAACAGAATTTGAGGTCATGCAGTGCATACATATCTGTAGTTTTGAGGATGTTTAATTTCTTAAATATTGGGCTTGTATGTGCATTATAAAATAGATAAATACAGATTTCTGACACTAACCACTATACAAATACCTATCTTGATAAGTGCAAATTTATGTACTAGTACCCCCCCCCCCCCCACATAACCATTAGAAAGAATATTTTGGTCCAACAAAGCAATACAAAAAAAAACCCTCTTTAATAAATTATTAACTTCCCACATGGGCCCTTAATAGAATGTATTGTAATGTGCTTCCTGTTTCATGTTAAGGACATCATATAACCATTGTGAATTTCACATAATATCTGGTTAGGGAAATATCCCCCAATATGAAAAGAATACTTAGTAGTGGATTTTTTTGGGGTCATATCCTAGAATTTTGTTGTTAGAAATTACACATTTTATCATGCCCCAACAATTTGGGGAATATTTGTATGGGAAGGTATGTTTGTCCATATATAGTCTGTAGTTCAAAGTAGGTATAAATAATTTGAACATTTTAAAGACTGCCATATAGGGAAGTAACTAAGCTATTAATTTTTTTAATGTCATTTACTATAAACTTCATTCATGAGGGTAAATAAAAGAAGATACAAAAAAAAATAAAAAAATAACAAAAGAAGGAAAGAAACAAAACTTAACTTTATCTAATGTATCCAACTACATACCAGAGGCAGACATCATGATGAGCTGACAAGCCTTCATTCAACACTATAACACCCATTGACCCCTTCGGGATGGTATTTTAACCCCGATGTGTATAAACGGATAATTAATATAATACATAAATACTATGCAAAAACCCAATACTTCGTACAGTGTACATTTATTTTCAACCAACAGGTTGTTGCTAAAAACATCTATTTTTAGATCCAGTCCAGTATGTCCCTTGGGAACACAACAGAATACTGATTCAGCAGGGTCAATTAAAGGTCATCCTTCACTATAGGGCTGTATAGTAATAGACCTGTGTCTGAGTAAGGATATAAGGATAGGATAGGATAGGATGGGGTGGGATAGGATGGGATAGGATATGATAGGATGGGATAGGATAGGATAGGGTGGGGTGGAATAGGATGGGATAGGATAGGATGGGATACGTTGGGGGGGGGATGGGATAGGATAGGTAGATAAGTAGATAGTCAGATAGATAGTTAGATATATAGATAGATAGATAGATAAGATAGGTAGGTAGATAGATAGATAGTCAGATAGATAGGTAAGATAGGTAGATAGATAGATAGATAGATGGATAGACATAGGGATAGGGATAGATAGATAGATAGATAGATAGATAGATAGATATATGGATAGATAGATAGATAGATAGATAGATAGTTGATTGATTGATTGAATTACATCTTTCATCCACATTGTCATCTATTGTATACATACTAATATATTTTCCATTTTTCCTTTACTTTTCATTTGATCTTCACAACATTAAATCATATTTTAAAAACAATACATTGAATACATTGAAATGAACAATATTAGCAATGCATTATGCTCATCTTTTATGCTCAGCTATATATTATGCAGCTTTTCAGCTGAACTGAATTGCAGCACCAAAGAGAAATTGTGTGCAAAGGTTTCTCCAAGGCTGTCTATGTTTTTTCTCACCAAGTTATTGAGAGGAGGTTTTGTGGGGGGGGGGGGGGGGGGGGGAGACTTCCACAAAAATAAAATATGGATTGTGAATTTTTTTATATATTAATATTGTATTTGTTAATATTAGCACTAAATGATCTTGGTTTAAATTCAATGGAAAGAATTACAGCCAAGTTCATTGACTTGGAAGTAAATCTTAGACTTGGTAGCTAAAGTCCAGATGATGTCATGTGACTTCAGGACATTGGTTGTGGGACTGCCTTGGCCAATGGGAGTCCTGGATTCACATGACATCATCTTGAGTTTAGCTTCCGAGTCTCTGAGATTTGTTTCCATGTGAATGAATTTGGCTGTAAACTGCCACCTAGCGATTAAGTTGAATAATGTTATTTTGTTTTGTACATTAGCTATTTTATTTTATCTTTTAAAAAAAACTACCTTACCATTAAGACGAAATTTTACAGTATATTGGATAGGATTTACAGTTACTGTTGAAGTCTCCTCAAAACCACCTCACCATTAAGTCCACCTTACAATTTTAAGTGACTTCTGCCCTGGGGCTGATATTCATGGTTAAATTTCACTGTATAGGAACACATGCATATGCCATACACTAGACTAGAAATACCTAAATGTTTTGACTAGATAATTTTGATATGATTTACCTGGGAAGCCTTTTAACTGTGGTCGTATAGTTCATGGCTGTTTTTGTTACATTTTATTTTTGTCTTTTTTTTGTGTGCATTAATTGACATAAATAATGATTTAACCTCCCTTTTGAAATGGATTTGAATGCTGTTCATGAATAATAAATGAATTATCCAATTCGCATGCAAGTTGCCGAACATTATCACTCAACATATTTAATTAGGTCACGGATGAAAAACATCAACAACTTGTTACTTTGTATCGTGTTATATAACACTTTATTTTGACTCATTGGTACTGGGTCTGAAGCTTAGTCAGCTTATATGACAAGCTGCCAGAGGCAGACGTAATGATATGATGATAAGGCTGCTTGGAGTCCACACCATGTTACAGATGTACCCCGTGGGTGGTGTCTTTTACTTGCCGCAGCGTAGACACAGAGTACAAGGCAATTGTTGTATGAACATAATATTGCTGTCTTTACATGAGATATTTATTAGAAAGTTTTAAATCAATATTACAATCGTTACTAGAGTTTTTTAAATCAATATTAAAATCTTTATTAGAATGTTTTAAATCAATATTAAAATCTTTATTAGAATGTTTTAAATCAAAATTAAAATCTTTATTAGAATGTTTTAAATCAATATTAAAATATTTATTAGAGTGTTTTAAATCAATATTAAAATCTTTATTAGAATGTTTTAAATCAATATTAAAACCTGCAATCACCTATATTGCTTTCTTTTTAATAAGCTTTCAACAGAATGTTTACAAATAACAAACAAAAAGTTCTTATATTAAAACCACCTCAATATTGCAGCCACCTACATTGCTTTCTTTTTAATAAGCCTTGACTAGAATATTTAAAAATAACAAACAAAATGTTATTACATTAAGGCAACTGAATATTACGACCACCTTTTGCATAAGTACTTCTGATTTAATTACATAAGATGGTCTCTATTTTAAGGTCCCACTGCATTCAATTTGTAACAATATATGATAAATTACATTCATTATGACACTAATCACTCCCACTGATGCTATATTCATGCTTGGTGATCACAAGACACATAAGGTCATCGGCCTCTGTGACAAATTATATCTCATTTGCGTAGTCTGATGCTACATCATTATCACACCTGAGAGATAATGATGTATAATGATGTGACTAATTGATGTCATGTTTTTCAAATGAATGGATTTTACCTGTTGTTTTGTTCATGTGTATATTATACTGCGAGACTCCATGGATATCATGGGTCTTACAATGGGATTTAAAGTTGATCTCCATGTGTTTTTCTGTCTTTTTCATGGTGAGACCACATGGATGTTACAATGGGATGGGGTTTAATAATTTTTTCTGTCATATTTTCCTAAATCATATTTTTAAACCATATTTTCCTAAATCATGTAACCATTACTACAGAGGGTGTTGTTGTTATTCAACAAGTTGGGGTTTGTCTTTTTGTAACCGAATCACGAAACCCCTGGTTTCTAGTTCAGCTATATTAGAAGCATAATTTTTAGATGATAACTACAACATAATTACCTGACAATATTTGAAACTTAATTTACTAGCACTTGTTTGGAATTGAAATTTCAGTCATATATATGGCTTCAACTTTTGAACTGTAATTTCTATATGTATATCACCCATGTAATGACCCCAGATATGACATACATACATACTATATAACATATTTGAAGTCTCCAATTTTGATCCCCAATACACAATACCCTGCCTGCCCTATTTTCAGTGTATTTTAAGTGTATTTGAGAGCACATGCCAAAGCTATGAGTCTGCTCATGTACAATTGGTATACATTTGTATTTGAAAATGTGCCAAATTGCACAGCATCTTTGTTTTGTTGTCCTATTTACCTACATAGGGTTCATGTTGTTTACTAGTCATCCAAATGTTTTATTATACATCTGTTGGGCATACAGTTTGTTTGTATACAAAGACTTTGCAGTCAAAATATACTGATGCAAAGAAAATATTTAGATTACAGTAGAACCCCACTATTAAGGCTACCAATATTAAGGTATCCTCTATATTATTATTATGACCATTACACTGTTATTTTGATGGCTTTCTTTATTAAGACCACCTAAATGTCAAGACTACCTCAATATTAAGACCACTACTATAATTTCGAAGGGTGGTCTTTATTGCGGGGTTCCATCATGTAAATGGTTTAGTGCTTAATAGATCTCTGTTGTGATTGATTATTGAATATTTAGTGAAAAGCCTAAACAAAATAAAGAGGAATATTGTAGTTTTCCTAAAAAACATTCTTCCCTTGGGGAAAAATGAAGATAATATATAATTATGTAGATATATATGAAAAGCTGCAAAATGAATGGTATTGAGGTATGCTTTATTAAATTTAAGTCTGTTTCATACAATAAAGAAACATATCCATTATTCTGTTGTAATTGATTATTGAATATTTAGGGAAAAACATGAACAAATGAATTTAGGAATATTATGGTTTTCCGGTAAAACATTTTTCCCTTGGTGAAAAATAAAGATATGTAGATATATGAAAAGCTGCAAAGTGGAGAATACAATTTAATCAATATTATTCTTGTGTGCAACTTTCCTGCATCTCTAAAAGTTGAGCTGAAGAGCAGCTGCCCACCAGCCAAGTGCTAGTAGGCGAGGTAGCTATATATGAACTGAGATGGTAATACAGGTATTATATTTTGAAGTATGCTTCAAAGAAACATATCAAGAAAGAATCAGAAAAGTGGACAAATAAAATAAAAATAGGTAGCTATTGATGGTTGATTTGATATGACTATTGTTAGACAAAGATATTGAGTGCAATTACATTTACTTATATACTTATATTTTCCTAAATCATATTTTTATGCTATATTTTCCTAAATCATATTTTCCTAAACCATATTTTCCAAAATTATATTTGTAAACCATATTTTCCTAAATCATGGAACAATTACCACAGAGAGTGTCGTTGTTATTTAACAAGTTGGAAGAAAAAATTATATTATTAGACAAAGAAATTGTGTGCAATTACATTTACTTATATTCTTACATATCTCAGTATCATATTGTTATTTTCATAATCTTTTCATCACTATTATTTGCCTGCAACCAACATTTTCTCTTCACCTTATGCACTCCTTATAATAGTCGCCATGGTAACGAATTGTTATATCCCGGGCACTGAATAATTGATCAAGTCTTGAATTCTTCGGAGACCCGTCTCTGTCTTGTGTCCTTTTCGGGCACTGTCAGTTCCGCATTTAATCCGCTTTGATGGTCGCTAGGTATTTACAGTCCTTTGTGATGTATCCGTGTTCTGAATTTGATCTTAATTTGTTGATTAATGTCCATTGGGGATATTCGTAAGATCTTGACGGTCCTTTAGTATCGAAAATCCTTTAGCGATATAGGCCCAGATTAAGAAACATGGAAAAAATAGCAATAATTGGTTAAAAAAAATAAGGCATTAAATGACTTTAAAGAACAAACTTAAGTGATAAAATTACATAAGACTTTGTAAGACCTTTGGTATCAGAAATATGTCGGTGGTAGTATCGTATTACCACCCCCACATAAAAAGTTGATGGTCAAGTGGTCAAGGTACATACTGTATATACCAGTTCTTCTGAAGGTCTTGGGTTTGAATCCTAGTCTAAGTACACCTGAGTTATGATGTGTCATTGTCTGATGAAAGTCAATTTCTTGAGATGTTGCCAATTATCGGCTAGTTGGTTCCATATACTCAATCTTAGGTGGAAATTTGCACAAATATGCACTAAGGAAAAGTCACTACATGGAACAATGATGATGATGATTTTATTCAGGCACATAGGGTCATTGGCCTCTGTGACAAATTACATCTCATTTGTGTAGTCTGATGCTGCATCATTATCACACCTTAGAGATAATGATGTGTAATGATGTCATTTTTTTCAAATGAATGGATTTTACCTGTTGTTTTGTTCATGGGTATATTATACTGCGAGACTCCGTGGATATCATGGGTATTACAATGGGTTTTAAAACTGATGTTCATGTCTTTTATAATATTTTATTTATATATGTAAAAAAAATTTTTTTAAATTATGTGTGCCTTTGGGAGACTCCGCTTTGACAGTCATGTCGCTTCTCGGGGGCAACACAGTTGAGATTCCAGTCAGATACTAATTTACATAGTTATTGGAATTTTGTTTTATTCATTCAACAAATGTACAATATATATTTTGATGGGTGGATTATTGTCCAAATTTTAACATCGTAGATGACGGAGATTGATAAATTTTGTCTATTGCCCGCTATTGGTATGGCGAGGGCCAACAACGTAGTCGATTTTCATCAATTATTGCCGGACCGTGTTGTTTAACGTGCCACTGAAGTTCAGCCGTGTATGCATAGTTACAAATTTATGACTTTAATTTTTCATACATATCATCCTACATATTTTATGCATAATAATGTTTAAATTCTCTAATCTGCTTCTCTTACAGGCTAATGATCCCCAATTTGCGAACCAAGAAATCGTCTACCAAGAAATCGGCATGGAGATGTTGGAGCATGCCTTCGAAGGATACAACACGTGTATCTTCGCTTACGGCCAGACCGGAGCGGGAAAAAGTTACACCATGATGGGACGAAATGAAGGCGGTCAGCAGGGAATAATTCCTCTGGTAAAAGAATATATGTTGATTCTTTATGTCAAGGTTATATCATTTTATCACTAGTGTTTGCTTTTTTAAAGTAATTTTATACCTTATTTTTTTAAACCAATTATTGCTATTTTTTTCATGTTTGTATATATGAATATATGGATCATTTTCCTAAAGCAGGCCACACTCCTACGCACATCAACGGCTGTGCCACGCGAAGATAGCTGGCTATGCCACGCGGAGATAGCTGGCTGTGCCACGCGAAGATAGCTGGCTGGCTTGCTTTAGGGAGATGTATACATGGATAATTTTTCCCTTTCCCAGTATTGGTTATATAGGGTTATGTTTTAGTGCAATTTCAGCTGAATTTAACTTTATGAGTGTAGATCTTCCATCACGTAGTTCTCTCGATACCTAGCTCTCCCTACACCTAGGGGACGTACGTCATGTGCATCCAAGCTGAGGGATTGTTTTTAATCAATGCAAGTCTGAGTTAAGATAAGATCAGATAAAACTTTACTTATAGTCGGAGGTGTAAAACAAACAATAAATCATAAGCTATAAAAATTTTAGCCGACTGATAAAATGACAGCAACAGAATCAAGATATATATACAGATGATGAGAATGAGATTATGACTGAACTCTACAATGATCATAAAATATTTTACTGACAGATTGCACATGATCCGCAAAATAATGCATGGTTAACTTGATGTCATCTGGAGCTTTGCTCAGAGTCTGTGAAATCTGTTGCAATGATATTGTTGCCACTGAAGCAATTTAACTCGATTATATATTGGGTCCAGTACTGACCAGTAATTTCACTGGTAGCCCCCCTGTTAGCAACAACTGATTGTCTTTTGGGAGTCCACCCCACAGTAAATTATTATTTTTTTCTTCTTTTTCTGCAGAAATCGAAAATCTTGAATTTAAATTTACTTTCATTGCCTGTTTGTTTGAAATTCTCTATTCGCAATATAAAATTACTGCACAGTAAAAACGAAAGTATGGACTTAAAACAAAAGTATATTGGTAGAAATTAAAATTTAATACAGCACCAATGCTTTAAAATTAATTATTGATTCTTTGTTTTATTTAAATGTATAACATCCATTTTACCGGTAAACTCATTTTTCGCCCAAACAGCTCTGCGAAGACTTGTTCAACCGCATCAAGGACAGTCAAGAAGCCGAAGTTCAGTATTCAGTGGAGGTCAGTTACATGGAGATCTATTGCGAAAGAGTCCGCGATTTGCTGAATCCCAAGAACAAGAACAATCTGAGAGTCCGAGAACATCCTCTACTCGGTCCGTACGTCGAGGATTTATCCAAATTAGCTGTGGAGTCATTCCAAGATATCAACGACCTCATTGATGTTGGTAACAAGGCTAGGTAAGGAGAAATGGATAATTTTGATAATGATGGGGAGAAAAAGTAACCGGGCCTACAGGGGGCACTACGACCATATGAGAAGACAATAAGATGACGTCACTACACCATTGTTTGATGGATGACATCACAATATAATCATAGCTAGCCATAAAATAGTGCCTTAAGCATTAAAAAATCTCCTGTTTATTCTTACTAAATGGTTGCCATGGAAACAGTTGCCACTGGTTTTTGCACTAAATTCCAATTATTTTCATGACTAGCATCAGACAGCTGAAATTCTTGGGAACATTTTGGTAAATGAAACTTGCCGTTCTACTCTTGTGATCAATATTTCCTTAAATATTGCACTATTTGGGTCTCAGCTGCTCCACTAATATATATGACGTCATCTAAAAATACTTATCCAAAGAATAATAAGTATCAAGAACCCGCACTCTCGTATTTAGGATGCGCTATGCCTTCAGGGAAAAGGAGGCGCACACAATCGGTACAATTACGTCACTGTTAATAAAATGTGGCGCTTCTTGGTAGTTATTCTTGGACTTACCTGCAATGGTGTCAGTGACCTCTTGTGGTACTTTGTGTATCAGTGACTCCGTATATTATGAGTTTCACCTGCACATTTCGATTCTCCTTTCAGGTCGTCATGAGAATTGAAACTTAATAAGCAGAATGATCTATAGGACATCTAAACAATTATTAGTATTGTTTACTGCTCGATAGTCAACTAATGTACATTTCATTTTCAATCTCCTGGTAATGATCTGAAAGATCAAAATTTAAAAGCTTAAACTGACTTTATATTTGGAGTAACTTCTCTTATGGTAACAGTTTTGAGTTCTGTTTTGTGCTTTCTTGTGTAGATGTTATGCCTTTTACCTCTGATGCCTGTGATATAATGGAAAATATGACTTTTACTTAATAACGAAAAAATATGCTATTATAAATTAATGAATTGCATCTATCGTGTGAAAACCTGATAAGTTGCTGAAAAAGCTGTACATGCATTTGCAATATTTAGTTTCAGCCATCTCTAATATAGTTCAAACAGTTAATCTCGTTATTCATCCATCATTTTAACAATTGTATTCGTTAATTCCATGACTGTCGTTGCCCTGTACTAGTTCACTGGGTTCACTTTGGACTAGCCGTGTACAAACATGTGGAACAATTCTCTATTTTCAGCCATTAATAAACTTTTAGGCAGTTATTTTCTTTCTCATCCATCATGGTAATAAATTGAATTTAATAAATATATAAAATTATGTTTTACTTCCAGAACTGTCGCTGCCACTAATATGAACGAAACAAGTAGTCGCTCTCATGCTGTCTTTACGATTGTTTTTACCCAACGACGTCTCGACAAAGAAACTAACCTCGTAGGCGAAAAGGTAATGAGAGAAGTTTTTGAATTTGTAGAAAGAGTCTCAAAGGTTTTGAGTGCTTTTATATTACCCTGTTTTGAATGTAATATTATAGCATATCATGTTCGTCAGTTGTTTAGCAGATAAAACTTTAAAGACACTAAGATATGAATTTTGTGATGCGATGTCAGTGAATTATTATAATGAGTTTCAAATTTAAACCAGTTTGTGATAATAGTGTTATTACTGCGAAAGTAAGTGACAGACGGAAATACTTACATTCATTATTTTCAATGATGAAAATAAAATGTTGCTATATCTGTGGAAACACTTCAGATTTAAGGAAAGGATGTAATATATATAATTTTGTGATGTTGGTAGGACTGGAGAAAACTACACAATACAAATGGATATATAATATTAGATATATCTAATATAAGATATATACTTATCTATAATATTAGATATATCATTTGCTGTCAGTTGTCGTAAACCATAGGTGTTCAACTTAATTCTTATTTCTAAACAAATGCTAGAGAGTGGTTCATTCTAAGAAGCCACTGCATCGCATGCCGTTGGTGGCTTGAAAAATAAAAAGCAATTGAATTAGTTTTAATTGCGGAATGTGTCTATTAAAATTAATGGTCTTAGATTGGATCTTTCCGCTGAACTTGAACTTGTCGCATTTTAAGGTCAATTAAGTAATTGGATGTAGCATCAACACATTTGTCTTAATGGATGTTTATGCATTATTGCATTACGCTAATTTTTAATCATGATCAGCCTCAGTAAAATAAATATGTATTTTTTAATCTCAGGTCAGCAAAATTAGCCTGGTTGATCTTGCGGGTAGCGAAAGAGCGGACTCAACTGGGGCGAAGGGCACTCGTCTGAAAGAGGGCGCCAACATCAACAAATCCTTGACCACCCTGGGCAAGGTTATTTCTGCCCTTGCGGAAATGGTGAGTATAAGATTTTAAATAAATTTTTTTACATTTCTATATTTTTACCATAACTATCCGTCTACAAATTGCACTTCAGATTGAATTTTTCGATAAGAGCATGAACTTGCATTTCGCCAATGCTCCTTTATATAAAATTTTATTTTATTTGAACTTGTGTGCGAGTTTACTGTGAAGACTGGCAGAATACATTTATATTTAACCAGTATAGATACAAGTTTATTGTTGCACCTTGGCATTAATTAATATTATAATATATATATGATAAATGCAGTAATTTCGCAAAGTTGCCATGAGTATGGACATGTTAAGTCAAAGAGAATCTGGTTGATTTAAATGGTAAATGTATGTATCAAGTGGAATAAAAGTGAACTTAGTTAATTGCGATGGTCAACACTCATACCCAATTTTCGAAAAATTTAATGTTTATTTTTTAACCTTCGGAAAAATTTTGATTCGCAGAGTGCTGGAAACCTCAGTGTAAGTCATGAATGTGTTATAGATATGAAATGCCCATCATTCAGTAAATGTTGCATGATATAAACATTATCTGTTAAGTCTGAATAAATCTTTGCATTGTATGTATGTTCTATATAATGGCGTAAATGTTATTTGAAATTAATTCTTTAAAAAAGTAGTTGTTGATGCATAAACTTTTATTGCGGCTTTTTAAATGTTTGCGAATCTTTATGACTTTGGAATTACGCAAACTAGCTTTAATTTTTGATGTTACGTGATGTCACTAAAGCTGTTAAATGTAATGGCAAACGTTCTTCTTTTTTTTCAAGATATATATTTTTTTAGTTCAAAGTAGAATACGATGTTGATGTTGTGATCTTTCTACATCTGACCTGATCATTATAAAATGTTTTCGGAAAAAGTCATAATTTTTTCATGGAGTTCCTCTAATATCTAGCATGTTGCGTGTGGCTTTCAAGCAAGCCACTGTTGCATAATAATATTGTGATACCTTATAGATATCAAAGATATACTTTAGAGTTATCAAAAATTATTATAAAGACATTTGTTATCAATAGTTCACTGTCTGATGATTTTCAAATTCCGTTAATAATATTATTCTCCGTCGTCTTCTTAATGTGTTAGATTCTTGCATTGCAGTCTTTGATTCACTATGAGTTATTGAATTTGCACCTGAAGCCCCCTGTGAGTCTTTATTAACATTACCATGGCAACACTTTTGTAGGCGACTAAAAAGAAGAAAAAACAAGACTTTATTCCTTATCGTGATTCCGTGCTTACTTGGCTCTTAAGAGAAAATCTCGGTAAGTGTTTGAAAATGTCGAAAGTAATCCCATAAAGAGATTTTTATCACGTTTGAAAATTGTTTTTACCGTCACTTTAAAATGGATGGATGGATTATCTTGAATTACAGTGGAGCCCGACAATTTTGACCATCCATATGAGCCAATAAAAATGGCAGACTATCTGTCTTGTCCAGTGTTGACACTTACGTTTTCCTCGATTTTCCGGAAATCACAAGGGCCTAAAGAAACAAAGGGGGGCCTAACCTCATTCTGAATTAACAATCAGAATCACGTCACTGATAATTGTGTTCGATTGTGACGTCACAGATTATGCAGATCACGCACTCTCATATGTATGATGCGCTAGGCATGCTGGGAGAAGCGGGCAGATTGTTTAAAGTTTAAATGACGTCACGAACAGAGAACAATCCGTGACTGTTGAGTGACATCATACTGGCTTATTATGACATCATTGGACATCAATCCTATGTTCAGATTGATCAGCTTTGTTGACGTTGTAAATTTGTGATAATTAACTTTTTTCACACATTTGGACACAAGCTAACACTGAAATTAATTTGAAATTATATTTTAACTATTTTAACTGTCAAATTGGAGACACTAATCTTGGCAGAGCTATATCAAAATAAAAAAATTTATCCACGTTGTAGTTTGCACCTACTACTCCCAGAATGCTCGGCCTGCAGGGAATTCTGGGGGAGGAGGCGCAGCGTTTACAATGTGAAGTATAGGGAGTGTTCCTTCTTGGTAGTCTTTGATGAAGTAATGCAAGTCAAAGCGCCTCCTGGTGGATCATGTTGGAGTGCTGCTAGTGTGTCAGTCAAGGTGTCAAGGACACAAAGGACAGATAATAATATCTGTCCTATGCTTGTTGGAGGTATTTCATAACAAGATCTTTGTGGTTTACTGTTTACCTATGGTCTTATGGGATCATTCAGAAAATCTAGTCACAAAGAAATTGTTTTTTTTTCTCTCGTGACATTAAGAGTTTATGCACGTTGCACAACTACATATTGATTTAGCGTCACAAAATAAGTCAGGGTGCCAACTGGTAGAGAATGTGTGGGTGCCACTATTTAATGATTCGCGTCAACCATTCTACTACAGACTGCACTCTTTTCACACAGCAGCCATGTTGGCATTCTTGCTTCATTGACCTCTCTTTGCACTCAGATATGATATTGTGACGTCATCAGTAGACAATGGCCATGGTGAGGTCACAGAGTGCAATAACAATGGACAAGTAATGATGACATAATATATGACGTAATCAAAATGAGATCAATGAGGCAAAAATATCAACTTGGCTGCCGCGTGAAAAGGGTGTATAGCAAGGTGGTCTGGAAATCTAGACCTTCGTTACTTTATGATGACAGATTCAGAAACAAGCATAGAGGTCTTAAATTCAAGTGATCTTCTTAAGCTTGATTATTGACAGGTCGTACATGTTGGGCTCCACTGTAGTAGAAAGACAAATTCATTTTACTGTCATTTTGATTCCAAATTGTTTAAATTTCAGATCGCATTAACTGTTTTATCAGAAATTACTGATGTGTCAAGTTAATAAATACTGTCACTGAACAATACTGAAAAAAAACCCCAAAAACTGCCAGAATGTTTGCATAATGACAGTGTGGAATAAATTTAGTCCGATTTTTTCGAGATATTAAATACTGAAAGTTGCTCAGTTTTAATAGGCTTTGTCATTAGCGATTTAAACTGTATTCAGATGACTTTTTATTTTAATTTAATGCATTAGAAGTGACATTTAAATCAAATGAAACACATTTTATCCAATTTTGTATCCAATATTTGAAATGTTGATTTTCAGGCGGTAATTCCAAAACTACTATGGTTGCCGCCCTGAGCGGTGCTGACATCAACTATGATGAGACTTTGAGTACTTTAAGGTGAGGTGGTTTTTAACGATATGAATAAATTAAATAGATAAAATCTTCAAGAACATGTTGGATTTCGTAATCCCACCTTCACTGATTATATTATGTTGTCAGATGTAAATGATTTTGCTGAAAAAACTAGGAAATTGATTTAGTTTCTTGATGTTAATCTAGAAGTGTCGTGATCTTTCAGAGTACAACGACAAAGCTTAAAATGACATTCATAATTGTAAGATTAAAGATATGAACAAAACTGCTATTGTTTCTGTGAATCTTTATAATTCATTAATTGTTAGTTCCCGTTGGTCTGCACAGACAGATTTATAATATTCCTTAAACTTAGTTAATCAGTGATAATAATTGAAATAGCAATGTGATTGAACTGTACAATGTGTTTCGATTACATTCTTATTATCTGTCTCTTGCACTGTCTGTGTGGTATGTCTGTACAGGCATTGAAGATTAAAACACTCTCTGAGACTATTGAAAACTAACGAGTGAGACCACAGGATTTGTGTTTTTAAATCACATGAAAATTACCTCATTTCATTCATGAATATTTTCTCTGCAGATACGCTGATCGAGCCAAGCAGATCGTCTGCAAAGCTGTTGTCAACGAAGATCCGAATGCGAAACTCATTCGAGAACTCAAGGATGAAGTTCAACGCTTACGGGAATTGCTTCGTTTGGAGGGCATTGAAATTGGTGAAGGTATTAATGTCCTCATGAAATGTCTCATAATGTGTGAAGTTTGGCTTTATGATACTAAAGTCTTCCTATCAACGTATCATCTAAAGCTTTTGTTACATAATAACTACAGCGATATATCGAATGTTACCGATAAACAAATTGGAAAATTTACGAAATATATTATCAACCACACACATTACATTAGAGTGAATGCTATTAGCTTGAAGTGCTTATAAGTTGTAGCACTGAGAAATGTTGCTAATTTGCTGACAGTAAGGACAACTTCAATGTTTTTATCGGCATCCTACATAATTTTTTGGCTTGCTATGGAGTGTTGTGTGGCTTAGAAATAAATAAGTTAGAAGCTCACACTCAGTAAAGCTTTTTCGCCATTTCCAGAACTTTTCCTCGTTGCATTTTATTTCCAAAAACCTGCTTTGCTGTCTGAGTATTTATCCGAATGAGGTTGGCACAGGGTCTGTAAATGTGTGTGTTAACGATCTTCAACTTTATATTGGTGTGTCAGCCGTCAAAATTATTCCAAATTGGTCAAAATTGATGGTTCTTTCAACCTCAATTTTGGCGACACGATTGGTTAATTACCACTAGCGATTTTAATGTTCAAATGTAAATCTAAACGCAAGAAAATAATCTATTTCAGAGGGAAACTGTGCCGATCGGAGTAAGCTATGATTTTGTTGATCGATTTTTATTTCGTTAGATTCTTTCTGACAAACTTGGTGACCGTACTGTGTTCTAGTCGACACAACTTTCATTAGATTACGTTTATTGTTTTATGTTGTTAATTGTAGACTCTTCTTTACTATATTGTGTAATAATAGATAAATGATTATGTTGTACTAATTGGTGACTTTAATGTACAAAGTGTTATATATTGGTTATTACTGTGAAGATCACACTTTGATTCAAACATCTACGGAATTCATTTAAGAAGCACCCTATTTAAGTGATATTTACGAAATCTTATGCACTTGCACTACGGATCTGCCTTGCTATATAAAGAAATAAAAAAAAATAGATTGGAATCATAAGTAATAAAGCTTGATAGTTTACATACTGATAATACTAACTGTAGTGATATTCCTATCTTATTATTAATTATTCATATCTAACAAGCCTATATTTATTTAAGGAGCTTATAACACTCTGCTTTCAATATTATACAAACACAGCAATGTATATGCAGCTACTGCGATTTATGTATGATTTAAAATGGGGGAAAATATTTACAAAAGTGATATGCTGAAGATGGTTTTTATCGGAATCACTGTCTTATAGTTGTCGTATGATTAAAAGGGAAAGGAAACAAAGACCAACGGGGCATTATCTGGTTATATATGGTGAAGATTTTCGAAGAATCTTGTAAATTTCTGAAAACTCCCTTGCAAAACTTTTCGCCTTGAACAGACGCTACAAATATGTCTAAAGCTTTTAATTTTTTTACAGAAACTGTTAAGTAAGGGGTAGAATAGATGAGAAATTTAGTTTTATTCTTTGTTTCTAGCTAATAACAGTTTGTTTTCCTAATGGTGCCAAACTTTTGAGCATTTGGTTTCCTGTTTGCCATTTTCCCACGGGCAAAAGTCAGTGGAGCTGCACAGCGACACTTTGCCTCCGATGGCCGAGAAATGTGTGATTATTCATGTCCATTCTGCGATAGGAAGTTTTTGCGCAATCAGGTGAGGCCTTACAAAAGTATACCATATTTGGAAGATGGTGTCATAGCATCATACTGTAAGCTGGTGTCTGATTGGTTCAGACACTGTAATTTTCCACCGGTGGACAGCACCTGCAATTCGCCACACTGCCTGAGTAACTGCCTATTGCCAGTTTCTCCTCCAGGTGGCAGCAGTACAAAACCATGGAAAATCAGGCCATTCAGGGCAAAGGTCGATGTGCCTGCTCTACGCACTGTGTTCTTTACCGGCGGGAAAATGCCTGTTAGCAGACTGTTATTAGATAGAAATTTAAGTAGACAGAGTATTGTTTGTCATTATCGTACAGTGATATTATTTGTTTTTGAAGCTCTTACTGTATTTTTTTTGTAAATTAATAGTTAGCATTTACAATGTAATCAATTAATAGTTAGATTTTTCAATTTAATTTTGATAAACTATGGTTGGTCATATCAGATGAGAATATGAGGATGTTGTTTTGCGGGGGGTAGTTAAAAGAATACCAGTTGTAAAAAACAGTTATTCTTTGTATCAACCTTAGTAATTGCACAGAAAGGCCATGTATGTTCAGTAAAGGTAATTTCATGTAATTGAAAATGAAATATTCACGGTTGATCTTACATCCCATCCCATCCCTCCTTGTAAAGCTTACTCAGGTTTGGAATTATCATCTTTACACGTTTCTTCGTCATATGGCAAGGTAATGGACACACAAATAAGAACTGAAAATTTAGGAATGCTGGTGATTCATGTAGAACATGCAAGGACATCGTTTGAAATAGTTTGAAATAGTCTCTGCTGTATTGAGATTTGCATCTACAGGAGAATATTCTATCATTGCCCCATGGTGGTTAGTGCCTAACTATTCATGAAATAACTTTGAATTAAGTTGCTAGACGACCAGTCATCATCATTATTGTCAAAAAATGTGTTCTTTAAAGAATCATATCATTCTCTCTAAAAAACAAACAGTATCTGTTGATTGTTATTGCAATGTTATCTCAATATTATTCCCTCCTATTACCTATAAAATGACAAACACAATCCTGTTTCCTAGTAGCATTGTAATTCTGCATCTTGCCGTTAAAAGAATGCATGCTTTACAGCAGCTAGAATGTGTAGACTTGGCTACTGAACTCCAGAGGACGTTATGTGAACCCAGGACTCCCATTGGATGATCGAAGGACTGCTGTTGTCCTGGATTCACATGACGGCCTCTGGTGTTTAGTTTCAAAGTCTATGAAATTTGCTGTAATGGCACATGCCCGTTACATCTTCTCTTGTTTTGTTAATTGTATTGCAAGAAGTTCCTCCAGATATAGCATTGAGACCATCATCATCTGATGACATCATCTATTTCTATGATGTCATCATGATGAAACATCATCGTCCACATTCTCCATCATGCATTATCATTAATTTCCCTCTTGCCAGTAGTGCCTCTAGTGTGCGTTCTCCAGACTCAGTAGGCCTATACTTTACGGAGTAGTTCTATAAATAACAACTTGACCTAATTACAGGCTTGGATGGAATCCCTGACCCCTCAGAGGTCAAGGCCAGAAAGAGGTCAGTTACAATGGATGGAGGAGAAGATGCGATTGAGCGACTGAAGATGTCGGAAAAACTCATCTCAGAACTGAACGAAACTTGGGAAGAGAAGATGAGAAAAGCTGAACTGATGCGCAGAGAAAGGTAAAGAAATCTTCCTTAATGATATATTTTTTAAGTGTCTGCTGCTGACACAATACTGTAGAATACCAATTGGGGATTGCTCTCCGACTGGTACCAGCCAATCAGATTATCCGTTTCACATCACTGGTGTGGCGTCCATAACTTGCCTTGATTCACTTCGAGCTTTGAACACATTGATCTTAAGAAGTTGGATAACCAGTTATCAATGCAACTGAGTATGAAATATGTTCCAGACCTGTGGTAGTTCATTGAGCATGAAGGTCGTTTTTCAAAGTTCTGTTCAGTTGCTTACCAATAGCCATTGTCCATTTCTCATGGATTTCTTCAGCTTATCAATGATTTTCTTTTGACAGAGATGCATTCTTGGAAGAAATGGGTATCGCAATTAAAGAAGATGGACTTACGCTAGGCGTTTTCTCACCCAAAAAGGTCAGTAATTAAACAAATTCTTCCTCTGAAGATATTGTGACAGGAATTGTATCATATGAATCCTAAAAATGATTATGCTCTTGTTTTTCAGACTCCACACTTGGTAAATCTGAACGAAGATCCTTTGATGTCTGAATGTCTCTTGTATTACATCAAAGGAGGCATTACCAAGTAAGTCAATGATACCGATTATTTTATTTACTGGTCAATTTCTTATACATGTGGTTCAAGGAAAGGACATCTTTCATTCCGGTGTTATTGGTATAGAAAAGTCTACATGAAAGTCATGAGAAAAACGATGACTCAATGAGCTTTAAAGATAATAGTGGATTTTCACGGAAGGTTCTCTGTATTTCCACCAGGTGGCTATGACAGAATACTTCAGTTCTATTGGCTGAAAAAGTTCCTGCCCTTGACTCTGATTGGCGAAAGCAAAAGGCATCCTAGCAGCAGGATTTTTAGTGCATTTTAATGTATATTTGACATCTTATCATTTAATTGAATTCTATTATTTCCCAGAGAAAGCTATATTTATGGAATCAGTTAGTTATGACCTACTGTGTCTGAATAACAAATTAAGTAATAAGAGGAGAGGAGAGACTTATGTCTTGCTGAATTCAGGGTTGCTAAGTGAAAAGACTTTATCATATTAGATGGTTCTTACCAAGATAACTTCATGGGCCACAGTTACGTGGAATCTCTTGAAACTCACTGTGTATAACTTGAAGGACGGATTTATTTTATTGTGATTAATGTTTTGTCAAATCTTATAGAACTTTGGCATTTGATACAAGTGGCTGTTGCTCTAATCTTTCTGGAGTTTATTTTTATTCTTACAAATTTTATGGTTTCTTTTTTGAACATTTGTTATACTTATTGGTTCAGAAACAATATCAGGCTTACTTTTTGTTGCTTTTCTCTTAATTAGATGAGAAAGAAAGTTTCATCACAGTTTCTTACAATAATTTCTATCGAAAATGCTCATACAATATGTACTTGTAAATGATGTTATATAATTCTTAGGTTATGCTGCACTAAAGTTGCGATTAAAACTTGGGGTCAGTCTTTGTAATACATAATATTTATGTTGTGAGATTACAACCAGCCCATGTTGACCAAAAACACATACTGAGTGAATATTTGTGCAGTGTTAAAGCAAAACGCTTTCAAAATATTTTCATATTGCAATTTTGTGTCTATTAAACCAATTGCAATCACTCAGTCCGATGATGTACAGGTACAACTAAAAAGTTTCGAAACTAGTCTTTACCTGTACACTGTACTATTCCTCATTTGAATTAGGTTACTCTTTTTTTTTTGGTGCATTAAGGATAAATTAAACAATATTTATTTCAATTCCAGGGTGGGCCGACCAGAAACTACCAACACACATGACATAGTCTTGAATGGCTCTCACATTCTTTCTGATCATTGCTACTTCGACAATAAAGATGGTACGTACGAGATATTTTGTGAATATAATGCATACTTTTTATTATGAAAATATTCCATGATTTATTTGATGGAGGAAAATTTCTGTAACAGTGTTCCAGCTAAGCCATTTGAGCATCACGCCTGACGCCCCTTGCGCCATGCTTTTCAACTATCTCGGCGCCCTTTAAGAGTCTATTTAAGTGCCCTGATATCCTTGTGTGCCATGCCCAACTCAAATCCTACCTGGAACCCTTTGTAATGATATGTTTGTTGTCATTATATACAGAAATAAATACTTAGCTGTCAGTAATTGTAAAATATAACATTCTCAGCCACTTTAATGATTTCTATTGACATAGGACATTGTATCAAAACAATGTTGAGAAATACCGTGAAACTTAAGCGTTTTGTGCAATTTCTAATTTCAGGCCAGTACTTTAATGATTTCTTTTGACATAGGGCATTGTATGGTAATAGTATCAAAACAATGTCTAGATATACGGTGAATATTAAACATTTTCTTTAATAAATCATTCCAGGCAAAGTGACTCTGTACCCCCAAGCAGAATCGACGTGTTACGTGAATGGAGCACAAGTGGCAGAAGCCACCTTACTGAAAACGGGATCAAGAGTCATTTTCGGAAAAAGCCACGTCTTCAGATTCATACATCCTGAGCAAGGTGTGTATTTTATGCTGATATGAAGGAGCGAATCTGTGATAATCCTTGTCTGGACAGCAGTGGTAGCGCGCTGGCCTGCCAACCACTGGGTCCTGGGTTCGGCTCACGTTGGAAAGTTGCTTCGTAGTTTGCCTCGTTGCCTTGGCACCTGCTTGTCCTGATCAGTCCTATCTGGTGCAAAAATATGGGATTTACAGCCCCATTTTACCCACCCACCAATCCGTCGTCTGTCCAACTTGCGCACAGTTGTTTGTTTGATTACTCGGCAACTAGAAAGAGCAGAGTATTTTTGATGACTCATTTTGCTCCTTAACACAATTCACATGGTTTTCCTATAATTGTTAGTATATTATTTATTAGTGTTTATTGCAAAACTTTGTACAGACAGGCAATGGATTTACCTAATTAATTTGGTGAAAACAAATTGTATAAAGTATGAAGTATGAAATCAGGAGACCTTCTTATTGGCAATTTATGCCGCTGACAAAAAACCACCCGTGGATGGAATATTAGTCATTAAGACAATTTCAATTTAGATAATAGATAGTGAATTGTGAAAGCTTAAGACAAATTCCGTTAAAATGAGGTTTAAGAAAATAGCTTAAATTGTACCTGTACAATGGTACCTTTCCTTTCAAATAATTAAATGTTTTGTTTCTTTCCAATTCACTATCTATTATAATTATGAGACCCTGTATACTTTAACAGCTCGAGAATTGGTGGAGAAAAGAGAACTACCCGGAACTCCGGCAGAGACACCTAGCAGTGAGTAGCAGTGGTTTCCATAGCAACGACCTTAGCAACCTTTTCTCTTATGCTGTGATACTGAATGATTGATGAAAGAACTTGATGATCATGAGATTTTAATTTCCGAGCACTGCTGATAATCATAGGCACTGTAGAAGACTTTTATAAATAATTACACATGTATATAGATGCTGTTTTATTTGTAAATAGAAATCATCGGATAATTTGAAGTCTTGACGAACTGATTATGCAATGCATTCCATAAAATCTTGTCACATTAATTTATGCATCTTGGGCGAATTATATAATGAACACCTTCAGGTTTCTTTGTGGTTCCATTTTGTTATGGGAAATTAGCTTTCGTAATGATAATATTTAAAAATTTTCTAATGAAGATATTTAAAAAATGTTTAATGAAGATATTTAAATTTTTAATTAGGACTAATTGACTATAGTTTGATTAAAGGGTCGATGTTTTAGTTATTTAGTTGTATTCTCGTGAGCCAAATATATAAGTTGAAATTGATGAAAACTTGATTGATTTATATAAAACTAAGCATAAAAGCAATGAAACATGACAAAATTTTAGCGAATTAATGTTCTCGTGATCTGGAAATTAGTGTACTATAAATTGCCCATATCTTCTTTCCTTACCTTCCCCTTCCACTCCTATCAACTTCGGCGCATTTCAAGCTACAGAAAAACTATGTACCGAAGGAGTGGGAGTTACAGGCTCTGGTAAGTCACATGACGTGGTCACATGACCTTAGTCGGCCAATCGGCGAAAGGAACTCCTCGCACATTCTTTTTTGATGGCCGTTGTCTGACGTCCGCAGTTTTTCGTGTCCCATTCGTTATCTTTCGTTGATGAAGATTTCTTTTAATCTTTTAAAATGCTTCAAGTTTTTGACTTCTAACATGGTCCATTTCATATTAGTTATTTTTCATAAACGGTTTTTCATGGACATTTTGTGGTTTTATGTCAAAGGTATAGCACTGATGTCGCATCATTGGAGTTTTTGCATCGTTGGGTTAATTTGTTACGTTAGAAAATTTAATTGCAATATCAATGTACAGATGGCTTCTTATATTAACTTATATTACAATTTTTGCTTGTATTAAAACAATTTAGGTGAACAGCACGCTATATATCACACTACTTACGTTTAGTTTTCGTATTAAGTGGACATGGAAACTCGCTTTTATTGTTTTTCAAATGGTCAGCAATATTTCAAAATATTTTTTCTCACACTGGTCACAAAATTTGTATACTGCTACGTAGATGACATAGCGACAGTTCTAAACATAGATAAATAGACTTTTTTATTAGTTTGGCAGTTTCTATGGCGATTGATTTATGGATGCGTTGTCTGTTTCTCATTGGAAAATTGAGATTAATTTATATTTCTGAACTGGTTTTATGGTTACTGTTCATTAAATCTGTTAGGCAATGCGTCAACAATATGAAATTGTGATAGTTTTATTGTTATGATAATAACCACTGTAGTAAAATAATTACTTATAACCTATTGCCACATTATCAGCAGAATATATATTATAAAATGGAACAAAAAAAAAGAGTACTTACAATCAAAAAATGGAACAAAATGACAAACATTTCAGAAATATATAAAAGGTATATTCTAGTCGTCCGCAGTAATAATCTGTTATTTTTCCCTCCGTAGGTGGTGAAGCTGTGGACTGGACTTTCGCACAACTCGAGTTGCTTGAAAAACAAGGCATTGACCTTCGCAAAGAAATGAACACAAGGTAAAAGTCAATTATGGTCTAGTTTTTCTACTCGGGTGGGACATGTTTTGCTATCAAAAACTGATTATAATGTCAGTTTATTTTAAGATAATGATGGGTGTAGAATACTGTAGATGTATAGATAAAGCTAATATATTTTTTAGTTTAGTTTCACAATGATTTTGCTATTAAATATTAATGAATCATGGCGTCCGAATTTATTTGATAATGTCAGACGATTTATATTTCAAATACAACTCGTTCCTCTCTTTATTTCTGATGCTATTATTTTAGGGTAAAGCTTATACATTTTACTTCCATTTTTGACAGGATTTGCTATTAGATATTAATGAATTATTAGTCTTATGATAATGTTAGATATAGATATGTCACATTCAGACAGACAGACAGACGGACAATAAATTGATTTACATTAATTTGGTACATAATTTGTCATAAAAATATAAAGTCAGGAGACCTATTTATGGCAATTAATTCCGCTGCCACAAGGCCTGGCCTCCCCATTAATAACATATTATTATAAAAATTAGGCTGTATCAGTGGAGTTCATTTAACGTGTGTTAATCTCTTAATATATGAAAATCTGGATAGTGCTTAGATAACACTCATATTAGTAAGGTACGGCTAATATATTTTTATACTTTTGCTTCAGACTGAAAGAATTAGAAGACCAATACAGAAAGGAGAAAGAAGAATCTGACATGCTCTTTGAGAAACAGAGAAAGGTAATCGATTGTGTTTAAATCTGTAATAATCGTTGTAGGATAATTGGGAAATAGTGCAGTATAGCGGACCCTAGTTTTTTTACCATATTTAGCGAGTCTCGTTGCCATGCCTATGACGTCAAATGCTTGATTCGTTGAAAGATGTGACAAACAAACGTTGGCAGATTTTATATTTTTCAAGGCAAGAACGTGGTTTATTTTCTCATTTCCTTAGGGGGCTGCCGCCCCTAAACCCCCACGAAAATACACAATTGTAAATTTAATTAGGCTAGAACTTAAAAACTTGGTAAAAATGGCGATATTTTCTGTGTGCCTTGTCCCCCAAATATGGGCATAAAGCTGGGTCCGCTATACTGCACTATACCCGATAATTGATATCACTCTTATATATACATTCCCTACTGCAAGTGGTGTGAGCAGAGCATCAACTAAAATTATTTGGTTAAAAGACATCGAATGGGGAGAAAAAGTAACTGAGCCTACAGGGGGCACCACAACCATACCATATGAAAAGACAATAAGATGACGTCACTACACCATTGTTGCATGGATGACGTCACAATATAGATGATGTCATCAGTGACCTCTTGTGGTACTTTTTCTCCCTATTGGCTGTTTCTTGTACTTACATGCAGTGTTTATATTGAAAGTACTTATCTCTGTCTTTTCCAGGATTATGAGCAAAAGATTCAGAGCTTGGAAGAACAAGTGATGCAGGTTTCGATGATGTCCAGTATCACTCCTGATGATTTTGACGATGATGACACATTTGGTGAGATTCACAAACAAACTTATTTGACAACATTTGTTGCTAAGGTTTTTTGCATAATACTAAGTTTGTCTATGTAATAGTTAAAGAAATTTTTTTTTTGAAAAAATAATTATAAGATCAGATTAATTTTAAAAATAAATTATTTTAGTCGGTGGTGTAACGAAACAGTAAAACATACGCGACGGTAAATTTATTTAGATATTAAAATATTAAAACTATATTTATATAAATAGCTAAATGAAATAAATTGATGGTAGCAAAATCTAATATTTGCAGAATTGATTTTTTGATTATATTTGATGTTAAATGTTATTTCAAAGCAAAATATTTACAATTTAACATTAAAAATTAAGATAACTAAAATAATTAAAGCAATGTTGGTGTAATTGAATTTTCAGAATGCACTTGGACTGAAAGAGAATTCCAGGTTGCGGCGTGGGCATTCCGTAAATGGCGTTACCACCAATTTACCTCTCTGCGGGTAATCCAACTTTACTCCAGTTTTGCCAAAATTCTTTATATATGAATATGCTTTGTGTTGGTTTTAAATGCTGTATTCATTTTTTAGTTTGTATTGGCTTTACAGTATCATTTTTTAAACATTGGTATTTTTAATTATTTACATGTATGCCCCTTACACTCTTGGTCAGCGGGATTCGCCAGGTAATCAAAATCCACCACTCAAAATAAAGTATCACAAACATTTCAAAGATGCCTGTCGAAGTGTTACAACGTTGTCGATGACGTGAACATTCATAACAAATTACGAAATTGTAAGATGTTTAATTGTGTTTGCTGATGGTGGCGAAATACAATGACGTAGCAAATCTCGATGACCCCGAGTGTGTATTTGAAATTTTGTTTCACACTGTTTTTCATTAATTTGCCAATGCGTAAACACTGTATAGTTGATGTATATTTTGTAGAATCCTAACTCGCTTGCTTGTTTTGTTGCTTTTTTAACAATCAGAATATTTTGAGTATTCCACCATCATGCAGAGATTCTACTTTCCGTTATAATCCATTAAAGGTGTGTGTTGTCCCTCCCATCTTCAATTTAATGCATCAACCAGGGATTCTTGGAGGTCTGTTTTCCAAAATTGAGCTCAGCCAATCAGACTTGGATCATCAAAATATGCGCCCGCTGAACAGCGCGAAGGTGTTGCAACTACCTTTTTTCGGACCGCTGCTTTTCTTTAAGTGCCCCCACTCCCCCTGCAAAATTTTTAGAAACCTCAGAAAAATTTAGATAGGAAATTGCAAAAGTTGTCGTTCGAGAAGTTATCCCACCAAAAAATCTTTCTATCCTTTTTTAAAAATAATTTTGAAGCTTCCAAGAATTCCTGTTAATTAATGTCGTTATTGTCATACCGATTTCTTGTGTCATCTTTAAGGAAATTTTGAACCCGTCAGAAAAAAAAGCCATGCTCATAATAACCTTACATAAGATGTTAGGATTTTGTATGACAGTGGTGACACTAAACAGTAGTTTGATTTATGTTTTTATAACCTTTGTTTGAGCATGATCATCTTTGCTTACTGATGATATTTTCGCTTCATCTTAATTGCTTCTTACTGGAACGTTCTGTAGCTTTAAGTTTTTCTAATACGTTCTCTGTACATGTGGTCATAAGAATATTTCTTTTGTCTATGAATTGATTACCTTTCATCATTTGCTCTTGTTCGGAAATATAAGTTTTGTCTATAGATGTAGCAAGATAATATATAAAAGTGAAAAACATTGGTTTGCAGTCATTTTGCTATAATGTTGGATGCAGTTTGCATTAGTAATAAGTATACCAGCCATCGGCATGACCTTTTGTAATTTTACTTGTACAATGTACCTTAGAATCATTCTTCATGTCAGTAAGTTATCTACATACATATCTACCATTCGGACCAATTCCTTATGACCCTGGAATTGTATTTTAGCTCAGTGGTAGCATGCTGGGCTGCCAACCTCTGGGTCCTGGGTTAAAATCCAGCGTCACTCTATGAAGGGGGGGGGGGAGGTCAGGGCCAAAACCATGACTGTTAGATGTCACTGTCAGTCATTTGATAGACATTAAGGCTGGTACCAGCATGGCCCCAATGCCCGCCCCCTGGATCCGCCTGTTTTATACCTGTTTTTATTGTTTTATTCTCACTGTTTTTGTGAACTCTAAAATCAGCTATCAGCTGTTGTTTACTTGTATTCTACACTCGAGTGTAAATAAAAATTATTCTTATTACCAGTTGATAAATCTTCTGGAGAAATCTTCTGGAGATGGGTACAAATATCGACCATAATTATTCATCTTTGAAAAAAGGCTTTTTCTCTCCGCACTAGATTTGTTATGTATTAACTGATCAAGTAACGCATGCATACATATGAACAATGCATATTAAATACTCTGTATATTTCTTTCAGGACGACCTCTGGGGTAATGCGATATTCCTCAAGGAGGCTAACGCTATTAGCGTCGAATTAAAAAAGAAGGTATGTAAAAGATTATGTGTCAAGTTTAGTATGCAGTAAAATAGATGATTTGATACATGTTTGATGCGAAGATCATGATTCAGGATGTATGAGTTTTCAGCATATTTAAGCTGAATTTATTCTAAGTAGGGAGGCTATCACACAATATTATTATCATGTATTTAAACTTAGAATTAGATAAATTTTTCTTGCCAAAAAAGCTAATTTTATCTAAACCTGCAGTCTTTTTTCACCTGAAGGTGTATTAACATTTCAGTTGCCTTGGACCAGAATTGGGTAATTTTTGTATAATAAGATGCCCCATATATATATGTGACATGGTCATCCAGATGGTCAATAAATTGAATTGAATCAAATTCTAAGTTTACCAGTTTTACAATACCAAGTAATTGTATAGATAAATTAACACTCAATAGTTCATTAAAAAATGCTTTTATTTTTACTGGTTTTCCAAATAAAGGTGGTATTGATGTCACAATTTCACATTCTTTTGTTACCACAGGTCCAATTCCAATTTGTCCTTCTCACGGACACGCTCTACTCTCCCCTGCCTCCGGACCTTCTTCCTCCGGAAGAAAGGGATGAAGCGCGTCCCTTCCCCCGCACAATCGTGGCTGTCGAGGTCCAGGACTTGAAAAATGGCGCTACTCATTACTGGAGTTTACAGAAACTCAGGTAGGTGGCAGCAGTGTGGTCCGTGATCAACCCTAGGTGGCGCTTCATCTCAAATCATTTGCATATGTGTGTGCTTCTTTTCTTTGTTTTTGTGCTATGTTGCAGAGGTGTGAATTCTTGAAAGTGTTATGTTATGGTTTGTCTCACTTCTGCCCTGATTTTCTAAAAGATCCTAGGCCTCATACTGCTCCTATAACATTACTTCGATCTGCAGACCCTGATATGACCGAAGTTGGCAAAAATGCCCTCTGATTTAAAACGAGCAAGTTTTCTCTCTGTTCTCTTTGACAAATGGATATTGCAAACATCCTTTTGTGCAATCCTCTCATTCTCTTGTTTTCTTGTTATTTTTATGTACAGTGGAACCTCATCCCACAATGCAGATAGTTGCCTGCCCAATCATTGCAGTGAAAACAAGGATCGCATCATTAATTATCTACAGTCGTCTTGGCCCTAAATTTACAGTGCAAACCTGTCACTTTATCAGTAATTTTGTATCCCGTTCTGTCACTGTGACAATAAATTTAGCTGAAGGTGTTATAGCGAGTTGCTACTGGCCAATTTATGTGACTTTTTATCACATTGGCACACACAGATTAGGTGTCCTATTATTGCCATTAAAAAGAAAATATTCCTGAAAATGATTATTATATTGAAATCCTTATCTGTAATAAAGCAAATAAATAATTTAAAAAAGTACCCATAACTTCTATGATGACTTGTTAAGATATCTGATGTTAGAAACTAATTGATCGTCCCCATATAGGAAGTCCTGTTGTATGATGTCATTAAGACAGTCAGATTTATTTCCTGGAACATCTGGTAGAGGGTGCCACCAGTCACTTTCCAAACATCCGGTAGAGGGCGCCAGACGTCAGCTTGCTATTTTTATCTTCTCTGTGGGTTTCTGCTGTGTATCTTTTACCTTTTGCACCTGCTTTTTTCTTTTGAATGTTGTAATTATTATCACACCTTGAAATGTTAATCACCTGCGGGCAAAGTTGGACGCTTGTGCCCCCTCTTTGTTTGGCATTTTGTCTTTAGTTTATAGTATAGTTGAATTACCGTCTGTGATGGCCAAAGTAGTGTGTATTAGCGAATGAACTGATGCTGAAAGTCATTGAATTAATAGATGTCTTAGCCGGTTGCACATACTATTTGACAGCGCACACTAGTTTTTGAGAGAGTCTTTAATGGTCACAAGAGTTAAAAGGAATCGTGATCTCAAGACCAGCGCATTGCATAAAATGATATTTTGTATTAGTATAAACATAGCTCAGCATCAGTGATAACTCACTGTTTATTATATAGTAGGTAATTGGGCCTGGTTTATTTACTGCTAATTGGTCTTAATAGCAAGCAAATTGAGAAACGTTTCTCAGATTATGTGCACATAGGTTCCAACTTTGTCTGCAGAGCGTCTTTGTTTTCTCGATTAAATATATATATTGCTGATATTACATGCTAATTGTTCAATTGTAATGGTAAGATAATTACATATGTTAATTGAATTCATCAGAAGTTTGTTGGATTCTCCTTGTTGAGGTTATAATGACAAATTTAAAGAAATTTCGTGGAAAATGAAGAGCAATTTGGAGAATTGATATGATAGATGAAACTAAGAGTGTTTGTTTCTCTCTCTTTCTCACGCCCCCTGCAGACATCGTTTGGAACTTATGCGTATGATTTATAACGAAGATCTTTCGCCTCAAACTCCCGAGGCCTTGGAAGATATTTTTCAGTGCTTTCCAAGAGCGTGTGGCAGCGCGTACCATTTTACCTTCAATAATCTGCTTCCTTCAAGGTGCACATGATGCTAGACGAGTTTGTTGTGTCCAAACATTTGCACGATTCAGTGTTTTGATTTTAATACCGGCCAGCAATTACTGTGCGTCTGTCGAATGGGGTGACATATTGTGATAGTGTCAGAGAAATGTTTTTGATTATCGCAGAGGATGGTTGTGATTGTGTCAGAGATTTCATGATTGTGTCGGAGAAATTTTGTGATTGTGTCGGAGAAATTTGGTGATTGTGTCAGAGGATGGTTGTGGTTATGTCAGAGGAATTTGTGATTGTGATGAAGAAAGTTTTGTGATTTTGTCGGAGAAATTTGGTAATTGTGTCAGAGGATGTTTGTGATTGTGTCAAAGAAGTTTTTGATTGTGTCGGAGAAATTTTGTTATTGTGTCGGAAAAATTTGGAGATTGTGCCTGAGAAATTTGGTGAATGACGAATTTGACCGCTTGACCGTTGTAATTAATCTGTCATTTGTGGTCTGTCAGAATGTTGGTGTATAATTGGTGAACCCAAGACAACACGATATGGCTTATTTGGACCAGACATTTTCAAAAAAAGTTCATCTTTTTGTGATTCAGAACAGAGCTACCCCTTGTGATCGATTTGTCTGTTGAGAATGAGGATGTATTTTCTTTTTGAAAGGTTGATGTAAATAATCGACATCAAATACAGTTTGTCTTTTGTAAAGAATAATTCCTTTCTGATTGATTTGTCTGTTGAGAATGTAGGTGTGATTCGAAAAAAATATATACATAATAATTTACTTCAATTTCTGTATGTCCAACTCTGGCATGGTGTGCATATTGCATGCGTTTGCTAAATCAAGCCTTGAAAAGACTTGATCACACTTTTATTTTATTGATTGACGAAATCTCAGCTTCCAAATTTTTAATTTCTTTTTGCTTATCTCGCTTATCTCTGTTCATATATTTTGACACCAATATTCGTCCTCTGTGATTATGAACGGAATGACCGCTTATTACTTATCTCTTGTGAACACAGATGTGCCTTACTCAAAATCGTTCTTGCAAAAAATGCAAATTGATGATTGCTATCCAGTATGGTGCTTGAATGTTCAGCTTCATTGTCTGATTGGGTTTATATGGCAGATCCAAATTTATGGACATATTTGGCATCCATGAAATGAAATAAATCACCTTTATGGCCAAGTTTCAAGTTCTAGCACAATTACAATCACATGAATGTGTAGAGTGGGCAGTGGTAGCATGTTTAAAAAAAACACGCAAAAATCTGGGCTCTTGCCGTGAACATGAAAACCGCTAAATATGGTCATAAATCTGGGTCCACTATGCTGCACTTTTTCCATCTGATTTACTCATAACCTTTCTTGCAAGTGATTGACTGGTGAAGTACACACTTTTTTGTGAGGAATGTGTTCGCAAATGAATGAGATTTACTCGGTTAAATGATAAAAGTGATCCTGAATGATTTTCTACGTGATATCAGAGCATGCTAGTCAGTCTTCCTTTGCTGAGGGTATGCCGCTATGTGGCATTATGTTTGAAATTTTAGCTCCGTTTTGCAGAGATTCTGATGCTTTCCATGTTTGAAGTCTTTTATAACAGTCTATTTTTTGCCGCAGTTTTTGGGTGACTCATTTTCACTGCCATGCTTGTCAATTGCTAATGTTTGTTACTTGTGAAATGCATTTTTTGATGTTTCTCTTTTCATTAAATTTTTCGAGAAGTATTTACTTTTTTGCTGTTTTCTTGAATAAATTCATTTACATGCAGGACCCTAACTTAATATTCCATAATTTTCCAATTTGAATTTCAATTTATGGCATTCCTCGGTTGGCACTGACTAGTATATTTGCTAGAAATCAATTGCAATTGTGTAAAAATTAGGAATTTTGTGACATTGTGAACAAAATTTACTCTGCTTGTCCATTGATATTTTTTGCATTATTTCCTTGATATTAATAACCTTTTCATGCATCTTTTAGGCATATACCAATTACCTACCATAAATCGGTTAATTTAAAAAATGTCAAACTTTTCTTAAATTAACATGTTATCGTGACCACCTCCCCGACACAAAACAAGCTTTTTCTTTAACTTTCACGTAATATTATCAACCGCAAATGAATTATTAAATCAAAATTTGTCTTTTTTTTTCAGGCAACGTTTGGAAATGATGAGGGAGATGTACAATAATGAAGCGGAACTGTCGCCAACGTCTCCCGAACCAAACATGGAGAACATGACGTGTGGCGATCCGTTCTATGACAGATTCCCCTGGTTTAGACTTGTTGGAAGGTATGTGAAGAAATTGTATAACTTTTTTTTTACTTTTTTTTTTATTTATTGACTGTATACACATTTTTCACACGGCAGCCATGTTGTCATTTTTGCCGCATTGACCTCTATTTGCACTCAGCAATAGTATTGTGACATCATCAGTAGACAATGGCCATGGTGAGGTCACAGAGTGCAAGAACAATGGAGAAGTAATGATGTCATAATATATTACATAATGAAAATTAGGTCAATGAGGCAACCATACCAAGATGGCTGCAGTGTGATAAAGGTGTATAGCGCTACAATTATTAAAAAAATCATTCCAGTGCGCTTTACATGTAAATAGATAAAATCGAGATTAAATAAAAGTTTAAACGCATACAATGAGATTAATCACAAAAAGCTCTTCTTATAAGGAAGGAAAGTCTTTATAGCTCTCTTAAAAGCATAAAAATTGTCAATAGTACTTCTTGCACACGGTAATACATTCCACAAGTGTGGACCTGCAACGCTAAAAGCCTGAGAGGCAGAAGTAGCTTTCTTTGTGATGGTAACCCGAATGTAATTTTACTAATGAAATGGTACGTTATCTTTCAGAGCGTTTGTCTATCTCAGCAACTTGGTGTACCCGGTTGGTCTTACCCACAAAATTGCAATCGTCAGTGAAAAGGGCGATGTCAAGGGATACTTGAGAATTGCAGTTCAAGCTGTGACTGGTAAAGATCTTTTCATGATGTACATTTTGTTTATATTCTATTAATTCTTATGTTGAAGTAATTATGTGATATTCCTGCTGTGATTGATTTCTCAAGGATGTTTTGTTCATGTTTTAAAATGTAACATGATAGAATAATGCCAAGATATTTCTACTTTGCTATTGATTTTCTATGGTAGTCATTTGTCACTTCTTTTTATTTCATTTTCAGAAAATGACGAGACTCCAACCAATATTAAACAGTCTGGCAATGCTAAGATTGCTTTCAATGATGATGACTACTTCCAAAGAGTAAATATAATACTGATTATCTATTTCATGGCAAAGTGGTCATGCACATTTAAAAGTTTTGGAAACTAATATCTGTCAAGAAAGAAATGATGAAATTTGGCCTACAGCTTCTGAAAACTAACCCTTAAGCATAAAATTGAATTTTGATACTATATTATGCTCTAAGAATTTTGATTATTGCTTCAGAAAT
Organism: Alitta virens; assembly: GCA_932294295.1. Classification (NCBI taxonomy): domain Eukaryota; kingdom Metazoa; phylum Annelida; class Polychaeta; order Phyllodocida; family Nereididae; genus Alitta; species Alitta virens. The sequence continues at coordinate 10,430,878 of OW028578.1, read as the reverse complement.
CGAAGATGGAGAGACAGATTGCAGCGATCAAAGCAGCGGGTGCATCCCAAGAAGAACTGCGCATCGTGGAAGGACAGAGAGATGATGGAGGTGCGTCTGCGGGCATGGAGGGTCAGTAACTATGACAACAAGTAACTAATAGCATAGGTGTCAGCCGGCGAATTCAATCACAGCTTTGCTATTTGTTTTGCAGCCATCTTCACTTGTATATATATTATATGTACAAATGAAATAAAGGATCTTAGTCCTGGTATAAATCCTTTTCAGCTGTAGAAACTTTGCGGAATACGGATACGTTTTCCTAGATCTTTAGAAGCTCCTTACCTACGAAATGTTGTAAATCTGCTTGACTTTAGCAAGTTTTTTCTAAAGCTTTTTCCTCTTCCAGATTCAAGCAAGGACAGAGCAGAGTCCGACCAAAACGCGAACGACAATCGCCTCTCCTACATTTCTGAGGAAGACCTTCCTGAGCACCTCAAACTCGGCAGTCAGTTCACGTTCAGAATCACGGTCCTCCAGGCCTCTGGAATATCTCCTGAATATGCCGACATTTTCTGTCAATTCAAGTAAGTTGCAGACTCATTTAAATTGCTTTTAAGTTGTTTATTGCCAAATATGTAGGAAACAAACTACAGTTAATGGTCTATTTTTTGTCGTTCCCTCCTGATGGCTGTATTTCAACAAGAAAACTGTACATGTTTTCTTTGCAGTTTGTTTATCACCTTCATAACACATTTTGTCGATCATCTTCTTCATAACACAACGTGCTAATGGCTATGCAAAGTTATGATAAACTTGACAATGGGGAGAAAAAGTTACAGAGCCTACAGGGGGGGGGGGGGGGGCGCACTACGATTGTAGTACATAAAAAGACAATAAGTAGACCTCATTTACACCATTGTTGCATGGATGTGGATAACGTCACAATAAAGATGACGTCATCAAACAATACTTATCTGCTACGGTGTCAGTGACCTCTTGTGGTACTTTTTCTCCCCATTTGATGAGCGATATCATCAAATATATTTGGCCTAATGATGACATAATATATTAAGAAGTAGTATGGTCCTACAATGTTAGATTAAGTGAAATACTGTACAAGCCACACTCCATTTATTGCATGGGCTCAGTTGTTCGACGTTTCATAAGTTTGTAAATATTGTTAAAACTGAGTCATAGAAATAAAGTTATAGAGGAAATATTAGCAGAATAAGGAACTCCTTTTTATGCCATATGTAACGGAAAAGCCATACATGTTTATTTTACATGGTTGTTTCAGCTTCTTGCACAGACATGACGAAGCCTTCTCTACGGAACCTTTGAAGAACTCTGGAAAGGGACCTCCCCTTGGCTTCTATCACGTACAAAACGTTAGTATCTTATAGAAAAACAAAACTCATGTAGTAGTAGTTGTAGTAGTAAATTTTATTGACCAAAGGTCCAAAATAGTACCAAAGTACGATAATAATACAGGTAAAAGTCAACAACAGTCAAACTCATAAATATCATACAGGGCTATAAATTTTTCTGGGCTGTCTCCCTTACAAATCTCACCCAGATGAAAATCCAAACTACTCTGTTCATATTGTATATTCTCTACACGAGGGCTTTCCTCTATAAAATGTTTCTAATCTTGAACTTAGGCCGAAATTACAGATATATAGTCTCTCTTCTCTTGGGACTCTAGCCCACCCACCTGTCTCTACCTTCAATCATAAATTTGATAATTGATTTACATGCGACATTCATCTTACAATTGCTCATTGCTCGCGTAATATTGTTTTGCAGTTCACTGTAACAGTGACGAAATCTTTCATCGATTACATCAAGGGCCAACCAATTGTTTTTGAAGTTTTCGGGCATTACCAGCAACATCCACTTCACGAACAAGCCAGGGACAATCATTGGTAGGTTGATAGAAATACCTTAATTAGTTATATTAACCTAATTAACATGTAAATACCTTGTTATAGAGCATTCAATCGAACTGACTACATTTCACATATGAGATTCATGGAAGTGTTGATGTGATGTCATGCTGTTTTAAACAGCTGTGGCCAATTCCGAAGTTTATTGTTTATCCAATAATTGTGAATTACAGGGAGGGTCTTAACAATTAAATGTGGGCCGGAAGGTATTGCAGCAAGTCTGACACCCACTAGTTAACTGTTAGAATTGAGTCCACACTTGCATACGTCACATCAGCAGTTGTGGTGGCTTGCTCGGACTGAGTGTAGTCATTTTGATTGAACAAGCAGTAAAATTTATTAACATGTATTAAGCTTGTTAATAGTTTTCAGTTATTGTGATATTACACCAAACTCGTGGTTCAAACATATTTTACCAACGAGCCAAAGGCACAAAAACGTATATGATCTGAATGTTTAAGTTGTAATGGCACAATTTTTGAGGGTACAAACAATCGGTATCATATACAGATGTTGTAAAAACGATGCATCCTGGACCAATTCTTGTGGTCTGTGATAATTCACGATAAATCCTTAAACTGATACAAAAACTTGCAAACTAAGTGATTCCAAACGGTGGCTGTGACTGCGGGGTTCCACTGTATTGTGTAGCATCCACCAATGACCTCAAACTCCGGCATCCACAATCATGACAATGGCTCTCAAATGAAGTGACTTAACAGTGAATGAAGAAACTAAAATATAACAGGAAATCCATGGGAAATCAATGTTTTCCTTTTTAGGCTGAAAAGATAAATTGTTTTAAAAGTGAAAATTCTACAAAGTGCAAAACATTCCGCATAGAATTTATATAAAAAGATGTTAGTATGGTACATTTTTAGTGAGGAAATTATATATTTCTGCTAAAAAAAACCTGATTTTTTTTTGTCATAATATGTAAAATTTAAATGCATTATTATTGATTATTATTTCATTAAACCTTTAAAAAATCCTGCCTTTTTCATAATCTGTAAATGTTTAATAAATATTTATTGATTATTATATCATTAAACTTTTTTTTAGTTTGAGGTCCCGCGCACCTAGGCGCAACTTCCCACCAACACTGCCAATCTCAAAACCAGTTCCCTCAACCAAATTTGGAGTTCTGCAACCACTCAGGTATGTAAATAACGATATTAATGACCATCAAATGAATCCGCAATGTTAGTACTTAGAGTATCGATATTCACCTTTGTCAATGTTTGAAAACCCTAAATTCTTCAAAAATTGTGCAAGATCCAAAAAATGTCGCATTTTATATTGTGATGTCACCCGAAATAATTCTGTCACTGTTGATATTGTGGAATGTATATATGAATTCTTCATTACTTAAAATTTAAAATTAATGCTTTTTGTATGAAAAAACAGCAACAAAACCTAACCTACAATTACACAACAAAAATATTACCCTCTCTTTCCCGACAACGCTTAAATGTGCTTAATATTCATCACATCTCTTTACTTTTCCGCAGTTATCACATGTGGTAAATTTATCTTTGTGCACTTTTACAACTTTCAACTCTTTTTACTCCTTAGATTTGGAGTATTATTTTTTTTCTAGTACAACAAATTGAAACATAACTTCACTCGAAAATTGGTGTTGTCCCAACATTTAACACTTTGTTTGTAGATGTCTTTTTTTTTTGTGTGTGTGTCTGAATTCTGAATATTTATTTTTAACATATACCATCCATCTCTTTCACTTGAAATGCTAGTTTTGGTTCTTAATACAAAAAATGTTCTCATCTTTGTATGTTGTAACATTCAGCTTTAAAATTTCAAAATTCTGCTAAACAACATCAAAATGTTTGTTTGTAAAGATACATACACATTTCGTTATTTTCAGTTAATTCCTCATAATTTGTCTTCTCATTTAGCTGTAAAATAAACTAGTTATCTCTAATTACAACTTTGGACACACCCAACAAAATGTTAATGTGTCGTAACATTGTATGCTTTTGTGTACATGTACATCACTATTTAGTTTTTTACATCTTCTTGACCTGTTATCTCCGTTATTTCTTAATAGATGTATATAAAACACTCTTTTAAGTTTTTTAAACATCAAATGAAAATTCTGTGGCGAAACTTTCAACACATTTCTTTACACGCACATCAATGTTTTCTGTGTTTATTTTCGTATCTATTTTTATTTTCACTTTTCGTTTCTTCAAACTTTTGTATTATTTTGTTGTCTGTAGCGAAGAATGTCCCAAAACGCCACCAAAGAATAAGAGAAGAGAATCAATTGCTTTTAGTTTATCACCTCGGTTATTGAAGTCAAAGTAAGTCGAAAGAATCTTACAAATTAAGGATGGATTGGTATTACTAATACCTACTCACCTCACTGGCGGATCCAGCCCTGCTTCTACGGGGGGGGGGGGGGGGGCACAGCCTGGCTAAAGAGGGTTCCTGTTGGTCATTTCATTGAAAACGTATAGTAATTAAGGCTGCTACGGAGGGGGTCATGACCCCAATGTATTGCCCCCTGGATCCGCCAGTGACTTATCTAAGGACTGCCAACTAACTTTATACTAATACCTAATGACGGTGAAGGGACCTCAGTTTGCTAAGTTTTTTACTTTGCATTATTCTTTTATCTTATTTACCTTGGAAGTTTTATTTTTTAGGGGTTAACTTAAGTTATCATTTTTGCCGACACACTCCACATCTAACCACAAAGCTGCTGGTGTACCAATCCCTCGTATTTATTTATTTTTAAGTCATTAAAACAAGGCATTAACTTTTTTAAATGCCATGTATCTAATAAAACTATGAAAGGCATACATGTATCAGATATGTTGATAGATTATTTTTTGACATTTTGGACTGAAATCTATTTATGGCTTGGGCTACGACCTTGAAAGCCAAATACATTTGTATTTCGATTTTCAAATACCTTTAAAAAAAGTGTGTTTCATATTACAGGACACGCAATTTTGGTTCATACTTTAATTTGAATTGAATTGTCTGTCAGGACTTAAAGCTAAATATTTTTTTGGTGCAGCAGCAACTCTCTCGTTAAACAAGTTATGTTTTAAGACACACAGAAAATATTAGTTTTACATAAAAATTTCTTCTCTTTAGTAATATATATAATAATTTATTGAGATATCTTTAGCATGCTTATTTTCTATGTTTTCTATACTCTATCCTCAAATATTGTCATAATGATTGAATAATTGCTCATCTTTAATAAAATTTCCATGGTTACTGCTCAATAACACTGACTGTCGGAGTGTCTGTAATTAACTGAATGTTTGTTCGAGATAATTGCATAGTTTGTAGTTCTTTCACTTTCTTAATTAATCAACCTGGTTTTCCTTTATTGTACAATTTTTTTGCCTGTTTAAAGGTATTTTCGTTGAACAGAATAGAATGTCAAATTACAGATCTTGTGTCCGTGCAAAATGATTAAATCTCTTAATGAGCCTTGAGGATGTTCTATTCTGTATTGATAAACAAACACTAATTAAGCATGTTAAAAATATCAGGACATGCACACTGTCCTTCAGTATGCTGGGAAATATGTGTTCATAACTTTTAAGAAAGTAAAAAATTTGGCCTTTTTTGTAAGTATTATTGCAAAGAAACATCGTAATTATGGTTTTTAATAATAGATGTATTGCCTCAATTTGAAGGCTGTGCAATGCAAAATACCTAAACAGCATGACGTTGCATTTCTTTATTCATAATTATTTGTCATTTTGTATTTCAGCACTAGTCACATCCATGCCAAATACGACATGTTGGTCTGGTTTGAGATTTGCGAACTGGCGCAAAACGGAGAATATGTTCCCTCGGCCGTGGACCACTCCTACGACATGCCTTGTGCTGGGACCTTCCTACTGCATCAAGGCATACAAAGACGTATTGCCATCACTCTTGTTCATGAAAGAGGTAAGAACTTTTGAATGATATAAAACAAAAGCAAACTGTATTTTCCAACTGCTGTAATTATAACTTCCTTATTAGCTGTAGCTGAATGACGCCCTTGTCTCCCATAAGAATTATTGTCAACAGATGAATAAATTCCCTGCCAGCCATATATTGAGAATGATTAAACTCAGAATTACCATTATTTGTAAAGCCGGACAAAATAGAAGCCATTTATAAGTAGAGTTTCTTTGGAAAGAAACATCAGTGTTTCTTTGAAACCGGCAGTGGAGTTTCTTTGCAAACTGTTTCTATGGAAACAGATATTAGTTTTTCTTTTGAAACAGACTAGAGTCTTTTGGAAATCGACAGTATTGTTTCATTTGCAAAGATAAAGTAGTATTCTTCAGAAACTGATAGTGGCGTTTCCTAGGATGCCGACTGTATTTTTTTTTTGGAAACTGACAATATTAGAATTGTTTCTTTTGAAATAGAAACCAAAAGTTTTGTTTCTGTGGAACCAACGGTAATTTTTCTTTGAAACAAGAGAGTACTGTTTCCTTGGAAACCGGCACTATACATTTAGGAAACCAACAGTAATTTTTCTTTGGAAATCATCAATGGCATTTCTTAAGTAACGGACAGTGATTTTTCATTAATGTTGCAAATTAAACTTGCCTTTTCCAGGTCCTGACCTTATTTGGCAAGACGTCAAGGAGCTAGTTGTGGGAAGAATCCGCAGTACCCCCGAATGGAATGAACCGGATGCTGAAAATAACGTCCTGAGCTTGAACCTACTTCCTGCACATTATATCCAACAACCTGGTGATGACAGGTAAACAACAATTTGGTTTGCCAATATAATATTTCGTTTAGATCACTGACGTTAGCTAGCGAAGTTAATTATTGTAATACGCATTATTCTATTAACATGAAGGTAGCAAGCTAGATTCGGCTGCATGGGAGAACTCTGCTTCCCAGGAGAATTTTTCTGATTGGCTAAAAACCATCGCGGACATGAAAGGCGATACTAACGTCCATGAGTATGGCAATCTAGCTTGTCATTTATTAGTATTATGCATAGTTTATAGGTTCAGAATGTTTTGAAGGATTTTTGCCATAAGTCCCAGTGACGTTGTACCATCTTTGTCCGTATTAAGTACTATTATGCATTAAATTAAAAGACATTGTTTCGTGGTATTTCTGCTGTCACTTTAACACATCACGAATTATAATAATTTACTACACAAGCTGAGCAAAAAGAACACATTTACTGTTATAATTAGTGTAATATATCCTCAAAAATATTTTTGTTTTATTTCCAGGGTATTTTTTCGCTTTGAAGCTGCCTGGGACAGCTCTCTCCACAACTCACCTCTGTTGAACAGAATCACACCCTACGGAGAAAAGATCTACATGACCTTGTCTGCTTACTTTGATGTATGTGAAAAATATACCAACTTTTTCCTTTAAATATAAACTGTAATAAGCTGATCATCTTGAAAACTAGCATTTAACAATGGAATGTATATGAATATGTCAGTTAGAAATAGACTAATTTTATGTTGAATACACTCTTAAAAACGGATTAATTTACTTAAAAAGACTAGCCATAGTTAGAGAAAAGTTCACCTTTTATAATTATTACAATTGAGCTTAATTTAATGTACAATGAAATATTCTGAAACTTAATACTAGTAATCAAGGAGAATAAACCAGATTTATAAATTTAGCAGATTAGTACAGTAGAACCTGTCATAAAATCCACAAAAATTGTAAGAAGGCAACTGATGTTTATTTGTAAAAGTTTATTCATTTAGTGCATTTTAATGTATATTTGACATCTGATCATTTAGTTGATTTCTGTTATTTCCCAGAGAAATTATATTTATGAAATCAGTTAGTTATGATCTACTATGTCTGAAAAGCAAAATGAGTAATATTGATTATTTGTATATACAATGATTATCCTTCATAATAAATACTACTACTACTACTATGTCTGCTAGGCTATAGAATCTGAATCCTTTTGAGTACAATGTAGAAAGTAGAAATAATCTCTCTAATTAGGATTCTTCACCATTAAGCAACATCTGCAAAGTTTAGCCATGGACAGTCCTCATGAGACATTCAAGTGTTTAATCTCGTGAAATCTGCGCATATTCTTAGCACGTTGTTATAAGGATTTATGATTTCTACACACTATTATTTTGCTTCCAGGTGGAAAACTGCGCTCAACCAGCCTGCATCACAAAAGATCTTTGTATGATATTCTATGCTAGGGATTCCCGTATCGCCTCGGCTAGGTACGTTTTATTCTTCCATGTTGTGTTGGCAACTTGGTATTAAACGATTTGTATATTTATACCCAAATATTTCACATAATCAAACTATAATGAAATCCTATTGTTTTGTGTAGTGTGCTCGTTATATATAGTCTGTAATTGATTATTTTGTTGCTGTTAAGTTATCAGTGGTAGTTTCAATTTTTTTCAGTCTTTGTGTAATGTGGGTCTTTATGCGTTTGATTTTATTTGGCAGCTTTTTGTCTTATTAACCAGTTAGCGATCACACAAAGTTACACTCGTACACCTGCTGTACAGTAATAGTTTCACATATACACACTTCATAACATTCACATCACTAAAATGTACACTTAAGCATTTGTTAAGTGTTGTATGTTTTATGAAGTAGTAGTGCTAGTTCTACGGCTCACTGGTGTTCATTAGACTCAGGAGTCGCCATTCAGGGTCCAGTAGGTGCTGCCACCTTGTGCTTTTGGTGTTGTATTAGTTTGGTGTTTCTAATCTCGGTCTGTTTATGACTTAGTGGTCGTTTCAGGACATTGAAATCGCTCTTCGGACACGGCTTTGGAAAACACTATGACTACAACCGAATCTCTGGAGTGTACGAACTGACATTGAACCGCTGTTCCGATTCAGGTAGTCCAGGTGGCTGTGATGAAGTGTTGCACTTTCTTAGCTTGTAGTAGTGTATTAGACGTCTCGTCTATCATATGCACTGTAAATATCACCCTTTCCAATCGCCCAGTAGATTTCTAAATGACTGCAACAGCTGCCGTAACTAAAATAAGTGCTATGTAATTTTTAAACATGCAATGTCATGCATGGTATCATTCATCTTAAGTTTTAGATAAGATAGACAGTCAGACAATAAATATATTTAACATTAATTCAGTACATCATAAAAAAATATAGTCGGGAGACCCTGTTATGGCAGTTAATGCCACTGCTGAAAGGCTATGCCATGAATAAAATATCATAAATTAGGCTCTATCACTGCAAGATCAGATAGGGAAAGGAAAGACATTGAACATCAATGGTTAAAGCGGCAACAATAATTTAAGCTGTTACAGAATCCGACACAAACGTTGTGGCCGTCCATAGACTTGCCGGCGTTAATAACGATGGCCAGGGGTGGGATCTAAAACATTCTGAATGACAAGAACGATAGATACGTCCTTCATTGACACGTTTTATGTGTTAGATTGTTTGAATCCGCCCCTGGCCATCGTTATTAACCCCGGCAAGTCTATTGACGGCCACAGCTTTCGTGTCGGATACTGTAATATGTTTATTAAACATTGAAGTATATACTACTATACTGAATTCACTATGATTAATGATGCTATATCTGTATCTTTCATGTATTTTGATCTTTATATTTTTTTACTGCTGTACGACAAATAGGTCAAATTTGACCTAAAAATTGTCAATAAAATTTATCTATCTATCTATCTATCTGCTGCCTAACTTGCTAATCAAGAAAAGTTACATGTAAACTAAGACTGTTTGAATCACTTTAATGATCACTTGCAAGCTCAGACTTCATTGTATACAATGTGAAAATTTATTCTGAACAGCGTACACTTAATTAAGCCTGTCAATACTTTTAATGTGAAAATCTTAAGCCTTTTTGAGTTAGGTATTTGTAATTAATGGCAAAATATTTATTTGGCCGATTACCTGTGTCACTTCTGGTTAATTAATTACATATTATGCAGTTTTACCATGCTGATGTCTATAACAGAAATTTTGTCTTCTTAAGTTTTAGATAAGATAAGATAAAACAATTATGTTTAAACCTGACCTTTGGTAGTTCATCAGTGTATAGAATTAATTCATTTCTCAAAGGTCTAAATTTTGCTTCACTCACTGGAGCTTTCCTCCGTGTCACATGATAGCTGCGGAAGTCTGTGTGACATGCCGACGAAAGCTCAAGGTAGTAGAGCAAAATTTAGACCTTTAAGAAATTAATTCTATCCACTGAAGATAAGATAATTGTAATATCATTATATATCAGTCATTATGCAATATGCAGCCATTATTAAAACTGATAATTTAGCTAATTTACTAAAGCTGATAATATCTGCATTGGCAGTTGTTCAGTCATATGTCACTAATATTTACTGTCTCAAAATATATACCATATTATAATAATTCTTAATGTAACCTAGCCTTTTATAGAAATGCTTTTGTTACCCCTATATATATTATTATTATACATAATTACATTTATTTCATGCATGTTTTTAAAAATTTTACCCGCCCCCATGCAACCTTTTCTGACTTTTTACAAATTTTTTCAAGGCGCTCAACGAAGACAAAGAAGAGTTCTAGATACGTCCTCAACTTACGTACGCGGCGAAGAGAATCTCCAGGTTAGTCAGAAATATGTTGGCAAACTATTTAAGCTGACTGAATAAACTGAAAATCTTAACGCTTAACAATGTGGAACAGTTATGCCATAGTAGCACAGATGCATATACACAGATTGGACAGTCCTTCATTTGCATAAGCCATCAAGTGACGTGATTGTTGTTATTGTTATTTCTGCGTACTTAACATTAATGTAAACATGAATCCTGAGCATTAAAAAAAATTTCATGATGGAATTCTTGGATAAATCTATAACATTAATTATTTGATTTTGGTTAGTGTATATAAATGAACAAGTTATTTCTTTGTTTGATATGAAACCGTCACTGCAGGCTTGTTGTACAGTGAAACACTAACCCTGAACAAGCTTACATTGGTTCAATTGCACTGTCTTTTCTGGGTATTATTACTTTGTGATAGTAGTGTATCCATGGTTTTACGAAAAGCCAAACCCAAATTTTTTAACAAATAAAAACACTTCTCTGTAAAAATTACTTAGCTATCTTTCCATTAAGATATATATAATATCTTGCTGTCTTGCCATCATCATGGTCACTTGTTATGGTCACAGATGAAGAACAGTACTATGGCAAATACACCATATTGTCACCATCTATGGCAAGTGTCGGAGAACTAATGGCCACGGCTGTAGTTTTAATAGTAATTGGAGTGGCCATAGAATCAAGGTGGTCTTTACATTGGCTGGTCTTACTAGTGGAATTCTTTTTAACAATGTTTCATTGGTAACGTTGATAACTATTTCTTCAAGAATTTGTTTCAATTATTTTTCCAGGGTTGGCGCCCAAGAGGTGACTCTCTGATCCTCGATCACCAATGGGAGTTGGAAAAACTGACTCGCTTGGAACTTGTTGAGAAAGCTCGTCATATCCTACTGCTGAGAGAAAAACTTTCGGAACAAAACAAGACACAGGAACTGACCAAACTGGACAAACAGGCGTCTAATATCTCCAAGCAGGTCTGTGCAAGAGTTTTAAGTCATTTAATAGCGAAAGATTGATTCATTATAATCGTATAATCACTTTAGTTGGGAGCCCCCTTAAAAGACAGCCGTGCTGTTCCTGGCAAGTGAAAAGCCAGTTATGTTAATCTATAACTAATTAATTTTCCAGCAATGAGAAATTGTTTCAAAGCAATACTAGAAGTTGGTCAGACTCTATTCGATCCTATTCTACCTTGTTTACTGTTCTACTGATTCCTGTGAATTATCCCAATTCATTTTCTGTCATCAATACATAGCTGGAACTTAGAAAATTGAATAAAGCCATTTTTAATTGATAGAAGTTGATGACAATTTAAAATATGTATAAGAATTCCGGGATGGATGGCCAATGAAAGTTTATGACACTTCTTTCTAGTAAAATGAGTCGAACAAATTCTGAAATATAATAACATTACTATATGAAAATATGACAATAATTACTACATGTATTTATCAGCAGGCAAGCTTGCTGAAGATGAGAGAGCGAGGAGATATTGGCCGAGATGGTGACGTCGACGAAGCATCCGCTCGTCCAGAAAGTGAATATGACCGGGACAAGGAACTGACCTCACGCTGCTTGAAACTTCTCTTGGCTGGAAGGCAGTCTTCTGGCAAGGTAATAGTCCTGCTTTTATTCTCGAAATATACTAATTTTTAATTACTGGCAACGGAAAAGATCTCAGATATATCTTGTACTCATTCTAATGAAGAGCTATGAAGTTGCTATGAAATTAGTAATGAACTCAGGCAACTGGTTTATGAACAGAAACTAGGCAAATTTGTGGCAAAACTTAAGAACCTAAGAATTCAGAAAGGCTCTGTCATAACCTAACCATTGTTTAATGACGTCACTTATATTTTAATTTAGCAAGTTGGCTCACTTTCGGCCATAGAACTCTTTTGGACAAAGTACCCTTCCCTTTATTTGAAACTGAAGATATCTACTAATGCAACATTTTTGTTTCGTAAAATTTCTCATATTTTGTCCTAAGTAGTCTGCATGGAAATTGTGCCGATAAACTTCCTTTTTAAAGGAATAACAATTTGTTTGATAATATGCAAATCCAGCTGATGGAAAACAGCCTAACAGAGTCGACCTCTAGTGGAGCGGACGGAAAAGAATTGTGCGACAGTGCTGCACCAGGTGGCAGCACCACTGAAATGGACAAACTCGCCAGCGTTTCATCCAGTTCAACTTCTGACAGTCTTAACAGGTACGCTAATAGCATCTTCTATTTCCCATTAGTTAAATGTTTGAAAGTGATTTAACCGAATGTTGTAAATTTAATGTCTTTTACTTAAATTCTTTGAAATAGTTCTATAGAGTAGACAGTAATGGGGGACTTTCAGGTCAACAGGGGGAGCTATATGCTTGTCCTGAAGCCTTTGTTTGATGACGCCATCATGCAATAAGGTCATTAAGTGCATTGATGACGTCACAATAGTAGTGACAAAGAAGAAGTACCAAGAAGTGCCACTCTCTATACATCACATGGTAAACGCTACGCCTCCTTTTCCCAGCATGCATAGCGCGCGGGAGTTCTTTAACGCCCCTAGTGGATAATAAAATTCATTCAGAAATTTCCAGTAAAGTGTGTAGTTTGCCAATGTCACGTGAACAACACATTAAAATGCCATTTCCACATTATTTCATTATCAGCTCATGTCCTAGTGTGCGAATAAAGCACATTATCAAATTTACAACGTCAACAAAAGCTGATCAATGTGAATGAGGATCAATGTCCTATGATGTCATGATCGACCAGTATGATGTCACACAATTGTACCGATTGTTCCCTGTTCATGACGTAATCAGCTCGGTTAACAATGCACCTCCTTTTCCCAGTATGCATAGCGCGTCCTACTTACAAGAGTGGGTGTTCTTGGTACTTATTCTTTGGTGGTGAAGACCGGCATGGAACTCCCCCTGTTAACTGATAAGTCTCCCATTGTTACATGTCTGTTGCATCATGAGTAACGAGTATTCACATTAATGACTGTAAAAGTAATTTTGTGTACGTACGGTCAAGTAGCAACAAGGTATTTTATCTTTGTAAGGAAAGCCGCCATTATATTTTTCATTACCAAAAATGTATAGTGAATGTTTCCATGTAATGGTGCTTTTGTGTGAAAAAATTACTATTTTTGTTAGTCTGCATTTTCTAGTTCGTTCGTAATGACTTCATTAAACTTTTTATGCACATTTCTGCTTTTAAATTTAGAGCTTTACATTGTGTGATTTTGTAGTTTTTGTCGTTCAAATTAATATTTTAACTTTTGAAGATTTTTTTTACAATATTGCATGCTGTGGTCTATGCATTAATATTGTGTTTTACAAAACATGAATTCATTATAACAATATCGGAACATTTGCACAGAAATTGGTGATAAAATTTTAGACGATACTGAAATTAAACATGTAGTAATGAATTGCCAATACCATACTGTGGTAATTGAATAATGGCCAGTTTAACAGGCCTCCAAAGCATGAATTTACTGGTATTAAGGATTGAATTGAACTTCATTGGCTATACGCTGTTATACCAAACCTTCATATGTCGTAGTTTGGGTCATTTTTACACAAGGTGCAAAGAAACTGCTTGTGGGATGGCTCTCAATAAATGAAGGCCAGCCTAAGAGATTTGCATATACGTCAAACCTGTATAGGGAAATAAAACATCTGATTCTGAAAAAATACCACTTCTCAACAAACTTCTACGATTGTTATATTTCGCTCTAACATACCACTCATACCTGTTACTAAGTAAATTATCTCTTCCACTTTTACCTGAAACAGAACTTTTTCTTTGTGCCTTGTCAAAATGTCCCTAAGTGAGATTACTGGTTTCGGTATAACATTAAAATCATGTAGCACTCAAATAAGCGAGGAGCATGACTTACTTGTACAGTTAGTTTCATAAAACACGGTGTCTGTAGTGACCTGTACCTGGCTGTGGTCTAAACATGCTAAAGCCAGATGCTTCTGTCCACTTCTATAGCTAATAATCAGCTTAAATCTATCACCAGATCAATCTAAACCTTGGTAAATGTAAGAAATTAATCGAATATATCATGAATATGTACTTTTCGATCCGGTTTTGAGTAGCCAGTCATGACAGCTTTGTCTAGTTTCAATTTGACGGGCCGCTTTTAATGAAACTAACTGTATATCGAATTTATCTAAAGATGATGAAAAATGGCTATAAACCTATGATAAATCTTGTAGACTACGTGACAAGAGTCCCATGCGCTTGGTGGTCCCGCACACCAATCTTCCTCGCAGTAACTCTGCGCCGGATGTTAGGGTCGAACCACCGTCCGTCAGAGTCGCTAAGTTTGCCTTGAGGTGAGATTAAGATCATAAGAATATAGACAAGTGCATCTCCTAAACTTCACGCTCCGTACCTGTGCTATCCTGTGACATTCTTGACAAGTTTTTGTCAATCCTGTGATGGTCCACCCCGTCACCCAGTCTTCTTTATGTGTTAAGTGATTGTGTTTCTAATGTGCGTCTCTTCAATGAACAAATTGAGGTAACCAGACTAGTTACCTAATAGATACATAGATATGCTTATAAATAAAAGGAGGATTAAACACTAGTGATGACATTATCTGGACAAACTCAAGGCCTGAGCTCCTCATGCAAAGGTTGAAAGATTTAGGGAAAAACCGCCATAAATGAACTGCGGAGAAGTTTCACTGAAATTAGAACCAGAAAATTTGTAATATTGCAGACATTCTTAGCAGAAAATGACAAAATAATAATAATGATACTTTAGAAAAAGGTCAGAGAAATGCAAAAATGGTGATTTTATAAAAGTTTTGACTCCAAAAAAGCAATAATTGGCTTGATAATTAAACTAAAACAGCCTGCCACCGTGAATTTGCATTTTGTTTATCTGTTTATCGCGTTCTCCCTCTCAGAAAATGTCAAATTCATGGTGATATTTAAGATTAGAAAAAGCATTACAGATCATCAAATGCGACTGAGCTTAAATCATTAAGATGCTTGAATTAATGAACTACTGATCTCACCAACAAATTTCAACCAAAAGTTTTTTGCAAAAGATCTGTATGGAATATTTTTTTATTTTTAACAATGACAAGTCAAAAGATGTGTCACATATATAAAGACATTGATTTTATTTGTTATATTTGTGTTTTGCTCGGTGTTATTTTTGCTGTTTTTCCTTCGAAAATAACTGATCACTAAAAATAATTTTGAAATGTGTTTTTATTCTGCATTTTGTTGCATGTCAAATTGCCTTTATTTCATTCTATAAAATCATTAAGTTCGATGATTTTCGCACTGATATTGAACTACTTTACTCTATATTTTCCCCATTTCTTGAATTAATTTATTTAAAATTTACCCTTTTTGTGTTATTTCCAAACATCCATCTCTCCTCAAGGCAAAAAATGGTCTCAGAAATTAGAAATTTCGAAAGAAAATCATCTCTATCAACGATTTTCTTCATTAACAGATTTCTGACGTCTGAATGCAATTTATGATCATTGATAACCATATGTAGAAGGAATTGAAATGAATCTTTGATTACTTTCTTACAAATCATACTTCGCTCTTAATATATATCTTATTCTTAAATATATATTATTCTATTCATAAAGCCAATTTCAGCTGCATGTTGCAGATTTTCCAGATTCGCTGCAATCTTACAATTTATGAATTTTGAACTTATTATTTTTTTTCAAATTTGCAGAGCTTCCAGAATTTTTGCTCTTTTTTCCATATCATTTTGTTCAAATGCTTGCAAGCAAAATTTTTATTTGCTTTCCTTGAGTTACAGCTGGCACAATATTTTTGTTATGAAATAGTTATAGCTATATTACATGAATTTGTGTGACAATATTATTTTGTCATAGTGAACAATATGTGTTTGTCGGTCACAAAATTAACCTGGCGTCATGTTCTATTCTATTTCTCCATCGACGAACAGCCTGAGTTCTCAGTAAATATCATTTACCTTGTGATAATTAAATTAAAAAACAGCTATGCAAAATATAAAGATTGTGTGGTTGTGTTGCCGAGTGATTTCAACGACGGCTACTCTGTTGAAATGCCCCATTGCTTCGATGTAGTGGTTGAATATTTGAATATCACATAAGACTACTTAGCAGTCAACTGATTGTTGTTGGTGATATAGTCTCGTTATAATACCCTTGTATAAAATTGTCATCCCTCCATTACACTATGTACCCTCCAAGACTGTCAAATGCTTTGAATTTGTCAAGTATCTGTGATATATACCCAACCTTGTCAAATACCTCATCGATATCTTGAAAAAATTTGCAGTACCTTCTTTTACCTTGCCTAATGTACTGTGCTGTAAATGGTTAAATAATGCTTTGAAATCAACTTTTACTTGTAATATCATCCCTGCAATGTAATATGTAGTTGCAAACCCAAAAAAAATCAATTAAGTCCTTTTGATATCGTAACTCTTTCAAACATAAAACCGAAAGACAAAACTAGATTACTATCCCTTGCTGTCCATTATCCTTAAATACTATTCTCGTAGTCTGTAATCCTTATACTATTCTCACAGTAAATGTATTTAGAGTTGCATTTATCTACCTACCATTCCTGTAGCCCTAATACTATCAATTCTCACTTGAACATTATCCTCTTCTGTTTTTTCTTTGACTCGTGTGTCTTATGTAAATGTTTGCGGATATGCCCTGTGTTTGCAACGCATTCCTTTGTGCACCCAATGTTTGTGTTTGTATAAATTGTTTTAACTTAGATGCAGCCTATTATAAACAGTGCAATATATAGATAACATTCTTAATGCCTTATTGCATGCGTAAAGAGAAATGCACGTAACTTATTATCACGTTACTTACGAGCCTAATCTTGTTAAGTTACTCAAACAGTTTTATTATCGCAGGATTGTGAGAATTGTTACTTAATGATTGTATTTCGATAACAGGCCATTGTCACCAGACCATAAACGTTGCATTTCGAGCGACAGCCTCAGCGCAGCTGCGAACGGTGACCAAGCTGCAATGCAGAAGATTATCCCAGTTCACCATGACGACAGCGAACAGGGTGAACCCCTCTTTGCTCCAGAAGTGGAGGAGATCCGCGTTAGCCCCGTCGTTTCTCGTAAAGGCTACCTGAACTTCTTGGAAGAGGGAACTAACGGCTGGCGCAAACGATACGTGGTGAGTGTGCTCGAAAAGATCTGTGTGTTTTACTTCAAATGTAACTTGATGATAGGCCAGTAAAGCATAAATGTATTATTGCAACTGATTTATTGTTTGTAAAGTAAAGCGCAACTGTATCGCAACTGATTATTGTTTGCGAGGTAAAATACGTGGTTTCTGAACAATTCCATTTTAATCACAAAATTTGTTATTTCTATTATCTCATTTTATTACATTGTATCTTTATTATAATTTGGTTGAATTAAAGTTTTCATTTCAGACCTTAAATACAGTTATGGTTAACCTAAAAAGATTGGTTATTTATAACTGAACTTAAATGGGTGTTCTAAATTTATTAGGGCCTGTATTAGAGGCAAAAGTAATATAACAGCAAATAAATTGTATGTACAGATGAAACCCTTAAAATGGGCTACTCGTATAATATGTATACTGAAATGTCCGTTATATTTCCTAACTTACTTATCAGCAGTCGACCATACAGCTGAGATGTACTAAGAATATTTCCATGAAGCAGCAAGAAACCATGAATGATCTTGTGACACAATTGTTTTTTAATTATTCAGGTTGTTCGCCGACCTTACGTTTACATCTACAACAGCGAAAAGGACCCCGTGGAGCGTGGACTCATCAACTTGGCGACAGCTCAAGTGGAGTTCAGCGAAGAATCCCAGGCGATGATCAAGGTATATTTTGATAATCCAAGGCTGTAATATTGCATTGCGATTTGTGAAAATATGCAGTACAGTCGATTAAGTGGCATGGCTATCACCTGGTTTAAAAATAAGTCACTTCAGTTTCCTTAATGTTTATACCAGTGTCCTTGTGAATTTTTCAGAAATCCCAAAAAAATTATAGCCACTTAAGTAAAATTTTATAAATTCCAGCTAATACTCATACTGCAATGAAAGTTCTCACAATGTTGTAACAATGCACTCAGCAGACTAAATTAACCAACCCTTCATCGCTAATGTGTTGTTTCATAAAGTTGGATTAAGTATTTATTATGTCTTAAAAATTACTTGTCTGGTTATGGCCCAAACTTGTTAATGCATGTACATTAAAAATTTAACAGGATTAATTCACCACAGGAAAGATATTTTTTACATATAAATAACAGAAACAGTAAATATAGTAATCATCCCAAAGACATAATGGTCGCTATAGCGATACCACCTTTTATAACGTCACCGTCATATAATAGGCACGTAAAAACTGAAAATTATTGCCTAGTAATAATTTATAAATAAAATGAAATCATTTCAGGCAAGAAACACATTCTCGGTTATTACCAAACATCGTGGCTTCCTCCTACAGACTTTGGACGACAAGGATATTTACGAATGGCTTTATGCCATCAACCCACTACTGGCTGGCCAAATCAGGTACGTGTGCTTATTAATAGATTTTATAAAAATATGGCTGTCATGCCCATATTTACAAAAGAAAAAAATGAAAAATTCATGAAACTATCAGTAAAAATAAAAGTAAGTATTTAATTTATAAAACAATCAGTAGGCCTAATCATTCATAGTATGGATGCTCAATTGATACATCTTTATTTTTAGAATTTTGTTTTTTCTGCTTTTCCATTCTGTACATAAAATAAATGATCTAATATAAATATACATTCTGTTCCGGTGAATGTGTTATATATATTATTATGACCTCCCTTATTGTTTTTTTAAAACTTTTGCATGTACAGTAAAGCTTGCATGAGTCAAATTTGCCTAAGTTGAATCTTTGAACAACACAAACTAAATTGGAAGGACCGTTGCCATCAGTCGAACCTTTGCTTAACATTCATGCAGGTGGTCTATTTCAATTCGACTTATGCAAGGTTTAATGTACAACTGAAGCATTATAAGATTAGATAAGATAATACGTTATTTAATCGTCATACAGGGTACAATGAAGCGTTAATACTGGCTGCGTATATGAATTGAATTTGAATTACTCCCTGATCTGCTTATTTCCTTAAATGAATCTTACGTATGAACCCATCTATGGAGTCCTTTGCAATAGTAAAGTCTAATTCCAATTTGATGAATTTCCAGATCTACCCTGTCACGAAGAAAGCGAGCGGTCCAGATTTAAACACGGATCTAAAACGACATCAATAATTGAATGTTATTAATCTACACGATTGTAACTTTTAGTTAACATTTCGACGCACGAAAACAAACTACGCTCTACAGACAATCAAAGTCTACGTAAATACACTTGGATACGTAAGATGAAAGACATGTTATTGAATCTCTACATAAGACATGACACGAATCGTGCAGGATATTGGTGAAAGAAACAAAAAAAAAAGGAAGTTATTTTGCCGAATTTGGATCTTGGAAAACACGAAAAACGACTCAAAATAATCCTGCGTTCTTTAAGCCATAATATTTGTCATTGTAGTGGTTTATTTTTAACTGTGATACGTGATACGTGGATGTACATATATTTCTTGTAATATATATTTATTATATAGGAGTGTGCTATATATAAACGTTTATGATATTAAACCTGTATGAAGACAGGCGTGACATATTAGCATAAAAAATTGATAAATATTCTGTGGATACTAAGGTGGCTTATAAGCTTTGTTTGAAATAACACTTCGTTCATTTGCGGCAGGTTTAGAACAGAATGTAGTGGTTTTTTAGAAGAATATTGTAAGCTTTGTTACCTTTACTAACTGCATAATGCTTGTTCGAATTATGTTGGTTCGCATAATGCTGATTAGCGTAATGCTGGTTCGCATCAAGATATACGGCAGTGTAGTGTGTATTGGTTCGTATTCTTGAAGGTGAGATACCGAAATGCAGAATGTGGTTGATTGAAGCTCATAATTAGAAGATGTATTTCGCAAGCTTAAAGGTGAAAGTTTGTCATGTACAAAAAACAGACGCAACAAAATCCCAGAATTTGCAACTAACCACTTGGCGATGCTGCAGATTTTTTTCCTGCAACTCAAATTTACCTTCATATTGCTTAAGAATTATTCTGTTACAGCTTAAGAATTATTCTGTTACAGCATTGGTGAATTGTCAGTTAATATGATTATGTAAAAGACCTTCCAAACAGTTGGATATCCAGTACTATAAAGGCAAGATTCACAAAGTCGAAAATACTTGTCAACTATTGTATTTTGTTCAGTTGAATTTTCTCATTTATTTCTGGGTACTATTGCATGAGAATCTCTCTTTCTGAAGTTATTATTTAGTCGTCTGCATCTGTGTTATTGCATAATGGGTTTATTCTTCATGGTATAATTATATCGTTGATGATGCATGGTGCATGACACATAGGACAGAGGGCGCTAGCTGTCGCTGTGATTTGAAAGGAATCATCACCGATATTATTAGTCCTAGCTTGCTAATTTAGAAAATTGATTACTCGGTGTAAATAAGCCGAAAGGACCAATAACTCGGCTTTAGTTTGACAATGTTAAGTTTGACTTTCGTATTATAGTATTTAAGCTAAAAATTGCATAGAATTACATCCATAAAAGTCTGATTGATGGGTCGTTCGTGGGTGTTGGCAAACAGCTGTGTGTATTGTTTATCGCAATTATAAAACCTCTTGTTATTAATCAGCCGAACCCTCAAATGCTATTGTAAAGTAAACATCTTTAAATTAGCTTGTAGACATCAAATACATCTAAACCTATGTAGTATGTCATTAATATTGTGTATCCATATGGTGTACTTTTATTACATGCAGCTATTAAGCCCCACGTCCTGATCAGCCAAAAAAACTATCAAAAGGAAAGTTAACTGACAAATGCACTAATGTATGAAATGCATGGAGTAAGATGTACATGTGTATGAAATATGTATTGTGAATGTATATATGTGTAGATCGGAGGAATGTATTTAATGATTACTTTAAAAAAATTGTACAAAAATGGACATTGAATTATAATTGAAAATACTGCAAAGCACGGTAGATAAATGTAAAATTTAAAATGGCGTCCGATATTTAAGAACAAAAAGTATGGATTAGCCGAAATAATCAGAATCCAAGCCTCTTAGTTGTACGGAAATGTTAAATAAATGTTGTTGGAATGTTATGCCATAGCTAGGTGAATTATTACACATATTATCATTGTATATTTGTTATATGCAATTGTACTGTGTTGCTGGCAATCAATGTTTTCCAGAAATGTTTCATTTATTGTATATTTTGCACTGATTTTATGATAATTGATAACAATTACAAGCGCATGCTCTATACAAAGGGTTAATTTGTATATTATACGCTTCGAAATGAAGATAATTCTGGCAGATATTGTATATTTTGCAGCTGTTAGCGTATAGGCAATAATTGTTTTTATTGTGCTGATATAGTTTTTCTTGAATTTAAATTAATTGCAATCAATGGACGACTGATTTTAGTAAGATGTTAGATAATGCATGAGTTTTAAAAAAAAGGGTTTGAGTAGTGTTTCTGTTACCATGGTTACGAGGCAGATTACTAGATGGCTACATAAGAAGTATAGCGTCTGAAATTGTTCAATATATTTTTTAGTTCATATCCAAACATGTGCAATAACAAAAACTTATATACCTGTCATCTGATCAGGTATTCCTGAGTAAGTGCAAGTTATTTCATTAATCGAGTTAATTCTTTTTTTTTAAATAGTTTCCAGAATGCCAACGGATATTTTGTGCATTTTAATTGGCTCAATGGCGAACTCACATGTACGATGTGTTAATGTCAATAAGAGACTTGAATATTCCTGTTTTTCATTCTTCCGTTAGAGGTAGATGTGGAAGAGAAGGTTTGTGGCATTTCATGGGAACACCAATTGAAATGTAGGCTTGTGATACAGATTGGAATGAATATTATATGTTCTCTAAGTTCCGTCTAGGTTATATTGACTGAGGATCCGTAGGGTTAAGAGTTGCTATCTACTGATTTCTTCTTTACTTTTTCCCATGTAGATGATTGATACTCCGTTATCGTGTCTGTGATTAAGTAGTATTATATAATTAATTGGTATGATATATTGGTAACTCATGCCACTTATTAACGGCTTGAAGTCAGTCGGTGACATTATATGTCATCTTGGATGGCCAGTACAAAAATATATATTTGAATGTTTGCAACGATTGTTATAATAACAAGTTGAGTGGTTGTTAATGTTATCTGTTATTTAAATTGATTAGACGAAGGGTAACTGAAGTTATTGACGTATTAATTATCAAACAACGGGATACTAGGCTCTCTAGATATACTGAAATTAATAGTGAAATAGCCCAAACAGACTGGTTCAAGTTAATAGTGATAGAACATGATGAAATGGGGCCATCACCTGTTATTACCTACATCATAATATGCATGACATCATCAAGCAGTTTTAATGGCGTCATTAAAAAGTTTTCATTGAATTTGGTAATGACCTCGCTGCCTGTCTTTTAGGGCCCCATTAGAATATTGGCATAAAATTCACACAGAAAAAATGACAGAGCAGTCTGTATTGGATGACTATCGCTTCGATATACGTTGTATTTTTTGTCTTGCTTTCATTCCGTGACAATTTAATAATCCATGCGGTTTTGCATTCCCCAGAAATTTTGTGATAAACTTTGGTGTCTTATGAGTGAAAGCTATGTAAACCGATCATCCATAGAGTCTCGAATATCCACGTATACATTGAGCTTATTTTTTTATTTCCCACAATGCAATGGAACAATCAGAGATTCATAAATAAAGAAACAGAGTCTAATATCATAAGCCACTTAAATGTTGAATACAAATTTTAAATAAAAATTTCATAGATAAGAGGCGGAATAACGGTTTCATAGAAGATAAGTTCGAGTTTTCAGGCTATTGTGCAATATAGTTTAGCTACTTTAATTAGCTGTTCAAGATGGACTTCTCTTATCAATTTTATTTGTCGACTTTTTGAAAGTTGCTTTCGAATTTAGAAAGAATTCAATTCAAATGATCAAATGATGATATAAAGATTATTTGTGTGTTTAAAACAAAATGTAACCATGACAATCCAATTATTTTGTATTCCATGATATTTTTTAGCCTCGAGTTGTATTCCTTTGATAACTATTAGGTTTCATTTGGTGCTGTTGCAACAGAATTCACGACGTACTCGAAATAAAACTTTATTTTTTCGATTCTGGATCTGTCGGAAACACTGTTATATGTTAGTGTTATTCTAGTCAGTGGTATTAACCGATTGTCTATCCGGGTCATAATGTTTTATTTGTTGAGTTTGCCATTGCATTTATCAATACGGATCGGATATTTTGTATATGATGCTGGTTTTGTAAGACGTGAGATGATATGAGATAGAATATGGCAATGACTGAGCTTGGGTTTGTTGTATCTGCAGTTTTTTGCTCATTCGAAACTTAAGTGAAGTTCAGAAACTAGTGTTGTTGGGTAACAAAGTCATTCGAGTTGAACTCGGCAATTTTTCTCTTTATACACATACATTGCAATGTAGTCTAACTAGTGTCAATTTTTTTGTCACATTCCAGAATTTGGTAAGTTATTATACTCCGATGTGGAAATTTTAGAGCCTTGTGGAAGAGAAAGTGAAACTAAACAGCTAAATGTAGGTCAAAGTTCAGCATGATGGAACTGAATTGAAAGTTTTACAGGCTCATTAGTACAGCATAAGATTCTGAAAAATTTAGGTACTTTGTAGACTTTTGAAGTTTGAATGGAAAAAGTGTTAAAAAAAGTGTTAAAAAAGTGTGACTTGAATAATAATGGATTAAGCAGGGTTGATATTTTAGCTTGCGCATAATCCTTATTGTGCTTATACATGTAGGACCAAAATATGCTTGTATTCACGTTCAGTGCAATCCATTCAATGTTTCCCTGACCTTGTGAAATCTGTTTAAACCACACGATATGCAGGTTGATGAAGTATCGTCAATGCGTGAACTTCAAGAGTGGCAAAGATTTGGTGCAGTTGAAAATTCAAATGTAAAGGCTGGTAGAAGAATGAATAAAGTAGGTCATGGTTTGCTGAAATTGGGTCAAGGTCAGATTGGGTTTTTCTGAAACTGGGTTGAAGTCTTGATTTGATGATGTAGATGAAAGTTGTCATGTGGTTTAAACAGCCTGAGTGATGATCTATAACAACTACATAAGTCTTATTTGTCCCCTAGCTTTCTCGCTGAACCATTAGAAGCGCTGTCGAGGAAATGTTAAACTCTCGGATGACTGAATTATTTGCACATCAGTGTTGTTGCATTGTCATATCTTTGCTGTTGTGGTTGTTCCCAGATGGAGGAGCAAAAATATTACAATTGTTTGTGCGTGTCACTGAAGAAATGTCGGTTACTTTGAAACGACGAGTTATACTAACACCATTATAGGATAATGTTCATCTTTAAAATACAATGTACATTGCTATATATAAAGTTAAAGAATAGATGTATGATAATGTGAATTTTTTGAATTTATGACGTATTAAATAAATCTTGTAAAAAACCCGTGTATAGCAGCTAGCTGCGAGAATGTAATTTTTGAAATTTATCAATATGCTATCGATAAACT
Source organism: Alitta virens (assembly GCA_932294295.1). Taxonomy (NCBI): domain Eukaryota; kingdom Metazoa; phylum Annelida; class Polychaeta; order Phyllodocida; family Nereididae; genus Alitta; species Alitta virens. The sequence goes on along the minus strand of OW028578.1, from coordinate 10,405,643 downwards.
GGCACAATGAAGAATGTACATGTAGTTCTACCTAGCTCCAGGACTAAAACAAAAAGGATAACACAGAAAAAAAAAAACAAGCTGGTATTGTATCGTATTGGGATGTACAATTGTATTGTACCCTATCCAATCCAGTGTACTAATAAAATGCAGATCAAAGAAATTAATTTATGTTTTCTTTTTATTCTAAATGTTCGCGATACATCACATTTTCTTGATTGCAGGCAGCCAGGATCTTTATTAATCTGTACAACCTTGGCCCAACATTCAAAGAAGATTAGTGTTAGAATTGAAATTATTTGTCGAAGGTCAATGACCTCCATTTAAATCCTGACCTCCAATCAAGAAAATACAATACATAGGCAGTTTGCTACTGGCAGCATCATTGGCCTAGCTGTTCTTTACTTTATAAGACAAACTCCGGAATGCTGAAGTTCCACACCTGGATGTCGATCGCATGAGACGTTTAATTGGAGGTGCCTTGTGCCGAGAACTCGTGGCGACTATAGCCCTGCGCTTACTAGCAAGGCTGATTCTGGTGTATATTTGGAATGTGGACATTGTTGCCTGAGGCGCTAGTCAAACAGCAGTCAGCTTTCATTCTGCTGAATGACACTGCTCAATCGACCATCACTTTAGAATAACTGAATGCATTCTGGATAATATGGTGCACTGCTGGAAATACATGCTGCAGGCCCGTAGCCAGGCTGAGGCAGAGGAGGCGGTCGCCTCCTGATTTTGGGACAAATTAACCAATTTGTTGGCAAAATTGGCAATAAATTCGTGTTTGATGGAATTTTTTGTTTATATAACATTTGTGACTTGCCTTTGTACATAAACTAAAGGAAAACTATTTTGTGTACATCTCTTGTTTGCAGATAGTTTGGAAGTTATAAGCCTATTGAACTTGTGGAAGTGAAGGCCATGAAAGTAGGATTTCGCCTCCTCTATTTTTGAAGTCTGGCTACGGCCCTGATGCTTCATGTGAGTGTAGTGCTTGTGTGCATAAACAAAGAAATGTAAATACAAATGTCCATTCGGAGGAGCTTTGTGTTGTTTTTCAAGCAGTTAATATAAAATAATATGAAAATTTTTATTGCAGTAAACATCCTTAACTTTTCCATCTTTTACATAAGCGTTGCCTCGTATCCTCCGCTGCATTACAGAACATTGGGGTAATGCGATATATTAAACAATTTATTGTTTATAAGCACTAGCCTTTTAAATATTTAGGCATCATTATAATTTACCCTGGGTCTTCTTGCTGATGTCGAACGCACTCCGTGTGTCATAGCCTGAGTGCACGACGTTCTGTCTACGCTTTTTAGACCCAGGGGTCGACATGGCCCTCCGATAACAAACTGTAGTGCTAGTATCAAACATCGCATCTCGAAAATGGTTAAGACAGCAACCTCAAATATCATGGAAAAACTTTACACTCACAGTTTTACGGAATCGTCCAAAATCTCAATAGAATGTTTGGCAGTGCATACCAATCAACATGCTAAATTCAAAATTGCTATGTATGTGCATCACAAAATTAGGCAAAATGCTATATATAAGTATTACCAGCAAAACGCACTAAGGTAATCATACTATATGGTGGCCCACATGCTAGCGGCATCAAATGCCTTAATGTGGGTCTCCATGGGCTCTAATAGTCATAATGTATTTTTTGTATAATTCATGCTATACTGTATTTGTGTCAGAATAAAGGTTGTCTGTATAGGTTGTTCGTTATTGTGATGAGCTTGGATTATGCAGAATTGACGTCAACAATAAAGGAATGAATTCTATTCGACATATATGCAATAAAAACTGTAAAACTTGATATATGAATCTATGATTGTATGTGAACTAGCAGATGTCAGGGATAATCTTTTGGATACTGTCCTGACAACGAGTGATGCAATTACCATTATTATTTACCTTTGTGTCTACTGAACTCTCTGTTTTCTTCATTTAAACTTTTTCTTTTTTAAATTTCGCAAGTGTACAAATTTATGTACGAATATATGATATATATATTTATAATTTTTAACCAAATTTTTTTAAAGCAGCTGAGATATTTCATTGTGACTATCAAAAGGCACCCACTATGCCATATGGAGTGTTACTGTATGAAATTTCATTATAAGGTATGTGCATTAGTGTTAGAGTTCTGTTCCGGAAACGAAAGTGTTACGCCCGCCCTCCTGTCTTTCAGACGGACACTAATGATGGCTGTGTGTTATGTGGGATTCACTGAGGGTTTTTGCTGCAGTGCAGCCTATGTTCATGGGCTATACTTTGTCAAATAAACTTGTCCTGAGTTCTTAGTTCTGAGTTAACAACACGGCAACACACAGTCACAACATTCTGATTCAAGAAGTCTAGAAATCACTATCTCTGATCAATTATGAAAACAGGATGTGTTAAGAGTTTTAGTTATGGCTTCATTATAGTAAGTTCAGGAAAGATAGATAGATAGAATAAGCAAATAAGATAGAATAAGCAGTGTATAAAGAAAAACAGATAGAGATATGCTGTGAAGAAAGACAGACAGAAAGAAAATACAAGGATGAGAGATTGAGAATGGATGGTAAAAAAGGTGATTGATTGATTAAGAAAGAAAGAGAAATCTGGAAAAGAAGAAGGAAACTAAAGTTGTTACCAAGATAGATAGCTAAATGGATAAATATACATTTATTTGCATATTTTATGAAGCTGACTGCATGATTGGTTACAGATCAGTAATTAAGAAAATTTTAGGTGCCTGCTTTGAGTTGTGTTTGACTAGTTTGTTTCATTGTTATGCTGAACCAAAGCAATGTCCTCCCTGGTAGATGCTAGTGGACTGATTGTAAGCGCTCCACCACAGCGCTTCACCACAGCGAAACAATTCTGATAATACAAATTTTATGCAAAATTTAGTGGCATTAATAGTAATTTGATACAATGGTCACCTTTTGGCTCCTAAATTTAGTGGCTAGACTTTGATGTGATCTAGATAGTGAGGTGATCTTATAAAAGTGGTCTTAATAGTGAGATGATGTAGATAGTGAGGTAGTCTTAACAAAAGGGTGGTCTTTATTGTGATGCAGTCACAATGATGAGGCAGTCTTAATATTGAGGTGGTCTTAATGATGTAGTTGTCTTTACAGTGAGGTGGTCTTAACAATGAGATGTTCTTAATAGTAATATGATCTTAATAGTGAGGTAGTCTTAACAGTGAGGTGGTCTTAATTGTGGAGCGGTCTTAATAATGAAGTGGTGTTAAAAGTGAGGTTTCATTGTATGTATGCTTTGAGCAGCTTCCTTTTAAGTTTGCTTGTCAACGATTTGTTAGATACTGTGGTCAGTCAAGCATGACCATATACAACATTTTTAAACAAGGTATATTCATTTCATACCTGCAGCAAACTGGGCCTCTGATTGGCTGATATACTCAACATGTGGCATAAGCTTCAATATTATGTAGAACAAAAATTATATTAAATTAAATGCAGTATAAGCATTGACTTATCTCAACAAGATCAAAGGGACGGCGAGCTTTGAAGCAATTACACTTGAACAAACAAACAGCTTAAGCTATTCGTAGATTGGAGAGAGCTCATTAACCTCAGGTCAAACAATGCATTGCACTCAATAATCTCAGACTTGCGACATTTGCAGAGAAAAATCAACTAATTATGAAAATATTTGGAATAAGGTAGGTCATGTACGATTATCAAATTATCCGAATATGTAGTTATATGTCACAAAACACAATTCCTAAAATATTATGGCTCGGGGACTAGTGGTTGTCATGGTAGCCACATCTGAAATACCTATGGCTGTTTCTCTAAGTCCTATCTTTTACCATAATTTACAAAAAAAAACATGGTCGAGCTTGAATATATATTATGAAGATACTTCCCCAGACATTCTAGTCATTTACCAGAAGAAACAGAAGATTCTAGCGATCAAGAATTTGAAAGAAAATTCTATAGTCTTTGAGGAATATAAAGACATTGCTATTTAATTTTGCTTGGTTTCGATCAATGGCCTCATTGATTTAAACATAAAAATGTATAAAGATAATTTTGTATTTTTTTTAATTATTTAATTATTTTCAAAAACATTTTCTTTAGTGTAAATGCACCTGTTCACCTTACTTTGATTGTGACAACTCAGGAGGTGTCACTGTGTTGTTGTCACATCAGGCAAAAATCCAGTCAGTGGCAGCTTTAACAACACCTTTTGGTGACAACAACATAGTCACACCTCCAACAACTTTAGCATTTATCTGTATAAGTCAAAGTGAATAAGACCACAGAAGCAGTTGAAAGCTCTTTGGTAAGCAAATTTATACCACTGTTTGCATTTTTCATCCAATCAGAGGCCAAGATTCCAGGGGGATAAATTGCATATACCTGGGAGAATATGGTCACATTTGACTGGCTACAAGTTGTAGTAAAACAATGAAACAAAACACAACAATCAAATGAACATGTTATATGATAAGCAAACAAAAGTCTTAAGGGGAGAAAGTCATAAGCAAGTGATCAAACAACTACAAACAAAACAAGTGGCATAAGTTAGATAATGACCTTGTTTTCGTGAATATACAATTAATCCTCGGCTAAAGCCTCGGATAAATTGCATATTCACTCAAACCGGTCATTATCTATCACTTATCAATGACTGTTTTGTTATAGTCATACAATTGTTTTTTTAAACAAACTAAACATAGTTACCTCAGGTTTGAGACTTCGACAAAACTGTCGAAGTTTAGAACTTTAACAGTCCATACACATTTCACTATTTGACTATGATCCATTCTCAATAAAACTTGCAAAACACAATTTGATGCAATATTATGACAGGACAACTCGCTTAGATTATCTTTCGTTGTTGACATTAATAAATTTAACAATGAAATGCTGTCTTCACACTGTATATGAAGTTTCAGGCTGAAATGACAGTAATTAAAATAAAGCTCTGTTCTTTTAATGCAGTCATGTTTGTTGATAATTCTTTTTGAAAAAACAGTAAATGTTCCAGCTTTTCAGTTTGTATTAACTGACAGGATGTGCCCAGTTCTCCTGCCTCCTTACCGGAGGGAGAACGGGGCCACTTTTTTCTGTAATTTACTTTTCTTATTACACAGGAAATGGCTGTGAATTTTTCAACCAGGTACTTAAAATTATTAGTGGAATATCGCAAAAAAATAAAATGTAATAAATGGCCCTTACTTTCCCCAACAAAGTGAAAAATGTTAAAAAACTGGGTGAACAATTATTTTTACGTCAGGAATATACTGATCTTATACTTATGACTTCTTTTTTCCCAAGGAATGGCATGCTGTTTTTACCCAGTTACTGCAAAACCTCAGTTTGTGGAAGCTGTACACACTTAAGGAAAAATGACCGACACTGAATTATTTCCAGTCACATGGTCAGCAGGTTCATGTGTTTCTACACTTCGGCAATTCCAGACAGACTTCTCTACTATCATGCCAATGCCTAACTTCACCAGCTGCAATACAGAGGTAGAATTATCAGGCTATATATAAAATCTTGCCTTGACACCTGCCTGTCCCGATCAGCCCTTCTGGCGACAAAAAATATATAGGGACGGAAAGCCTGTCTCACCCACCCTTTTGTTGTCACCACTGTCTCTCCGACGGGCTGGTGGGTGAAGCAGGCAGATTTAACATTTTGATAAATTGGTACCAACTATGACATATTTCATGATTATAATATTCTTGATCACTTCCTATGGCAAAAATGGTATTGGTATAAATATTACCTTAAAAAAATATATATACAAAAAAACATAATAACAAAATATCCAATGTTTAGTTGACATATGTATTGAATAGTGGTCACATTAGGTTTAATATGTATCTCTGCCATAAATAAGAGCTGTCCAAGAATCATCTGAGTATGCTATATACAAGTATTGAATACTAAATATATAGTATCCTGGCTGAGATGCTTTACTATACTTTTTACGTGGGTTTTCTTGAACTATCTTAATGACAATTGTATATTGCACCAGGAAGATTCAAAATTAATACAAAGCGCAATTTTTTTTCCCAGATTTGCCCAGGGACTGGTTATAGTCAACAAGATGAACAGTATTCATGAAAAGTTTCAATGAACTTGGGCTTTGTATAGCTGATGACTTGAAAAAAAGGTAACTTCCAAAATTTGTTTTAGGTCATTTGGTTTTTGACTTATGTTCAGTATAAATGCTTAAATATACTGCTTGGTTGAGCATGGTTTTGCTTGGTAATATACTGCCTTTAATTAAGTTTCGGGCTGTGCGGCGAGAATTGTGGCATTGCCTAAATCTCCTCCATAATGGCCATTTGCCATGCTCACAGAAAAACAACTCAAATTGCAATGGAAAATATAACAAACAATGAATATAAATTATTGCAGGAGTGTCAGTATCTAGTAGAAAGTTGAGGTTTGACTCACAGAAAAAAAAAATGATAATAGGCCTACTGTTAACATTTCTATCCGTTTTGTACTACCCCATGCTTGGTATGGTTCGAAATAATTGCCTGTTTGAATCACATTGTAATTTTGTTTATTTTCACAGAATCAATGCACAGTCCATTCTGGGAGCACCATTATTTATCTGAGCCAAGAGGAGAGTTTGGACACATCCATCAAATATTCCATTTTGTACTGGACAACAAGCCATGTCAGATGAGGAAATATTTCATAGCAATGTTATGGATGAAATGACATGACAAATATATTTGTGTAGAGATAAATTTTCTGTCTCTGAAAAAGCCAAACAGAGTATGTAACATGGTAGTCTCAGATATTTATGAAACCGGCCTTATTTATATTGTGTCGGGTTTATTTGACCCCACAGACTTAGCATTTTGTAAAATACAGAGTGTTCCCAGTGGGAAAATACTACCTCTTTTCAGGAGGTCTGTATCCAAAATGAAGTATCTCAATCATTATGTCAGTAAATGTATTCAAAAATTAGTATATGGCGAACCTAGTGTGGTACACTTTAAAAAGCAGAGACATTTTATGTCCTAATAATGAATGTAGTATCTTTTTTCCCCACAGAATCAATGCAGTCCTCTCAGCAAGAGCCACCTTCATAATGCAGTCCTCTCAGCAAGAGCCACCTTCATAATGCAGTCCTCTCAGCAAGAGCCACCTTCATAATGCAGTCCTCTCAGCAAGAGCCACCTTCATAATGCAGTCCTCTCAGCAAGAGCCACCTTCATAATGCAGTCCTCTCAGCAAGAGCCACCTTCATAATGCAGTCCTCTCAGCAAGAGCCACCTTCATAATGCAGTCCTCTCAGCAAGAGCCACCTTCATAATGCAGTCCTCTCAGCAAGAGCCACCTTCATAATGCAGTCCTCTCAGCAAGAGCCACCTTCATAATGCAGTCCTCTCAGCAAGAGCCACCTTCATAATGCAGTCCTCTCAGCAAGAGCCACCTTCATAAGATGAATACAAGGGTTTGGACACATGGTATATGTTGTGCAGGTCAACGAACTGTGCCAGGTGAAGACACCATTCACTTCAGTAATGGGACAGCCAATTACGAACTCCGGCATACCTCAACCTATAGTAAAAGTCTTCTTGAAACCGCAAGACAGAGAAAAAAATCAATGGAACTCGCAAAATATCACAGACAAGGTATTTCAATACAAAATTCAGGAGTGGTACAACTACTACTAATATTGACTGCAAAGCCAAGATTTTAACTGAGGACCTGAAGACTTTTTTGTAATAGCGCCAGTGTGTGGGACCTACGTGATATGCTGCACCACAGCTGTCTTGCTTGTGTTGCCCTAGGATGGTCCTGGTCATCTGTACACTTAAATAAATAATGAAAATAGCAAATCAGAGTTGGTTACAGTACCTGGAAACAATGTAGGTTTTATAATCGGAAACTGCAAATGCAATTTCTTTGATTTCACTATTAACCAAGCAGTCATTCACTCCATGAATTCAATGGTTCATTTATTATTTCATTCATTAATTATACAAGGCGTAGGTTAGCCACATTGTGCATATCAAAGTCAAATAGATTTCATGTCTAATGGAGCAATTAAGTAATATTTTGAAAATTAAAACTGTTAGTTGCTCTTGTGACTTTTACCCCATGACCTTGAAATAGACATCTGTAATGGTTGTAATGCAATGCAGGTTGGCGTAAGACAGATTTAAATTCAATGCAAAAGGGACATTTTTTAAACTTTTTTTATCAGAATCTGGTTGTCTCTTGATGCTATTTGGTCTGAAGCTTAGTCAGCTTATATGACCAGCTGCCAAAGGCAGACATATTGAATGAGAAGGGTTGGAGTCCACACCATGTTACACATTTACCCAATGGGTAGGGTCTATTACTTGCCGAGCATAAGGCACCTCCAATTTCATGTGCTATCTACATCCAGCTGGGATTGAGCTCATGAAGAGTGCCGGGCCTGGGATTGGTCCTGGGACCTTCAGCAGAGCTGGCCAACATGGAATCAGCAGATGCTTTAACCATTAGTCCACCCAGCTGCTGTAGAATTTAAATTCATTAGATATCCTAATACATGCTATGGTCCAATTTACAAAAGTTTTGCTCAGTTTTGTGAAGATTGGATTTGATGTCACTGGTGTTTGTGCACTTTTACATTGCAGATCTATGGTGCTGCCAATTGTCATTTTTGAACACGACTCCCTCTCTAAGTTAGTTGCATGTTTAGAAGTTAGGTTAGAAAGGCCACAAACTAAACTAATATCCTCTATTGTATAAAATACATACTTTAATTTTTTTCCATACTAGCAATCTAGCCAGGCAACAGCTGAACCAGCACCAGTCAGGATGGCCCTCAGGTTTTAATAACTTGAAGCAGAATCTTCTGGTAGATTCTTAATTACTAACTTTTTATTAAGCCTTGTCAAATAAGGGTAGTAGTATCTGCATATTTGCCATTTGTCCTTATAAATTAGCGAATGAACGTGCAAGGACATGCAATTTTCTATGCAATGGTCAGGCTTTATTTTTGTTATGAATAAGGTATAATATGACTAATCATCTGCACCAAATTATTCAACCCAGCGCAGCCTATTTGCCTACCAGTGAAATTTTCACTGACTCAGACAAGATCGTTATTGCTACCATTTTCCTGTTGTCTCTAAAGTAAATAATCTTACACATTTGGAAATATTTACTTGAAACATTGCAGAATTTGCTAACCTTAAATGTGCATTGATTTAGTCATAATTTTGATGCTTTGGAAGCTAACAATGCTTCCTAGACAGACTGCTTACTCGGCCCGGCATTCAGCAGGTGTCGCCACCATTGAACCAATGTTGGATGCACATCGACCATTTGATGGCAAAGCAGCTTCATCATGGCCCAATTTGGCATGCTATTTGGGAACAATTTTGCAAATTGCAATTTAGTTCATATAAATTGCTATAAGGTCCAGAAGTACCGGTTCTGTTCTGAATTAGCCTGGTGACCACAGTAAGCTTTTCTAGACTCTTAGACTCTAGCTCTGATATGATAGAGGATCAACTCAGTCATTGAGTTCATACATTTATTACAATAAACACTTCAAATATCACCGTACAATTGTACTCACTCTAACATGACCAATGCTGGGGCAGTCAGGTGGCTGACTCTATAAGTTCTGGTGAGCGACAAGAGATATCTGCTATATAATACAGGAGGCAGGATAACTTTGGCAATTCTGGGGCCAAACATCATTTGTCATGGACAAAACATTTCTTGATATGGGCTTTAGTCTGTGCAAAATTGCAATTTATGTATTGTTACAATGTGAAGTGCCATGCATTTGGCATGTTATTTTCACTCTATAATTGAAGATTCTTTTCCAGTAGTGCTGTGAAGTGATATTAGGTAAAATGTCCTACACAACCATCTGAAATTATGTTCGACCTTTAGTCTGGTGTCACATGTGCTGAACCCTTTTGTGGATAGTACTTTTGGAATTCCTACTCCAAAATAATTGTAGTGATTAGTGCCATGGCTAACACAATGGCTTACAATGCAACATGTACCACCTTGTCAAATTGTCTGCCAATTGTATGGAAAGCAATTTTACGTGATATGTGTCAAACTGTCTGTGTTAACCCTTTAGGATGAGGTACTGCTCCCCACCTTTATTCTAGGAGGCATTTTAAAAGCCCATGAAAGTCTTGGGTCTCCACATGGCAAGGGTGGCAAAGCTGTGGGTGAAGACCTCAAACCCCATTGCCTAATACCGGACTCTTCACAAAGCACACCATCCAGAGATTTTGAGTTTACATTACAGGAAGGTCTACACACAAAAAAAAAGCTATATGGCAATGTATGTAGTTTTACTTCGTTAACAAATGTGACAAGGTTGTGTTGGCAGTTGAGATTATAAAATTTCAAACTCTTAAGGCAACCAACAGAGGCTGCCTGCTGATGTTTGCATGATGTGGCTGATGCTTTCCTAATCTTAGGTACACATCATTATAGGTAATCTCCTTAAAATTGCAGTTTAAATCTAGCGATGAGTAAAGTCCTACACTAGTCCATACTTTTATATCTCATCTCGCAGTTAATACTTGACGGGCATATTAGGTTCATACATTTTTTGGCAAAATTAGCATGCTTTTGTATATGGCTAACAAACAAAGGTTGCCATGTTGTGTATCAAATAAGCATATTTTGTTGTGTATTTTAACATGTTTTAATCATGGAAATTGCCTTGTGAATTTTCAGAACTTTATAAATCTGGTGTAGTAGGTGCTTTACATCTATGTAAGATTGCAATTTGCACCTATAAAAATGTAAAACACGATTTTGGGATATGGCTGATCTACTCACCCATGTTATTTCAGATGTAAATATTGCTGTAAACTTGCAAACAAATGCAGTGTGACATGGTCCAAAAATTCTTAACTTATGTTTGAATCAAGAAATTGGATGCCATAGCATTTAACTGAATCAGCTGTAACTTTTGCTGATTTAAGTAACAACACTGCGAGATTGCTGCCCAGTTGGCCAAAGTTGGCCTGGGGTTGCCGACAGATGCTCGATTTAGCATGCCATACGAAGAGTAACTTTGGATCTTTGCAGATTGCGACTTTGGCCTTGTTGCCAAAAAATCATGCAAAACATACGATTTTGCTTGAGTGACTCAACAGGAACAATGGCATATTCATATGCTATGTTCAACAATTTGTATGGTAATGAAATTTCAATGAAATTTTGCAGTTCATATTCTGACAAATAAGTCAATATTTCTTAATTTTTAGGAATTAGTTTTGTTTTAGGCATTGCTAAAGGTAGTGAAAGTAAGGTTTGGCATATTTTGTAATGTGACAAGTTGTAATCACAGAAAAAAGTGGTCTACACAATTTTAGAAAATTATTTGGTGTAACAGTATTTGGATATAGCTCACTTCCACACCATTGGATTTAAGACTTATAGCATGATACCGACCTGCGCACAAGCAAATGCAGTTTGACATTGCAAATAAGTACATATGTAACCACCTGAATGTGAGCTTCGTGAATGAATCTGCCATAACTTTCATTGATTTTAAGTAACAATGCTGCCAGATGGCTGACCAATTGGCAGATTTGGCTTGGTGTTGACATCTTTGGCTCTATGTTTTGGCGCACATCGAGTTTTTGATAACAAAAACCGTTCAACAGTGGCTGGATTTGGCATGCCATATGAAGAGTAACTTTGGATCTTTGCAAATTGCGACTTGAGCCATATGTATTGCAAAAAAGTCATGCAAAACATGCAATTTGGCTTGGGTGACTCACCAGGAACAATGGCATTTTCATGTGCTATGTTTAACAATTGCTATGGCATAGGATGTTGATTGATTTCAGCTTTATTATTGAAAAGCGATTTTAGCAAATTGGGCTAATAACTTTACATCTGCATAAAATTGCAGTTTAAGCCTACCTATTCTTTTAAATGCCAGAACTTTGGTCTGGTGTAATATTTACTTCTGTAACGTCTTTTGTTATTTTGAACCATTTGATTTCTGCCCAGTTGGCCATAGTTGGCCTGTTGTTGCCGTCATTGGCTCGATGTTGGGCGCACATCGAGCCAATGACAGCAAAAATGGTTCAACAGTGGTTCTATTTGGCATGCTATGAGGGGAGTAACTTTGGGTCTTTACATATTGTGACTTGGGCTTACTGCACCACTGAGAAGTTACACACAAACAAAAGGGATTTGGCATGGGTAACACACCAGGAAAAGTGTCCTGCTACTCCTACATAGTCATGTGATATGTTGAACTATTTGTATGGCAAGTAAAGCTTATGACTTTACATTTAAAAAAATAGTAAAATAAGCTTTCAAAACCTAACTGCCATTTTCATGTTTTTTTTTTGTGGAAATCCCCAATTTTTGCCATACAGAATGCAAAAACAACCTGTGCGCAAGCTAATGTAGTTTAAAATAGTACAAAAATTTATACAAATATCTAAATCATCAAAGTGCCTACCATGACATTTGACTGAATCTGCCTTAACATGATTTTAGACTTATAGAATGATTACTGACCTGCGCACAAAGTAATGCAGTTTGACATTGCGCATAGGTTCATATGCAACACCCTGAATGTGAGCTTCCTGACTGAATCTGCCATAACTTTTATTGATTTGAAGTAACAACACGAAATTTGAAGCTCTAATAACGTAACAGCCATTTTCATAGTTTGTATTTGGACTTGGCTTACTTCCTCATCAGATTTTTGACTGACAGTGTTGCCGTCATTGGCTTGATGTTGGGTGCACATCGAGCTTTAGATGACCAAAACAGTTCAACAGTAGCTCTATTTGGCATGCTATGTGAAGAGTGACTTTGGATCTTTGCAAATTGCGACTGTGGCCTTATGTATTGCTGAAATGTCATGCAACACATGCGATTTGGCTAGGGTAACATACCAGGATGAGTTTACTACATAGTCGTGTGATCTGTTGATCAACATTTATGGTAAAGGGTCTTCATTGATTTTAATGTTGTCACTAAAACGCCTTTCAGATTCGGCCTGTTTTTAGGGCTTTTAAAGCTAATTGTTGTGCCATTTGCCTCACGATGGGAATGCATCGACTCCTTGATGGCACATTCAGCCTAACTTCAATGTATTTGGCATACTATTTGGGCATAAGTGCAATTTGACAATTCATGTTTTGACAAGGCAGACCATCTTTCTGGCCTAGTATATTCACTGATTCAGCATTATGGTTATGGTATCGATTGATTGATTTACTAAGAGATTGCAATAGGAAGGTTGAAAAGTAAGCAAATGGATTTTGGTAAAAAGTATAATATATATCATGTCATTAAAATTATATATATTATAATATTATATATGGCTTTTATTGACATTGATTCATATCAGAAAAGATACATTTGTCACATGTAACTACAGCTCTACTCACTAAATCTAACTAAAGCTACACCGGTCTACAGAAATATGCTATACAGGTTCTCATTATTTTATACATAAATCATAATATGCTAAATATAGCTAAAAATTCAAGGTAATAATATCCTTAGAGTAGGATTTACATAAAACATAGAGTAAGATTTACATAAAACATAAATCACATATCAACCAGTGAAGCATTTAACAAAAATACTGATCACAACATAAAATAAGATTAAAATTTTCATAATTATATACAAAATACTGATAATAATATCACAATACAAATTAAAATTTGCAGTTTACATGTAGGTTTCATATGAAATATGGGAGAGAAAAATACCAGGCAACATTGTGCTGACCCTGGCATTTTGACTCATCTAATTTATGATGGCAGTTGTCAAGGAAGTGGCATGTCAGAGGAGCCCAGTGGAAATTTAAGTCTACATTACTTTATTTAGGAAATTACCAAGAGCATATATCATTTCAGGTTCTTTATTTGACATCAATGATTTAAATTGTTGTGTTTTATCTGAGTTATGGAAATTTGGTATCAGGCTAGTTGCTTTTAGGATTAATTTATTTCTTGGTCCTGCATGATTGTTACAGATTAAGAGGCAATGTAGTTCATCTTCTACATCATTACTATCACATTTATTACATTTTCTTTCTTCTAATGGTATTTTGGGGGTCTCGTGTCTTCCGGTTTCAATTTTGAGGTTATGTAAGCTAAGTTTAAATCTCGCTATGTTATTATTTGTTCTCTTGGGGAGGTTAAGATTTAGATAAGTTCAAAGCAATAAGTAGTTTTAAATAATTTATGTTTATATGTTCTTAGTTTTGGGTGCTTCTCAGAGTCATTAATCTCCCTAAGTATTCTTGATTTCAATGACCAGAGTGTCTGGCTCCTTTGATTCCCAACTATTTATATTACCTTCATTTATGATATGTATTGTTTCATTATACCAGTTGCTCTGACCCTTCAGGTGTAGAAATTCTTGAATTTTGAGGCATTTATGTAGGATGTCATAGGATGGCAGTGTCATAGTCTTCCCCAGTACTTAATCATGTTTATCTTTTGTCTAACCATAAGAGGAAACCTGCCTGTCTCAGCATACACAGCTAAGGTTGGGGTTTGTTTTCTTACACCTAACAAACTTTTAAGATATCTAATTTGTAATTTCTCCATGTCATTGTGTTGTTTACCCATACACCATAACATGCTGTTGTATTCAAGGATTGGCAGAATATAGCTATCAAACATCTTGATAGCAAGTGATGGGGGTATGTAGCCAAGGGATGGTTTTATTCTTCTTTGGAGTGCAAATAGTGCCTTTTGTGCTTGGTCGACTAGATATTCAGGCATTTTATCATGTAGAACTCTATGAGAATTTAGAACATGGCCTAAGTATTTATATGAATTAACAATTTCAATATTTTGGTAGTTGTACCTAAAGTCTACAGTACATTTAGTCATAATTTTCATGACTTTTGTTTTATAAGTGTTAACAATAAGGTGCCATTTTGCACAAAAAATTATGTAAAGAATCAATGCTATTTTGTAGTCCAGTAGCAGAGCCAGATATGAGGACTATATCATCTGCATAAAGGAGGTGGGTAAAATGGGTACCATTTATTTCTATTCCATCTTTAGAATTTAGGTAATTGGGAAGATCTGACATGAACTCATTAAATAATTTGGGACTTAATATCCCTCCTTGTAGTACCCCAAAAATACTGTCTATGTGGTCACCATATTTTCCCTGTTGATATACTTTGGCCTGTGCTTTATCAAACATGCTAATAATAATATTAAGCATCTTCTTTCCTATTTTATTTTTATGAAGTTTGTAGTACAGGGCGCTTCTATTGATATAATCAAATGCTTTTGTGAAATCCACAAAACATAAAAATGTTGGTTTCTTATGAAGTAGCTGATATCGAATTACAGTATCCAGTGCAAAAACACAATCTGCTGTTCCACTAAAAAGGGTCATCAAGGGACATGGCGTCATTTTTAAAATAGAGTCTTGCATTCAAAATTGAATCGAAAACTTTGGCCATAGCTACTGTTACAGTGATTTTCCTATAATTATCGGGATTCAACTGGTCGCCTTTCTTATGTAGTGAATTGATAATTCCCTCTGCCCATTGAGACGGATATTCTCCTCTTTCAAAAATGTTGTTAAATATTGTGCAAAAAGGTGTGACTAGTTCATCTGCTATATACCTATAGAATTCACCGGGGATACCATCAGTACCGGATGCTTTATTATTTTTAAGTTTCCTAATGTTTATAGCTACTTCATCCTCTGTTATAACAGAGTCACAGACATGGTCAGTTACTGTAATTTCATTAAAATTTAGGTAAGTTTGTTGGTCAAAATTTATCATATCAACATAATTGTTTATCTCTGTTAAGTGCTCTATGTCAAAATAGTGGCATACGAGTGGACAAGCCTGGTTAGTGAAATACTCATGACATGTTTGGAGGTCAGGTTGGTTATCTATTTTATTTTTACCTACAGTCAGTTTATTCCAAAATTTCCAGCGATCAGTTTGGTTAGTGGATTTAAACTCACTAAGTTTATCTCTGTTTGACCTCTGATATAATCGTTTCTTATGTTGTATTACATTCTTATATCTTTTAATTAGAGATTTGTACTGTTCATTATATACAGAAATATCTAGGCTATGTGTTTTAGCATAGTTATTAACAGCTTTTCTAGCATCTTTACATTCATCATCATACCAATTATTAACAGGGAAGGTGTTTGTTGCAGGCTTTAGGTATTTTTTCTTACATATTGCATAACGGCCAACACGCAAAAAACAAATGCTATCTTGCATAGTGTGTTGTTGCACATGCCTAACACGTCGGATACTTTTTCTACACAGAATTGCGAAATGTCAAGCCATGAGTCTGCTATGACATTTGCACTGAATCGGGCTGCTGTTTGAAAGTGCTTTGAAGGATGATAAGTCATTAACTGCCAAATAAGTATGATTTGGCATTGTGCATACATTGCTGTCTTACATGAGAGTTGAATATTCTACACAGCCATGAGAAACCAGGAACCTTTTGTATGTTATGTGTCAGATGATGTAGCAGAAATTCTCTGTCAGGTAAAAGATCAGTGATTGTTTTACAACATGTACAAGTGCAGTCAGGGCTCACACTTTGCAATTGGACCTCTACACAAATAATATGCTATGATGTGTTTCAGCAGCTTGACGAGAAAGATCTGTTAAATCAATTGTCATCACAATTCAATACCTAAGTTTCCCTGTGGTCTACCAAGTTACTGTGCTTTTATTGTGTATATTTTACTTGATATATTTTCACTCTTTTGTTTAGCAAACAGTGATTCAATTTCAATAATTCAGCATTATGGTTGTGAAATTGATTTATTTATTAAGAGATTGCAACAGAAAAAAAAAAGGATTTTGATATAAAAGGTACTACACATGTCAATAAAAGCAGAAAGGCCTACACACAAAAAATGCTATCTTGCATATTGTGTCTTTTCATATAACACTTTGAATAACGTACCCACAAAGATATATTTGCCAGTGCTTTGAATATTAACTGTCGGTTAAATATGATTTGACATGGTGCGTTTTATTACATGACTGTCTTACATGACAATTGAATATCCCACACAGCCATGAGAAACAGCAGACATTTTGTAGGATGTTATGTGTCAGATATTTTATGCTATGGAAGGTAAAAAGATCAGTGGCTTTATACAAAATGTACTCCTTGCTATTTGGCCTGCACACAAATTTATTAGATATAAATGTAGCACTTCTGACAGCTATGTGTTTAAGCAGCTTTAGCAAGAGAGATCTGTTAAATCTCTTGTAATCACAATTCAATTTTTAAGTTTCCCTTTGGTCTGCCAGGTTATTGTGCATTTATTGTATAGTTTTAGTACTTTTTGAATATTTTTATGTTTGTTAGCAAATAATATCAATATCAATGCAATATAATGCAAGAATATAAGATAAGATGAGAAATGAGATAAGATGAGAAGATGAGATGAGACGAGATATGCCAAGACGAGAAGAGATCTTTATTGACCTTGGAAATAGTGCTTTTTAGCATTTTAGCAAAACTTCCAACAGTAATCTATTTTATAGAAAAACTACCTTACATGTCGTATGTTCCCTTGCATCAATAGAAACCTAACATTGATGTCTCATACTGTTCACCAGACTGCTTTGGTATCGCAGTGCACTCTTTTTGAAAGGTTGTTTCGGAGGTCATTAAGGACACAGATGCAAGGTTACAACCCACAACATGACCCAGCTGAACCGAATGATCTGATATGGAACCGAATATAGGCCATGCTATCTGAGATATGCTAGACTCTTTCAGATGATATTGCAAACTTGATGAACTGGGGAATTTGTATTTATGGAGATGAAGACAGGCAGGTGTTGTTCATATAGGTATAGATGATTAGATTAATGATGTTGTTGAGGTAGCAATTTGTTAAATTTTGTAGCCATCGGACACATGTGCACATGATAACGCCACCATTTCTAAGTGAATAAAGCAAAGTGGTCCCATTGACTTTCCAGCTGCAGTACCACTCATTGTTTCTGCTAAGGGTAAAGCAATTTTCATCACAGAACAATGCCGATGCCCACTGGTTCCTCTTACAATGCAAATGGGTTCAAATTGTGAGATGAAGATGCTGTGTCTAGCATTGTCACCAGGTTCCTTTGCAGCCAACTATCATGATTGAATGCTGTATAAATGTATAGCATAGGCCAGCATCAGCAATTTCCTATATGTGAACAAATGCAATGTGGCTTAGTTTGTCTATTATATAGCTGACACAACCGTGATTTAATAATCTGTCAGTTGGTATGCACCAAGAAAGAATGTCTACAGTTAATTGCAACATTTGATTATTTAAAACTATGGTAATGACATTTCCATGAAACTTTGCAGTCCACATTTTGACAAATATGTTAATATAATTTCTTAATTTTTGGGAATTAGTTTTGTTTTAGGTATTGCTAAAGGTAGTGTAATGTAAGGTTTGGCATATTTTGTAATGTGACATGTTGTAATCACAGGAAAAAATGGTCTAAAAAATTTTTAGAAAATTATTTGGTGTAACATTATCTGATTAAACCTTTTTGGAGGCGAGTAAACTTATAATAACTTATATGTAAAATTGTTATTTGAAAATTTTAAAGATACAAATACCATTTGCATAGTCCGTACTTGGACATAGCTAACTTCCACACCATTTGATTTAAGTTTTATAGCATGATACCGACCTGCGCACAAGCAAATGCAGTTTGACATTGCAAATAAGTACATATGTAACCACCTGAATGTGAGCTTCGTGAATGAATCTGCCATAACTTTCATTGATTTTAAGTAACAATGCTGCCAGATGGCGCACATCAAGTTTTTGATAACAAAAACGGTTCAACAGTGGCTGGATTTGGCATGCCATGTGAAGAGTAACTTTGGATCTTTGCAAATTGTGACTTGAGCCATATGTATTGCAAAAAAGTCATGCAAAACATGCGATTTGGCTTGGGTGACTCGACAGGAACAATGGCATTTTCATTGCTATGGTATAGGATGTTGATTGATCAGATTTATTATTGAAAAGAGATTTTAGCAAATTGGGCTAATAACTTTACCTCTGCACAAAATTGCAGTTTAAGCCTACCTATTCTTTTAAATGCCAGAACTTTGGTCTGGTGTAATATTTACTACTGTAACATTGTTTTGTTATTTTGAACCATGCATTTGATTTTAGATAGCCGCCCAGTTGGCCATAGTTGGCCTGTTGTTGCCGTCATTGGCTCGATGTTGGGCGCACATTGAGCCAATGACAGCAAAAATGGTTCAACAGTGGTTCTATTTGGCATGCTATGAGGGAGTAACTTTGGATCTTTACATATTGCGACTTGGGCTTACTGCACCACTGAGAAGTTACACACGAACAAAAGGGATTTGGCATGGGTAACACACCAGGAAAAGTGTCCTGCTACTCCTACATAGTCATGTGATATGTTGAACTATTTGTATGGCAAGTAAAGCTTATGACTTTACATTAAAAAAAAAAAATAATTTGAAGCTTTCAAAAGCTAACTGCCATTTTCATGGTTTTTTGTGGACTTCCCCATTTTTGACACACGTAATGCAGAAACAACCTGTGCGCAAGCTAATGTAGTTTGACATAGTACAAAAATGTATACAAAAATCTAAATCATCAAAGTGCCTACCATGACATTTGACTGAATCTGCCTTAACATGATTTTAGACTTATAGAATGATTACTGACCTGCGCATCAAGTAATGCAGTTTGACATTGCACATAGGTTCATATGCAACTCCCTGAATGTGAGCTTCCTGACTGAATCTGCCATAACTTTTATAGATTTGAAGCAACAATGCAAAATTTGCAGCTTTAATAATGTAACAGCCATTTTCATAGTTTGTATTTGGACTTACTTACTTCCTCATCAGAATTTTGACTGACAGTGTGGCTCTCATTGGCTTGATGTTGGGAGCACATCGAGCTTTAGATGACCAAAACAGTTCAACAGTGGCTCTATTTGGCATGCTATGTGAAGAGTGACTTTGGATCTTTGCAAATTATGACTTGGGCCTTATGTTTTGCTGAAATGTCATGCAAAACATGTGATTTGGCTTTGGCCTACATAGTCATGTGATATGTTGAACAACATTTATGGTAAAGGGTCTTCATTGATTTTAATGTTGTCACTAAAATGCACACAAATCTATTAGATATACATGTAACACTTCTGACAGCTATGTGTTTAAGCAGCTTTAGCAATAGAGATCTGTTAAATCTCTTGTTATCACAATTCAATTTTTAAGTTTCCCTGTGGTCTGCCAGGTTATTGTGCATTTACAGTATAGTTTTTATTACTTTTTGAATATTTTTACTTTTGTTAGCAAATAATATCAATATCAATGCAATATAATGCAAGAATATAAGATAAGATGAGAAGATGAGATGAGACAAGATAAGCCAAGACGAGACAAGATCTTTATTGATCTTGGAAGTAGTGCTCTTAAGCATTTTAACAAAACTTCCAACAGTAATCAATTTTAAAGAAAAACTACCTTACATGTCGTCTGTTCCCTTGCATCAATAGAAACCTAACATTGATGTCTCATACTGTTCACCAGACTGCTTTGGTATCGCCTTTTGAAAGGTTGTTCAGAGGTCATTAAGGACACAGGTGCATGATGTTGTTGAGGTAGCACTTGCTTTTTCTAGTACCATTCGTAAAAATGAGGTAAATTTTGTCGCCATCAGACACATGTGCGCATGATAACGCCACCATTTCTAAATGGCCTTCTTGTGATGGCAGTGAATAAAGCAAAGTGGTCCCATTGACTTTCCAGCTGCAGTAGCAATCATTGTTTCTGCTCAGGGTAAAGTAATTTTCATCGCAGAACAATGCCGATGCCCACTGGTTCCTCTTACAATGCAAATGGGTTCAAATTGTGAGATGAAGATGCTGTGTCTAGCATTGTCACCAGGTTCCCTTGCAGCCGAATATCATGTAGTCTTTTTTTCAGCTTTATTTTTTCAAATCAAAGAAAGCTAATGATTGAATGCTGTATAAATGTATAGCTTAGGCCAGCATCAGCAATTTCCTATATGTGAACAAATGCAATGTGGCTTAGTTTGTCTATTATATAGCTGACACAACCGTGATTTAATAATCTGTCAGTTGGTATGCACCAAGAAAGAATGTCTACAGTTAATTGCAACATTTGATTATTTAAAACTATGGTAATGACATTTCCATGAAAAATGGTCTACAAAATTATTTGTTGTAACATTCTCTGATTAAACTTTTTTGGAGGCGAGTAAACTTATTATAACTTATATGTAAAATTGTTATTTGAACATTTTAAAGATATAAATACCATTTGTATAGTCCGTACTTGGACATAGCTTACTTCCACACCATTTGATTTAAGACTTATAGCATGATACCGACCTGCGCACAAGCAAATGCAGTTTGACATTGCAAATAAGTACATATGTAACCACCTGAATGTGAGCTTCGTGAATGAATCTGCCATAACTTTCAAATAATATCAATATCAATGCAATATAATGACTACAATAGTACCATTATGGCATCAGAGGATCATGCCGCCCCCCGGGGCTATATAGCTCTGTTGGATCAAAGGTATTACGTTGTGCCCCCCGGGCTCACTACAAGGAGTCAATGGACATGATCGCCCTCAGGCGTTGACGTTTAGTCGATAGATGTTCACACCCTCAGGCGTCGACGTTTAGTTAACGTTTACTAAAATGAGCTATATCGCATATCATTAAGTGTTTCAGTGCTAATAGACAGTTACACATACAGGTGGCGCTGAGTGTATGTTTATTGAAAATTAAAAAGAATAATATACCTGCTATGGGGTATTTTATTTTAGTCTACCTTGCAGCCATGGAGGGTGAGGATATCACCGAAAAATACATCTCAGGTGCTCATACAGAGGTTAAACCTGAAAATACCGAACATTTCCGGGATCCATTAATAGAGCACAATGTGGACATTAACTCTACCATGAGTAGCACAAGTATTAGCAGTAGGCTGTGGAAGATATTCGGTAAAACTATACCGAAAAATGAAGTGATTTTTATTTGTCAAGTTGTGATTCTATATATCGTCATCATCACTTGCATAGTCAATTTGTCTCTCGGTAATGGAGACAGCAATTTGTGGACCGCTCTCTTGTCCTCATCAATGGGAATAATGCTCCCCGCTCCGACGTTGTCCAGGAGGAGGAGCTGATGAGTGAACCCTCGGGCATATGAGTTTCATTCTTGTCCTATGATTGGGCCAAGCTCTCATCACTTGTGCGATGTTGACTTGACGTGCCCTAAGGTCGCTCAGCGATATCGATGATTGGATACTACTCATGATGCCATACCATGCATGGTGGGCTTCTCTGAGGGCAATGTACTCTACCTGGTATAAATGCTGAGCTCCAGAGCTTCCATCAAGCATTTCTCAAGAGCTGAAAAAGATATACCACACAAGCTACATCATGACAACAAGCCAACTTGACACTCAGACTCCTCAGGGATCCAGTGGAATGACTCTCTGTTTGTCAGAGCACACAAGAGTTATAGCTCATGCTGCACAGCAATACAAGTCAGGATATGTCACAGTGTCACGCTACAGCTGTGACACCTCCAAATGGAGGAATGTCCATATTGCCAAGAAGTCCTTTGAGAAGCTGAAGGAGGCATCAACTGAACTTTACAATGCCCTTCTGAATGGTGAATCGAAACAAGTGGGGCTTACCAAGAGGCAGTTTGCCATGATCACCAAGTTTCAGAGGGGCGATAAGGAGGCAGTGCACTATGTCTCTTTTCTACACCCGAAGACTGAACAGGAAAAACTCACCGATGTCAGTGAATGCCACCACAGCAAGACTATTAATCTACGCAAAGAAGAGTACGAAAAACTACATGGTGCTATGGAGAAAATTCACCAGGTCATCATTACACCACCCAAGGATGCTGAGGGACAGACTCTGAATCCCGAGGAGGCTACAACAGTCAAGGCTTATCAGTGGAATGTTGAGAAGCGTGGAATGAAGTCTCACACTTTATTCCCCACTCGTGAAGATTGCGAAGAAAGTGTCAAGGGCTACTTAGCAGGCCTCCCTGATGAGGGTGTGAAGTACAGCTACGACGTTATCGATCTCGTCATACATCGTCCCACTAAAATGGAAATTTTAGAGTACATCTTCAGCAGCGAAGTGCTACGCAAAACAGGCCATTCATGGACCGACCTGATGATGCAACCTCCTTCTGAAGATGTTGTCGATGAGGCTCTGGAGAAAGTGACCAAAAAAGATGTCGTTCAGATTGCCGAACTAATTGCTGCCCGCCTGAATCACAAAAGACTGTATTTCATGAGTGATGTTTTTGACATTTTTGTGTATGTGGGTGGCATTGGGAGGTCTAAGGAAAGTATCACTAAATATGCCTTGTCACCTCCTATTGAATTGTCAGCTCGTCTGCTTGATTTTTGTTATATGAAGATTGTGCAAAAACAAAATACCCAGTCGGTGTCCAGCTAACATGTTCTGTCAGCACTTATTTACTCAATGCAACATCTATGTGCGTGTGTACACTGTGTAAAATGTATTTTTATTTTTTTCTTCATTGCTTGCAATAAATTTTTTGAGATTAAAATTCCATGTCTGTTGTTTTTATGAGGTAAAAAAGAAGGTTGCCTGTGAATTTCCATTTTCATTGTGAAAAGGCCCAATTTCAAAGCATAATTCTCTAGTGAAAAGTGCCATTACACGTTAAAGCCTGGAAGTGCTTAGTGTACATAGTGTACATAGTGTACATAGTGTACATAGTGTACATAGTGTACATAGTGTACATAGCGTACATGGCGTACATAGCGTGCATAGTGTACATAGTGCGCATAGTGCGCAGTGCTTAGTGCTTAGTGGCTGTCCTTAAAGTGTTCAGTAAATAGTAACAACTCAATGATATTTATATTTTAAACAGACAATAATTTATTAATCGGAATCACATTAATGTCAATACATTTCATTGCGGTTTCTCTTGACAGTAACAATAAATATATATATATATATATAAATAAATAAATAAATAAATATATACAGTTGGTGTGAAATGCACCCTACACAATAAATAAGTGCTCAAAATTGATGCTTTTTGAAGAATATACATAATATAGAGTGACACAGAAAACAATTACATGCAAACAGGGTAATTACTGTGAAAATATAGTCATACATGGAAAATGGTGGACAGGTAGTGTTGGTGGAGCTGGAGCTGGAGTAAAGTGCCGAATAATGTGGTAATGAGGAATTTCACCTAAAAACCGAAAGGTTGAGTGTCATATGTGCCCGGGATGAGGCGTCTCTTCGAGTAAGTCACTTTGAACCTTTTGATCTCGTCTCTATTGAAAAGCTTAAATTCATACTTATTACGTCTTATTTTACTGTACGGCACCGCAACATGTGGCTGCTCATCACCGACATCTTCATCACTCAGTGGATTGTTGTCAGGGTCAGCCCAGAACAACACCAGTTTGCAGATACTATCGAAGTTCAAAAGTTGACTGACTTCGTAGTTTAAAGTGAAGCCTTTGAGCTTCGTTGTCTTGTCGCCGTCATTAGTCAAGAATGCGTAAGATTTCGGCCCACTGCTCACGAAGCGCGAGATGAACTGGTTACTCCCCAGCTCATTCGTCCACTGACCTAAGTGATCACCCATGTCCGGTGTATATTGCTTGTCGTCCCCCTCTGTATATTCATAAACTACACTGTCGGTGTCAAAATAGATCACTCTTTCCCCCAGACTATGCAGGACGTTGAAAAGACGGCTCCTTGCATTAGCCGTGGTGAAAGCCGCAATAAAAACATTCACATGCGTCATTTCGGGGAGGAACCCCTCCGAGTGCGTATACTCAATCATGCAGCGATTGGTGTCCAAGACATGCATACCTCGGAGAGTGATAGATGGGTTGACCAGCAGTTTGAAAATGTCTGCTCCTGTTTCTGTGAGTTTGTGCGTTCTGTGGTTATTATTTTCGCCAAACTTACCCCAGAAGCTATTCAGGAGCAGTTTATTCGTGGCCCTCTTCCCCTGATTGAGTGAAATGCTTTGTCTGTCAAGACGAATACCTTCAACAGACTCGTACTGCTCAATGTACTCAGTTTTTGCCTCTTCAGTCATATCCGGAGAAGGCCACCCCGATGCCTCCTGTTTCCCTTTAAGAAATAAGTTAACATAATCTGAAAACAGCCCCGGAGTGTCCTGGGACCTGTCAAACTTGGCCCTTTCCCTGAAGTGATAGACCTCGAACACTTTAATTACCACATAGCCTACTCTGAGGGCGTCTTCGAGGTCAACGGACGTCCAAGTACCTACTAAGTCACGCTCAGAGTCTGGACACTTACAGGGGTCTGGAGATGAATTGTGTGCACACCTGCTGCAGAGTGGGAATAGGAGCTTACCGCCTGAACGTAGGGGGAGGCAGGGGTGATAGAGTCCTCTAGGAGGTCTGACGCGTGCTTGAATGAGACCAAAGTATTTGTGAATGTCCTGAGGAGGGGGGTCAATGATTACCTCCGGTATCCCTACTGGGAAGACATCATTCTTCAGTACCATAGGGTATAAGGAGCAGATGTCCACATAGCCCAACCTCTTTCCTTCCTTTGCCTCGTGATACAGCTTCACTGCATTCACTCGGCCGCCGTAAAAAGCGGCCCGTGGATCCAGGCGAGGTAGCAGCTCACAATTTCTTTCGATCTCGCGCAGTCTCTCATTCGTGGTAAGCATGTTCGTGAATTCGCATTCCCACATGAGGTGAACTTCGAAGTTCAGCTCCCTCCTCAGATACGCCAGCCTTGCGTCTGTTCGCTTATAGAGCGATTTCAGGCTTTCGCCTGTGTGGGGGTGCCTGACATTAGCGGGTGTGTTGGGGCCACCGTAACACCTCCAACCTACACCCGTGGTACACACAGCCGAGAAATTCCCAGGCTGTCTCTTTCCCTGTCACAGTGTCCTGATGGTAACCATCCAGTTTCAACCACCCATCCTTGGTTTGGTTTATCACTCGATGTTCGCCCCCATTTCGTGCATGGAGAATGGTCACTCCGTGTCTCTGGGCCTCGTACTCTAGCCAAATGATTGATACTCGGCTGTGCGCATCAAGTCCTGCAAACCCGCACGAAGGCATTCTAGCAAAGGGGGTTGAAACAAATTCCATGCCCTTTATCTCTACACTACCCATGTCAACAGAGCCACCCACCGTGTCAACAAGCTGCAATTGGTCATTTTGAAGGTAGCCCTCCACATTGCGACCATCTTCGAGCGAGACAGAGTACTTCTCGGTCAAGAACATGTGGCGATAAGTCGCCATACACACACTGGCCAGGGTGTTATACTGGAAGGGGTCAATTCCGATGAGTTTGACCTCTCTCTCGCCTCCCTCACCAACATCAACAACTTCTTCTCTGGATGTTATGCCGAGGAGCCAGCTCCTGAACGAGTTACAGCTCTCCTGCAGAATGTTAACATCATCCTCGCAATAGGCGAGTATCTCTTTCTTGAAGTCAAAGACCTTACCCCTCTGCTGAACGTACCACCCTGTGAACTCTTCTCTGGCTTTTGACTTCATCCTGTTCACTCTGTAGCAGTACGGGTGGGGCATGGGGCCGACGTAGTCCCACATTTCCTTCTGGTTGAAAAAGACAGGAAATGTCCCTTTTTTAACACCCTGCAGCCCAAACACCTTGGGCATCTGACTGAGAGGGAATGTCAGGAAGTTTAAAGAGTCTATGATTCTGAACTTCCCAGCATCGATAGCAACAATTTTACTCCCCCTATAAATGACTTTAGGGAGCTTCCTCATGCTGCAGAAGATGTATTTTGCCATGAAGTATGCGTCGTAAGCCTGGCCATTGTGAAAAAGCAGAGTGTACCCCTCAAATTCACGCCTAAACAAGAATTGACAGAAGTCTGTGGCAGCATTGTCACCAAAAAAGGCGACTCCTCTCTTCCCGCAGTCTCCACCGATCATACATACGTCTCTCTCAGCATTGCCCCTAGCAGCGTTCGGGTCGACATTGTCAGTGCATTTGTCACATGCAGTACCGCAGTGTGAGCAGCGCGGATTGTCGCGGTAACTCACCCCGATACAGTAGGAGCACTCCCAGTGGGCCACAAGCAGGTTGGGCAAATGAAATTTGCCAGTGGGGTCAGCCTCAAAGTCGGCGAAGACATACTTGCATGACACGGCCTTGGGTTTTTGTTGACGTATGTAGCAGAAATGCACACCTGTGACCAGCTTTCTGCAAATCTTACACTCGCGTGTACCGCATTTGTGGTCATCGCCAGGCTTGTAGAACACACCACAGCCTCTACAGCGATGGGAACTTGAACATGTGCCATTTTCTAAATGGCGCTGGTTGCAGGCCACAGAGTGCATGAAGCGATTACATACTTGACAGCAGTGCTTCTCAATGTCCAGGATAGGACATGACTCTGCTTTACAGGATGAGCACTGGTCACAGCCCGCATGTCCATATCTCTTGTCATAGGGCGTCAAACATTTTGAGCAAAAGGCCGACTTTGCAAAGATACAGTGCACCTTGATTATTGTGTGAAAGTGACCTACCGCTTTTGGATCTAGAGGGTCGCGCTGATATAATAAATAAATAGTACGCTGCCTACAGTCATCACCCACATAGATAGGCCTGACACTAGATCCTCGGCCAAAAACCACTACTCGTGCGTTAGCTACTCTTTCGAAAGAGGGTATATCGGTGAAAACCGGTACATATTCAAGGTCAAATCCAGCGGTGGTGTGAAGCCTCTGAGCTTCAACAGCCTGAGCATTTCTTTTACCATTGTTCACCCTCTTGTACTCATTCTGAGCGAGATTGTGCGCTTGCTTGTTAGACGCGGGAGTTGCATCGAGATTTGCCTTGGCCACGCCGACCACTATTGACCTAGCCAGGCATAAATTGTCTGTGTTTTTAATTTCACATATGCATTTCAATCTACGCAGGTCTTCGATATAGTTAATGCCTGAACTAACACCGGCCACCAGTGGGTTTCTAATGACGCCCACATGAATCTCTAGAGGCTCATCTAGAAACAGATCTTCATCAGACTGCAGCAGACTTTCCAGGAGTTCAACAATTTTGAAAATGGTGAGCTGGTGCAGGGGTATTAGGCCGCTAGAGTGGGGGCTGTAAAATGCCTCGTTTTGAATGAAAAACCGGACGAGGTCTTGAGCATTATAGCTCTCATTAAGTCGAGTAATAATGGTTTCGATCACTTCCTCCAGACCGCCCATGATGTCCCTGAGATTAACACCAGCCCAGTTTACATTAAAATGCACACTGTACACCGTCTCTCGAGCAACTCCACCGTCAAACTCGATGTCTTTGATATTCCTAACTTCAATGTGCCGGTGGAAATTCACTACATAATCGGGGCCATCAAATATCATGTGAGGTTCAATGAGGCCCTCATCGACAACCTCCTCAGCCACCTCCTCAGCCTGTTCATCGTTTTCATTCATGACTATATCATCTACACCCGCACCAATTATATTCTTTTCGTAGAGCATGTCTAAAAATAAAATTTCTCTCTGCTCCCCGTCAAGCACCTGGCCTTCGGCCCCCTGATCCACTTGAGGTATTTCATTTAAGCTATGAAAAAAATAAAAAATAAAAATAAAATATATATGTGTATATATGCGTATATATATATATATATATAGTCAAAATAAATTAATAAAAAGTTTTCTGCTATACCTCCTATGGAGGCCCTTCTACATGCTTTTGTAATAAAGCATTTCAGTGATTGTCAATATGGTTTTTCAAAAAATTAAATACATAGATGTGTTATTATTATTATTATTATTATTTATTCATTTGAGGTAGCAATGGTTACATAAATGACAGATACGTATGCCGAAAAAAAAAATAAAAATAAATAAATAAATAAATTCTGGTAAAATACTGACTAGCTGTCAGACCAATCCCCCAGAGCCAAATCCCTCATCCACGAAAAGCTATCCTCATCCTCATCCTCATCCTCTGCATCCCTAGCCCTACCCCCGCTCGGAGTATTATCGACATCATCTCTGCTGATACTGAAAAGAGAGAGAGAGAGAGAAAAAAAGTTAGCAAATGTATATGCCTTCCCCTGTTGGGGCACAAAAAAAAAAAATAAAAAATAAAATAAATAAATAAATAAAAAACATTCCTTGTCACTTTTCAAAAAATTCAGCACTCACTTATGTCGATCAGGGTCTGGTATACACGGTGGTTCACCACCGGACAGAGTATGAGGTTGGGGTGGTGGAACCCCTGAGGGGCCGGCTACTTCCCCATCTTCAACAATGCTAGGGGGAAAAAATAAAAATAAATAAATAAATGAAAATAAATAAATATATATATATATATATATACAAATATAGGTCCCTCTGGTGTTATATAGCAATCGACTCGACTTACCCATTGATGACACGACGAGTGAAGGTGAACGATCGCCGGGGATTGGCTGCTTCAGGGCCTTGGGCAACAGCAGCAGCAGTAGCAGTAGCAGTAGCAGTAGCAGTAGCAGTGGCAGTAGCAGTAGCAGTAGCAGTAGCAGTAGCGGTAGCAGTAGCGGTATCAGCACTGGTGCCAGCACTGGTGTCAGCACTGGTGTCGGCATCTGTATCGTCATCGTTGGCCTCAAAATTGAGCACCCTCCTGACTGTCCATCGAGATAGAGGCGTTACTTGAGCATTTTCAACGTTGCTACTAGAAAATAATATAAAATAAAAATAAATAAAACAACCCCTACCGGCATATAACCGCATACACTAGAGTGTAATATCCAGGTAATAGTGTTGCTATATAGAAATGTACATACACATTCGATGCTTCTCTACGTCGACCACTCGGTCTCTTTTCATACACCGGGCAGGACAACTTGGCCTTTTTGGCTGGTGGCTCCCCCTCCAGCGGTGACGGTTTACTGAAACAGGCCATGAAACTTTCAAGTTTCATGACACTCTTCCTGTGGTAGCTCAGCTGTTGGCTATATCTCTGAGTACAAAGGAAAAAAAGAAATTGTCACTCTGTTCTCGGGTAACCACAAACTAAAAAACAAAAAAAAAAAAAAAAACAACAAGCGCAGCCACAAACGCAATATACACACCTTCAGCATGGCAGCTTCGGCAGAAAGAATGGCGTCGTCATCATCGGTTTCTTTCCACTCCATTTCTTCTACAGGCGAAGCAGGGCTGGGAGGGGGTGGTGGTGGAGGAGAAGGAGGTGTAGGAGGTGAAAATAAAGCGCTCTTCGGAGTTGAGGTCCTCAGAGGTACTGGGAGTGCAGGTGGTGTTGAACCGAGTAGAGAAGGATTGGTATTTCCCCGCGAATTAGGCTCAGTACCAATGTCAGCACCAGTGGCAGTGCCAGTGCCGGTACCACCAACATCCATAGGTTCTCCACTGGGACCACCATTCAGCATCAGCTCTAGTTGGCGTATTTCACGCATGGCCTGCGAAGCTAGGCTATAAAATAAAATAAAATAAAGTTGATAAATAAATAAAAGAACGAGTTATATTTAGAGTTATATCATTGAGCCTACACCCGCACAAGCACACGCACGCACATACAGCACTGGCTAAGGCGCATTACTGTAGGCAGCGTAAGACATATAGCACACGTCGTACTGTCTTACAGCGTAGGCTACGCCATAGCTCGCCCACGATAAAACATGGAGAAAGGGCATTGCTCTAATAAGTCTGAAGAAGAAAAAGAATGCCCCGAAGAAGAAGAAGAAGAAGAACTAGAACTAGAATTAGGACTAGAGCCGGAAGGAGAAAAATACGACGAGCGCGAAGAACGAGATCAAGATCAAGATCAAGAATCTCTTTTTAAGTTCGAGTCGCCCTCGTCTACAGTAATTGCGGGGCCATCCATGGTTGGAAAAACTGTTCTGGCCCTGTCGATCGTGAAGAACTCGAGGGTGATGTACACTATACCACCGATGAAGATCTTGTACGCGTACGGCGTTTATCAGAAAAAGTTTGAAGACCTCGAGGCTCTGATACCTAATCTGACTCTCCATCACGGGCTGCCACCTAGAGAGCTGATAGAAGAACTGAAAAGCGAAGACGGTAACAATCTGGTGATTCTGGACGATTTGATGGACGAAATATGCAATTCCAGCGAAATGTGCTCGCTGTTTACTCGAGAAGTTCATCATGGCCGCATCTCGGTCATAATGATATCGCAAAATGTCTACCATCAGTCGCGCTACTCGCGCACCATTAGCCTCAATACGAGTTACTTGATATTGATGAAGACATGCAGGGACCTACAGCAGATACACTTCCTCTCTCGTCAGATGTTCCCTAGCACTCCGAAGCGATTAGTCGAAGCACACGAAGACGCCACAAGACAACCAAGAGGGTACCTAGTCGTGAACAACTTGACTAGCTCAGGCGACGAGGACGTTCGCCTGTGCACCTCAATCCTACCCGGCGAGACCCTAGTGCTGTACACGCGGAAATAATGCCTGACAGAGTCAAGGACTGTATCGGCTTTCTGGAGCTTTTGGTGAACACGTACAAGCTGGCCGCTCGCTCCAGTCGCACATTACTGCTAGAGGCCACCAGGGACCAACTCCTGTGCATAACGGAGGTCATACTGAATACATTAGAGGGCAACTTGAGGATCTCCAACAGTCCGCATCTAGAGCTGAGTAGATTCAAGGGAGTGCTGCGTAAAGTACCTAGAATAGTAGTACCAAAAGTTGCCTCGCTCAAATCGCGCAACTCAGGCTCCGTCCCCAACTCCAGCTTCAGGACTACGGTGGCATCTCGAAAACAGTTGAGAGAGCTCTACGCGAGACACTACAAGACGCTGATCGAATTCCTGGAACTCTGCATACCTCCCCTGAAAGGCCTCCTCGAGCGAGAAGAAAACGGCAATGGCAATGACAATGACAATGAAATTTAACAAGAAAGTTTACGTGATTCCTCAGGAAAAATACCACAGTCTACTGGAGAATCATAAAAAATATACGACAGATGAGCCCGGGCGCCTGGCCGCAGCGGCTGCTGCGGGCCAGGTGCCCTCCTTTCGAGTGCCTGGTGAGGTACAGGCAGGGCCCTCTTCTAGCGCCGGAGGCGGGCACCTCGAGATCAGAGGGGCGCCGGTTCTCAATGGAAATACGATGAAACGGGGTAGGTCCACTTCTAAGGATCGCTTACAGGGCCGGACTGGCCTTCGGACTGGCCTTCGGACCGGTGTCATTATGAGCGAAATCGAGTCGAGGTTGAGAGACCAATCGCTGGTGAATAAGTCCCGGGCCATACTCTATCTACTGTCAGGCGAGGGCGAAGGTGACTACGAAAGCTATTACGTCGACCTGCTGCTACACACGCAGTCGAGCTCCTTCCCAGTGCCCACCGGTCACCACAAGTTGTACTGGCTCATGCTGCAGAGAGGAGTGCCACTGAATTTAATCTCAAACGTTAAATTACGGAGAATATTACATTATATGAAAAACAAATACGAGGCCGAAACCGAAACCGAAACCGAAACCGAAACTGAGCAAGAAGAAGGAGGAGGAGGAGGAGGAGGAGGAGGAGGAGGAGGAGGAGGAGGAGGTTCGGAGTGGAGAAAGAGGAGAAAGAGGAGAAAAAGGAGAAAGACTGAGACTGAGGCTGAGGCTGAGACTGAGACTGAGACTGAGACTGAGGAGACTGAGACTGAGACCGAGGAGACTGAGGAGACTGAGACTGAGACTGGGACTGGGACTAGGCCTAAGACTAATACTAAGACTAAGCCTAGGCCTAAGACTAAGACTAAGACTAAGACTAAGACTGTCGAAGGAGCAACGAAAGAGGCTAGCGCAAAAGGAAAGGGGAAACGTCGTGCGTGGATCAAAGTCTCCAATAAATAACAATGGTGCTCCCCAAAGACATAGATGGCTATTTAACTCGTCGATTTTACAATCACAGGTCACCAGGGAGTTTCACCAGTGCAGCAAAGTTACACTCGGTTATAAAGAGTGAAGGTAGATACTCGATAAGCCTGAGGAGAATTGAACACTGGGCCCAGACGCAGGACATTGTCACTCTACACAAGTCAGCTCGCGAAAAGCCTGTCAAGTATAGGCGAGTCATAGCGCCTGGCATGAATCACATGTGGGACTGCGACCTGCTGGTGTTGACAGGTGAAAGGTTCAAGAGTGCCAACGAAGGACACGCGTACATCCTGGTGACTATAGATGTCTTCTCTAGATACTGTAGGGCTCAGCCCGTCAAAAGTAAAAGCGGTAAACACATGAAACACGGATTTGGAGAAATATTTGATGCAGCAGGAGACGCAGGAATGCCCAAGTTCATAAGAACTGACAGGGGGACTGAATTCACAAACTCTCAGGTCCGCGATTTACTTAAAGACAGGGGAGTAAAGCACATCTTTACAAATACAGAAACAAAGGCCAACTACGCCGAGGCAATGATTAAAGGACTGAAAAAGAGGCTGTTTCAATTTTTCCAATACACAGGTAGCTACGGCTATCTGGAGGAGCTCCAGGCCATGGTGGAATCGTACAACCGCACTATTCATTCGAGCATAGGAGCCAGCCCTGAGAGTGTCACGCAGGAAAACGAGCAGGACATTTGGGACTACCAATACGTCACCAGTCAAACTACTAAAGACCTTCATAGAGCTTTCAAGAGAGCCATTTCAACGGCGAGGAACAAGACACGTAATCGGTACAAATTTGCATTGGGGGACCACGTCCGAGCGTCGTATCATAGGCAGAAGAACTTTTTTCGTTCCTACGACGAGCAGTTTACAGGCGAAGTGTTCACCATCAGAGCCAGGAAATTCTCAGACGGTGTGGCCATTTATTACCTCAGAGACTATCAGGAGGAGAAAGTCGATGGCCCCTTCTACACCCACGAGCTGACTCCTGTGAAATTTGACCCAGACGCTTTCTTCAAAATTGAAAAAGTGATCAAAAAACGAGTGAGGCGTGACGGTTCAGAAGAAAGCCTAGTTAAGTACCAGTCTTGGCCCAGTAAATATAACCAGTGGATACTCAGCTCCACAATCAAACCGCTGAAAAGCAAGAGACTGAGGAAAAAGTGAAGACAGGAGCGGGCAAAAATAAATAAAGACATGTATATTTATCTGTCTAGCGACCAGTCAATGGAGATAAACCCGAGCAACACTGCGGGCAAGTTTACAGTGCAACTACCGGAGCCATTCACACGTCCTCGTAATGAGAGGGCTAGAGGGCAGTGGCACCTAGGACTGATCGAGATAGCCCTGCCCCAAATCGGTGCTGACCTGAATAAATGGGATGTCATCTACGTGACATGCCCTCACGTGGAAGGAGTTGTAACAGGAGACGCATACAGCTCAGTGCTGCGAGCCATAGCACTTGGTGAAATAAAACGCCACAGTTATGCACGCTTTCACTCAGTGCTCTACACACCGCTGCGAGTGACGGACGTAAAGTATATTTCTATTGAGCTGAGGAATTCCAGAGGTGACGTATTACCGGAGCTTGTCGACGAAACCAGTCATTCCACTAAGTGCACACTAGAGCTAGTATGGAGGCGAGATACAAATCCCTAGCAGCCATGGATGCAGCACCCTGGGTTGAGCATTTCAAAAAAACGGCGGGTCAAACGAGCATACTGTCACACCGCCCCAGGGCAGTGGTGATCAAAAAGCAACGCAGTGACGGTGGCAGTGGTAGCAGCAGCAGCAGCAGCAGCAGCAGCAGCAGCAGCAGCAATAGTGGGAAAGTCAATGCCAGTTTACCTCTGACAATAGTGTCACCAGTAGGCCAGTCTAATGAAATGGCCAGGGCTGATCTGAACATGGAAAGCGATAAAAGGGCTGGTGGAAGCTCATCTGACTCAGTAGCAAGATCCAGCACGTCGTGGCCACAACGAGGGAAGAAACGCAAGCAGCATCTTCAAACTAACACGCCTAGCAGTGACAGGAAGAAAAAAACCACTAAGCTCAAGGACATTTTCAGTCGAAATGGCAGCAGGTGAAAAGGTCCTGGAATCGATTGACCTGGCCTATGATGACACACTCAATTTGTTCAGCCTACCTCTCAGCAACATGGGGGTGACAGACGTTAAATATCTACCTCATAAACCGATCAATCAATTCTCAGCGGAGGGCGACGTGAAATTTCACGTGACAGGCTCAGGCACGGCATACATAGACCTATCCAGTGTATATCTAAAGACCAGCGTACGCCTGGTTAAAGGTGATGGCTCGCCAATTCCTGCAAGGGGGAGTAAAAAGCAAAAGGACCGCTCCGAGGGCCCCCGTGCTCCATCATCAGCAACGTTGGCAGCAGCGGCAGCGGAGCAAGAGTCTGAGGGTGTTTGGAGTGTCGGTGTTGTCAACAATTTGGCTCATGCTCTCTGGGATCAAGTGGAGGTGCGACTTAATGATCGAGTGGTGACTGGAGGTCAGACTGGTTACAGCTACAAGGCTTTAATAAATACTCTACTGGGAGAGCGCGAGTTAAACGACTCTGAGTTAGAATGCGCCTTGTTCACGAAGGACACAGCACGCTGTATGGACGACGTGACCCTGCTGTCCGGTGGGAATGAGGGATTTAAAAAGAGAGCGGCTCTCCTGGGTGCAAGCAAAACTGTGGAGCTAATGAGTAAAGTAGACGTCGATGTTTTTAAAGTGAACAAGTTACTTTTAAACGGCGTCTCAATGGACATTACTTTGGCACCTACTTCTAGTAACTTCAGACTACTGAGTTCCAATGACGGCAAGAGAGACTACAGACTAGAGATCAAGGACATTACACTCGTTCTGAAACACGTGACACCTTCAAATCTCGTGTTACTAAGCCACCAGAAAGTCATGGAAGAGGAGATCTCACTGGCAAAGTATTTCTATATGAAAGAAGAATTACGCAAATTTAATTTGGCCAAGGACACCTCCTCTTATTACATAGAAGATGCGTACAATGGCAGGATACCGAGTAAGATTGTGATGGGGTTCGTGTCTGGCGAATCAATGAGTGGTAGCCTGGTCAAGAACCCATACAATTTCAAGCACTACGACATAGCATACATCAATGTGAGTCTATCAGGCATGCCAACGCCCTCAGGCCCACTAAGCATTGACTTTGCAGAGGGGAAGTACATACACTGCTATTCCCAGCTTTATGGAGAAAAAGCTAATTTCAGTAGCGAGGCGAGGATCACCAGAGAGGAATACAAAGAGGGCTACAGCTTATTCACTATTGACCTGGCTCCTCAGAACTATGACGACTTCTACCCAGTGATGCGAGACGGCTGCGTCAGAATAGAGCTCAGATTTAAGTCACCTCTCCCAGAATCGGCCGTAATGATAACGAAAGTGACATATCCGGGGCTATTCCAGATTGACTACGCTCGCAACATCTATCTAACATGAACACAGACCGGATTTATGAAATACTGTGGAATGACGCTGCAACATCGGCCAGCGTGATGGCTGTCATACCGTGTAATGCACTGAAATACGTGACGACCAGCAGAGGCTGCTACATTGTTAATTGCAATGAAAACTCGTACTTACGCGGAGATGTCGGCCACTGGCTTTTCCTGAGGATTCATAGTTCAGGCAGACGTGATGATGACACAAGACTGGAAGTTTTCGATGCCCTGGGTGCGAAGGCCTACAATGATGAAATCAACATGTTTATGAGACAATTCGATCATTGTTCGATCAATTATGAGCATATCTCTAATGTTAATTGCGGTTTTTACGCTCTAGTGTACTCGTATTATAGGTGTAGGAAATTTACGCCTTCGAGTATATTAAATATACTTAAAGGCGTTGGAGATGTAGAAAAACATTGTTTGCTGTTATATAGCGTAAAGAAGGCGTGCAATTGCTAATTAATTAATTAATTAGCTAGGTTCATAGATACAGTTGTATGCCATAGAAATTAGGCGAGCGAGTAATTTTATTTATTTATTCGCTGGGGCTCTATACGAGGCCATAGCGACGTAGACAGTATATTGGCGATGGGTGATAAGGTTATGTAATAAGAGCTAAGCGAGTGGACTGATTATTGTTATTGTTATTATTATTATTATTATTATTATTATATATTCCGCAATTATTACCAGAGATGTCACTGCATTACCAGCTTGTATACATTCATGACTGTACAACAATTGCTAATAAAATGGTATACACATATCAGTGACACTAGTTCAGAGTCTATGTGAGTAAAGGGCCTAAAAAAATTAAAAATAAAATAAACATTTTCACTAACCTTTTTGACTGAAAAGACTGGTCCAAAATTCAGAGTTGAAGTATCGAGTAGACAAGGAAGAGTTCCCGAAGACCAGAGCAGTGCCGAGATGCGATGAGCAGAGTTTTTTCTTCTTTCAAAGAGTCAACCGATGTGATGGAGTTTCCAGAGAGCTCATACTTTTTATATGACTTTTTCTGCCCCTGGCAGTAGCCCTGATAGCGGGGTGGTCTTTTGTTTTTACTCAGATGGTCACCAGCCTTGACCACGTGCTCAACATCAAAGGCTTAAGATGCTGTATTGTATATGGAGGCATGTACTGATCGCTGACCGCTGCGGCGTCATAGGTCACACAGGGGGGCAGGCTCTTATCTATACCAGGTAAACGCACATGCTTAATTTCCATAAACGCCGTTCAGCAGTTTGACTCAGCTGTCTGACTAAGCGTTTTGAGTCAAAAC
Source organism: Alitta virens (assembly GCA_932294295.1). Lineage (NCBI taxonomy): Eukaryota > Metazoa > Annelida > Polychaeta > Phyllodocida > Nereididae > Alitta > Alitta virens. The sequence goes on along the minus strand of OW028578.1, from coordinate 10,367,926 downwards.
GGTCGCATCAGATGAACTGCCGACCCCCCAGGGGGTCATTGACTGTAATGACCTGCTTATTGACATTGTCCATTAAAACAAAAAAAGAAAAAAAATCCTCATGCGATGTAACTTTAAATTTCGGCTTGGTATGATCAAAAAGATTCTTGTGTATATGTATTTTGAACTATATAACACTCATTTTGAATGCTACTGAGGATCTACATTGTATGCAACTATACAATGCAGCACAAAACAACACAACACAATGCAGCACAACACAACGCAACACAACACAGCACAACACAATGCAATACAATGCAATACAATACAATGCTATACAATTCACTGATTAAGATCAGCGGTCAAGTTTCTGCAGAAATGCGTTCCTGCACTTTTTTGTGTCTCTTTATGGTATTTATTTGATGCATAATATTCATTAGGCTGTCACATGTAATCAGCAGCAACAGCAGCAGTAGCAAGCAGTGTTTGAGAAATATAAGTGAATATAACTTACAGCCTGAATAGATTATACCCCTCTATTGTTCAATGGGGGACCACGTGCGCCCTGTCTTTTGTTTTGTTACGTAATGATCATGTTACCCCCTGCTGGGGCTGGGGTGCTTAGCAGAAGCTCAGCGTCATAAAGCATCGGTATTTTGGAGACATAAGACGTATAAGCCATTGCTTAATTGATTGCATGATTACAGAGAATACAATGTTCTGGATTTTATTGTTTTTCGCCATGGGTATATGCCCGAGCGATGCCTGGATATGCGGAAACACTGGTCAATGTCGCTGTACTTCATCGGGAGAAGTGATCTGCACTCAAATAACGGCGGCACCCTATTTCACGGCTGATTACAGACTAGGCAGACGACTAACGATTAAGACGAGCCACGGATTCGATACTGTAAGCCTTGCAGACACGATTGGCTTTGAACGTGTGATGGTGATAGGGCTTTCGATTGAGCAATGCGCGAGCGCCATGGATGATTTTCCTGCAGTAATGTGCATCAGCGAGACAACGTCCTACAGACCCCCTGCAGTGCAGCTGACACACCCATCCAGGCGAGGCCCGGGCGCTGTAGCAATGGTAAACGAGATACTGAGAGATGCCGGTCCTAAACACGCCCCCGCTATGGCACCCCTTGCAGTCCTAAATGGTGTGATCATATGGACAGTCATTTCGGGTGTTATAGGGGCTATTTTGACGGCTTGCATTTTGGTGAGTTTGGTCAACCTTCATGCCCGTATTAACACCCACGCACGCTGCAATGACCCCCCAATGTATGCAGTAAACTGCTGCTTGAAGTGTATAGCTGTAGCCCTATGCCCCTTTCATCTGATGGCGAAATGCTGCAAATGCACAGGCTGCTGTCTGTATGCATTGGATGCTAGCACTAGAGGTGCTACCACATCCTTCTAGGCCTAGGTCTAGTTAGGTTAGTTGTCAAAAATTAATTCCTTTGCTTTTGTTTTTCCTGTGCACAAGCACATTATAGTTTCACTGTAATAAGATTGACAGATGCGTGAAAGCCGTGGCACCATAGAGGGGGGTGTATTGTTCATTCTTGTGTTATCCTTCAATCAGGTCAATTATCAAGTGACCCTCATAGTAACTGTTGTGTCAACTAAGCATGCCTTGGGCTAATGCACACACAACTTAGTAAATTGTCTCTTTCGATTGATGCTAATCGCGCAACACAGACTGTATTTCAGTAATGCTCAATGTCTCATAAATGTATCTTTTTTTTTTCTTTTTTCACAACTTCCAGATGAGAGACTACTTCTTTCTACGATTTCGCGACGTAGTTGCGAATATAGCATTGCGCTTACTGGCAAGGCTGATTCTTGTTTATATATGGAATGTCGACATGCTAATAGACTTCCAAAATGTCGATGAACGTAATTTGTTCCTAGTTATGCTAGTTAGAATGGCAAGGTGGATGATTAGAGCATTGGAAAGACGCAACAATGACCACGCACAACCTCGAGCGGCACCCGTGATAATGCGTCGCCGGCACGCTGTAGACCTGCTGCGAGCAGCCGGAGCAGTAGGGGCCGGTGCCCCCCGCCGAAGAGATCTGGCCGGCTTGGATCTAAATAATATCCTGCCGAGGCGCCTTAGAGGACGTAACGGTGGAAGGCCCTAATATGATGACTTGTAGCCCGAAGACTAGACTGTAACATGTAGACTGTAGACTTTAGCATGTAGACTTTAGCATGTAGACTTTAGCATGTAGACTTTAGCATGTAGACTTTAGCATGTAGAATGTAGACACCGACATTGCCATTGACATTGACATTGCCATTGCTTTTTCTGTTTCTGCTGTGCTTTTTATTGTTTTTATTTCACTATTGATGTACACTGTGCTTGTTTGCCATTAACGATTATATGTATTGTCCTTCATTATTTACAAGTTGCTTTGTTTGCTTCTTTTTTGCTTTTTTCCATATTTAAATGCTTTTTTGACTTATTGGTATGCTTATGCTTATGTTCAAGTATTATATTTAACAATTAACAGTGTGAAAGAAAGAAAGATTGTTTAGATGATTTTTTTCTGCTTTTTCATTATTTAAATGCTTTTTTTCCTTATTTGAATGCTTATGCTTAAGGATTATCTTTTAATAATTAACGGTGTGAAAGAAAGTTTGTTTAACTGATTATGATATTGACTTTTCTTTTCTTTTCTTTTTTTTAACTAAAGGAGTGAAAGTTTGCATGTATTTCTGTTTCGTGCTTTTTTTTTGTTGGATAAACTGTTGCATTTATAAGTTTTGTTTTTTTGATTTTTTTCTACAAAATGGCTATGTCAAAGTAATGAGTATAGTACAATGATATCACAGATTTACACCTGTCTAATTAGCAATGCACAGCGGTTTGTGTTTGATGTCAAAAGCTGACCAATGCGAGACAGGTTCTCATTAAGACCTCGGGGTACAAACAGCCAGCCAGGTTTCATTCCTATGGATGTCAGTACTCAGTCAGCATCTCTCTAGAGCAGTTGAATGTATGCCGGATAATATGTCAGCCTGGATGAAAGGCATGCTACATGCTACATGCTACATGCTAGTGCTACACTAGAGAGCATAAGCAAAAGAAGTGTAAATACAAAATGGTTAGCTTTGTGCTGCTTTTCATGAAGTTAATAAGGAAATACACAACTATAATGAGCTTTATATAGCTTAAAAACAGTATATATATATATATATATATATATGTTGCATGAGACTTTGTGTTTTGTGTTGCTTAACAGAGAGTTAATATCAAATGACATCTAATATAAGCTTCCTGCCTTTTTAAAATAAATTGGCCCTCTCCCTAAAAGGATAATAGTAAACTACAATGTATGTAATGTTGACAATACCAATGCTTAAGCATTGCATGATGCATGATGTACTATAACAGGCTAATATATATATTAACAATAGCCTTTTAAATATATTTAACAAACATTACATTTTGCCCTGAGGGGCTTTTTGGACGGATACTGAACGCACACCATACGTCATAGCTTAAGGTCAAGACGCACTAGCGCCGGGGGGCACAACCTTCTGATCATACTTATTAACCCTGAGGCTATTAATAAATAGCCCGAGGGGGCGGCATGATCCTCTGATGCCATAATGGTACTACTGTAGTATAATGCAAGAATATAAGATAGATGAGAAATGAGATAAGATGAGAAGATGAGATGAGACGAGATATGCCAAGACGAGAAGAGATCTTTATTGACCTTGGAAATAGTGCTTTTTAGCATTTTAGCAAAACTTCCAACAGTAATCAATTTTATAGAAAAACTACCTTACATGTCGTATGTTCCCTTGCATCAATAGAAACCTAACATTGATGTCTCATACTGTTCACCAGGTTGTTCAGAGGTCATTAAGGACACAGATGCAAGGTTACAACCTACAACATGACCCAGCTGAACCGAATGATCTGAAATGGAACCGAATATAGGCCATGCTATCTGAGATATGCTAGACTCTTTCAGATGATATTGCAAACTTGATGAACTGGGGAATTTGTATCTATGGAGAGGTATAGATGATTAGATTAATGATGTTGTTGAGGTAGCACAGATTTTGATAACGTAACCATTTCTAAGTGAATGAAGCAAAGTGGTCCCATTGACTTTCCAGCTGCAGTACCACTCATTGTTTCTGATCAGGTTAAGTAATTTTCATCACAGAACAATGCTGATGCCCACTGGTTCCTCTTACAGCGCAAATGGGTTCAAATTGTGAGATGATGATGCTGTGTCTACTATTGTCACCAGGTACCCTTGCAGCCAACTATCATGTAGTCCTTTTTGACATAATAGTCTGACAGGACACTTGTGTCCATCTTGCCACATTTTGAATGTACCTGCATTGGAGTAACATTGATCATCCTGTTTTGTAAGGTATTGTTCACAATGAAACGGTCTTCATCACAGAGGCAGAATTATGGCATCCACTTCCAGGCCGTTCATTGACATTTCCATGTACTTTGTCTGTGCTGCAACCTGCTAATGACACTCTGCAGCATCCAAACTCATCAGCATCTTTGGTTGGTATACTTTGTGTTTGCTAAGTTGCAATGACCAGGTGACGGTTGCTTAGTTGTCAAGTGCCATATTTCACTCATGATGTCTAAATGCACATGAAATAAAATAGAGGAAAGTTGCAGTACATTTGATCAATGGAACAAAACCTTAAAGGTCACTGATTCATTCATATTTTTTGCAGATTCATACATAATTTTGAATGCTTTCAAAGCTTGCAATATGGTCTCTGTAAAGATAATTTGTAGTTGTATGTATCCATCTAAATATTATATTGCATGGTTTGTATTTGGACATAAACCTATATAATGCTAATCCTACACACAAACAAATGCCTTTTGACATGAATCGGCCATAACATTTGATTATTTGAGTTGTAATATTGTTAACCAGCTGCCCAATTGATCTAACCTTGGCCAATGTTGTGCGCACATCAAACCATTTGGCATGCTGTGTGGGGAATAACTTTGAATCTTTTATAAATTGCAATTTGGGTCTTAGATGTTGCCCAAATGCATACACAAACAAACGCGTATTGGCATTGCTGGAAAACATGTCCTTGATAAGTCCAGGAATTTTTGTGGCATATTCAATGACTTAGGCTTTAATAATAAATGCTTTAAATCAAATTTTGTCAATAACTTCGCCTTTGCAAAATTGTAAATTGAATTGCTGAGCCGACACTTTGAAAAACGCAGTTCAATTTAAAAAGACTTGCACAAGGGAAAAATATCAGCCACTTTGATAGGAAAATACATTGTAAAGCTGAGAATATCTAAGCAAAATAGCATTTGGGCCCATTATTTTTGCACAAACTAATGCAATTAGCAGTCATACAAAAACAAATTTGTGGTGGCTTATGCAATTGCAAACACTCCATGCCCGCTGTGCTTTGTGAAAGTTTAAGCATGCCTTAAGTAAACATGAAATTAAATTTAGGAGACTTTGGCTTTCTTTTACTTGGATACGTTATTTGAAGGAAAGATGGTCTGTATCCTCATTTCTGTCAAAATTGCAATTATTTTGGCCTCACACTTTGCTGAAAGGCCTGCGCGCAGGCAGCTATGACTTTCTTTTGACAATGTTTAAGCATAAAAGTCTTAGTGCATGGTACAACAGCAGAGAATCAATATGGCGCCGTCAAAATATCTGGCACGCATATGTGTGGAGTCTGCTAAGGGAGAAGTCCATTATTCAATTTATTTTATTTATCCATCTATTAATTGACCCCTTTAGAGGCTACACTCTACCACTGAGTCCTGGGTTCAATTCCCAGTGGAGCCTAAGTTGAATGGCTGTTTCATCCGTCATCTCATTGCCATGGTGCCCGCCTGTCCTAATTAGCCCATCAGGTGCAGAAATACAGGACATAAAGCTCTAATCCACCCACCCACTAGAGGCTACACTCTGATCGATGGCTATTTGTCTTATCGTCAAGAAAGGGTTCCCACCAAGGATTACTAAAATTCTACAAATTTAATAATATATGCTCCTTCATTGGTGGTGCCACTGTCCATCAAGCATGGCAGCCAAAACAAACTGATGTGCTCTGAGTTTCGTAAATATCACATTTTCACCAACAAATTAAGAAGCCTTCAGAGAGGAATTAAATGCCTTTATGTTGATGGACAAAATGTAATGATAAGTAGTGCTGTCACGTTGCTGTCAGCGAAGTATGTTTTTCACTCAAGAAAGAATAGGAAAGATACAGAACTGTGTTTGCTCAATTCAATTAATTTCTTTCGCTCACCAAATCATGGCATGGAGCCAGAAAAGACCGATACTATACAACAGTAAAGTACACATAGCGACATGAGACAGTAATAAAATAAATATAAAAATGCCAAGAATTTAAATTAGTAAACATGTCTAAATGCAAGAAAATACACAACAATATATATGCTCTTGTTTGACCACACATGCAAGTTGGGCAGTCCCTCTGTTTCTAACTGCTTTCTACGTTTTGTATAATTATTTTACAGAATGTTGCAAAATTGACTGGTGTTGTGTGGTTATTAGTATTGAAGAGTTCTACTATTTTTGCCATATTTGGATCGGAGTGATAATAAGTATTAATGAGAGATGCTCTACTTTGTCTAAGGGCGGGGCATTTCATTATGAAATTGTACTCATTACCTAAAGTCTGCGTACCATTTAATTCACACTGAGAACAATATCATTTGCTTCTATCAATTGTTGATGTCAGCCAATAATTATTGATAGTCTATTATCTAGACATCTTATTCTAGTTAGTGGACTGCGTAACATTTTGTCCAGTTGGGTCAGGTATGATGCTAACTGATGCTGGGGGTGTATGTTTTTATATGTTAAACTCAGAACTTGAATCAAATAAACAATGTGTAAGTCTTGTGTCGGTTCTAGGTCATTCCTGATTTGTTTAATATGTTCTTCACTTTACTGATCCATGGGGCTTTGTAAATGTCCTTTTTCATTCATTGATCTCAATAATCTAACATTATATTTGCAAGCTTGTTGCTGTTATCGCTGCTAATTTTAACCCAATAATTAAAACATTCTGTTCTCAATAGTTTCAATGTGCTAGTTTGCTGAACTAGTGGAAACCAAATGCTCATCATGCTCATACTTATTTTGATTTTAATTATCTTTGTAAATTGGACCTTTGATTTTGCTGAGAGTCTATGCGTGTAAGTGCAATTTTACATACAATGTATTGCAAATACAATGTATTCTCCAAGTTCACATAAAAATGTCCAGCCATTTGTATGCCATCAGATTTTCCAAGGTTTCAAGGTTTTTATTAAACTTAGACCAACATAGTGGAGCATCGAAACAATAAACAATGCAATGAAATGAAAAAGTACAAACTTCGCTACAAGTAAAATTATTATAAAATAATTATTAGAAAAAAAGGGTTGAGGTTATGAAACGGGCACCACCTGTCAGACAAGGTCAGATCTTGATATGATGAGTTTCTATAACGGGTTCAAATCCCGAAGATCACATACAGTTCTTACACATTACCTATTTGTGTTTGGCTCGTTAACCTCTCATTTGTCATTCCATGTTAATATTGCCGGTTGGTTGGTTCATGAAAACTCGGAAGTTTGGTGTTTTTGTAAGTTTTATTGGATAAAACTTACCCTGTAGAAACATATACATAATTAGCAAAAATACATAAAGTAGGAGTATAACTAAACCAGCCATAATACGTATAATCACCTTTTATAATTCTAAGAGTCAATAGTCCTAATAGGACAATTATAATATTATAATAGATAATATAGTTATTACTCCTAAATATATTATGAAATAACAAAAGACATTACCCAATCCGGGGTCTTTCACATATAAATCTCAATAGCAGGTAACAGCTAGGTTACTCCAAAATACCTATAAATGGTCAAATAATATTTATAAGAAGGTTACATTAAAGTGCTCGTAAAGCCTTAATGTCATCATTCATACGAATTAGTACTCACCATGTGGTCATAAAGTTTGAAGTAAGAAGGCCACCAGACTACTTGAATGCAACCAGCTAGCATAACTCTTGAGTACAGAGCCAGGAGCATGCACTGCAATCAGAGTGCCCTCTAGGGACTAAATTGGTACTCAACCAAAAAGGCCCTCTGGTGGTTATTATAAACAACAAACGTATGTATTTGGGATAAACATATTTAATGACTGGGACATTAATAGCACATAAAAAAAAAATATATATGTATTTGCAATAATTGGGATCAAGAATTAATGTACTCTAACCTCAAGTAACACTTTTTTTTTTTCAGTGTTTGGCAAACAAGTAATATTAATAACTGGAAAATTTGTATCTTAAATTTATAGTATGCGAAGAGAAGCTTTATATGTTGCTACATGATCAGCCAGCTTTAAAATTTTATAATTAACTTTATGAAAAGTAATATTGTTTAATATTCGATAATCCATTTATACATTGGTTCAAATTTAATGTTATTCAATGTTTTTATTTTATTTTTATCTTAATTTTTTTTTAAATTATCATATTAGCGCCTAATGAAATTATGCAGTTTAGGTCACTTGTAAGACCGAGTGGGCTGGGGAGTTCCAATTGTCATACCTGTTGTTTTTGTGTTTAATGTTAATAACTCTATGTGACTAAAATAAAAGAATTTCAAATCAATATTAACTAAAGGTAGAAATATTTACAATTGTATTAACAGTAATTGCTAAAATGTATGGGAGAAAATTGTCTAACACAGCCATGTTAAATGTCACTCTTTTTTTATGAATATATTTAAGGAATCAGCCTTCTTTACTGCAATTTGTTTTGAAGGCAAGACTAGATATTTGTCTGAAAATAGTTTGTAATTTGGCATGCCTGGATTGTTCATGCTTTTTGAGTTACAAATGCCTAACTCCGTAGACAGGCTGCCTTATTTCACTAAAGTTTGCATGGTGTTGCTGCCATCAGCCTGGCATCGGGTGCATGTCAGCCCAGCCTTCAACGGTTAATTAAGCCTAACATTGGCTGGTTAGGAATGCTATGTTATTATATTTAGCAGCGTCAATGTGAAGAGTGTTGGCCACAGAGTTTCCAGGTCTTCACCCACAACCTAAGGTGTTACCACTTTCCACAAGGAGTCCCAGGCCTTCAAGAACATCTCTGTGATATTGTTGTTTCCACACTGTACTGCAAAATTGTTATAGTGAGTTCTACACATATGACATGGCTGACACAATGCAAGGATGACCATCTGGCATAATATATAATAATGAATACAAGTATTAATCCAGAAAGAATGTTCCACACATCTATGTGAGATGTTAGACCTTTTGTTTTGTGTGTAAAGCTAATGATTAAGTGCCTGTGTAAATTAACGATTTGGTGTGGTGTGTATTTTAACATGGCTATGTGAAATGTCAGTCTGTTTCAGGCATTACATTATCACTGATTCAGGCTACCTTTTTGGGCTGTGCTATTGGTGGAAAAAAAGCTAGTATAATATACACTGTCTCATCCTCTTTCTGCAAAGTGCACATGAAGTTCGCCCTTCTCGTCTCGGCAAAATTGCAATTTGCCAACACACAAATTTGATATGATATATTATGATTTGACTTGGATGACACATGGGAGATATGCCATACACAGCCATGTGAAATGACTGGCCTTTGGTGTTGCCAGCCATGTTCACTGATTGAGCCTTTGATTTCTCTGAAATGCTTTGAAAGTAAACAATTTGGCCAACACACATGCCATTTGGAATTGTGTGGAATATGGAATGGCTGACACACTTTAATCGTCCCACAAGTCCATGTTAAATGCCCTGCCATTTGTATGGCAGAAAATCTGACTAAACCGTTCTTTTTAAGTGCTTTGAAACGAGATAAGGTCAGTGACCTCATATCTTTGAACATTTGCAATGTTAGAAGGACCTTCTAGACTGAAAGCCTACACACCAATAGAATTTTGGTGCAAATTGTGTTTAGACAAGTCTTATACAAGAGAAACATCCTACACAGCCATACAAAATGTCATTCTTTTGTGTGGTGTAACATTCAGTAATTCGGCCAAATCATTGTTTGCAATTGTGGCCTATTTTTTCGGAAAACCCTGCAAACATCTTTGATGCTATTTCGAATAAATTTCTTCATGGACACATATTGAGAGCATATTGAATTACTAGCCATTGATGGCATGTCATTTTCACCGAATGTAACCTGCAATTTTTAGGTAGAACTGGTAGTAGTTTGTTTACTACCAAGGGGTCATTCATGTCAGGATTGCTAAGAAAACAGTTGTCCTATACCATTTTTTTAACCATTCTAATGTAATTATTACCTATGAAAGGATACATCAAGATATGCAAGGTAGTGCTCTGGAAACTGGAAAACAATATGGTAACCCAGAAAGCATGTCAAATTAAACTGGCATAGGTCTGTTGTCACAGTCGGACCAACTTTGCGCCCAAGTTAGCCTGAATTCGGCATTATTGAGCCTATATGTTGAAAATTGCCATACTTATTGGGTGATAAATTTACAAGTGTTTATAGAAAAAGTTTGAGCGTCTTTCAAAATATAAATTTCAGCATGTGAACAAATGCGTGTTGTTACACAAGGCTTGAAGAAATCAAAAATGAATTATCATAGAGTGATTCAGACCATTACTATGGTGTGCCATGTAGTAATTTGGCCCTTTCTCCTGGCCATTTGTATGGCAAACTATTTTAACTGATTAGCCCTTAAATTAACTATGAACATTTTTCTGGTAGGCATTTCTTTGATTGCCCTTGAAAGCCCTGGGCCACCCCACGGCAAGGGCGGAAACAGTGTGGGTGAAGATCTCTAACCCCACTGGCCAACATGGGGCTGTGCACGTTGCACACCTGATTTTAGCTCTCACTTTTATCAAACAGAAACTGCATTGGATTGTTAGATGCAAAATGGAAAAGTCTGGCCCTTTAAGCAATGCATTGGTAAAATGAAGATATTCCCTATCCATTGCATGAGTGAGGGAATTCCTGTGTAAAGATACAATCGTAAAATGGCATGTTAAACGTTTGACATTTCTCACATGTGCAAGTCAGGCACAATCTATACATACAGGTCAATGTGGTGAAAATTAATGGTTTTATCAATAGGGTTTGTCAGTGTGCATAATCAAATATTTGCTGACACATTAGAAACATCTTAGGTACAAAGCTATTTAAAATGTAAATAATAGAATGTCAAATTGGCATGTAGGTCTGTTGTTGCATTTGGGCCAACATTGCGCCCGTGTTTGCCTAAATTCAACAACTCTGATCCTACGTCTCAATTTGCCATATTTTTCGGGATGATAATAACTGGTTATTTTGACCTAATTCTTCCTTTATAAAGCTGAAAGTTAATGAATTGTTTAGTTCCAAATTCATATCCCTCATAATGTAGGGTCAGTATTACGGCCAAAAAACAAAACAAAAAAAGAACAACCTGAAAAGTCTTAAAAAAGTTTCGCTATGGTCGGGATTTTGGGAACAAACAATTTTTTTTATGATTTGGCTTAAATGAATGACTACACGATAACAAATTTATAGGTTGTGCCAGACTTGCACATGCGTGAGATGTTATGCAGTGACTTTTGAAAAGAGTAAATGTGTAATGCTTGGCCATATATTATATGTCATTATATAATGCTTGGCCATATATTATATGTCATTATATAGTTTTATGCTTTTATCCTTTTCCAGAACTACGATAGAAACTTTCATTGTAAATTAGAGACTAAAGTCTCGGTTTTAAATATCCTATTACACAAATTCAAGGAGTTTCTCAGAAAAAAATTGTCTGTTTTTTCAGAATTTAAGGTATGTATCATATTAGTATGGTGGTTTCGCTTGCCTAACAAGTATATTTTTAAGAATTGTGTCCTGCATAGAAATAACATCTTTTAGATTACTATTACTTAGTGGAATAGATTCAGTGCCATATAACAATGTTGGAACTTCAACAGTTTTCCGCAGATAAGTTTTAAAACTTGCATTGAGTCTAGGATATGACATTCCACATGGTGACAACCTGAACATTGATTTTCTACAAGCACCAATTCTTTTAGAAATATTATGATCGTCATAACCACCTTTAGTATCAATAGTGACACAGAGTAGCTCTACTTTGCTAACTCTATCCAGCTTATTATTACCAATATACCAAGTGGGTTTATACATATCTTTTTCCCTGATGACAATAGTTTTGGATTTACTAATACCAAACTTAAAACGCCAATCATTTGAGTAATCAATACAGATATCAATAAGTTTTTTACCGCTTTGAATCAAATAATTGTATTGCCCTTGAAAGCCCTGTGCCTCCCTGTGGCAAGGGCGGAAACAGTGTGGGTGAAGACCTCTAACCCCACTGGCCAACCAGGGGCTGTGCACATTGCACACCTGATTTTAGCTCTCATTTCTGAAAAATTGGGAACGTGTTACATTTAATGACATAGCAAAGAAATTGTCTACAATCATCTGCAAGTTTGCGATATGGGCATATTTTCATTTAAGGTCCACAAATATTGATTTGATTTCGCATCGGATGTTTTTTGACTTGGCTGACACTTGGACAAAGTAAAATATTATTATTATTATGTTCATTCGTACCTATATAGTACAAAATTATGGAAAAAAATTTAATCAAACAGTTTATGGAAGCATCAATATAAAGAAAAAATAAAATAAAAATAAAGTTGTAAATAAAAAATTTAGAAATTGAAAAGCATCTTGTCTGTCCATAATTGAAAACCACTGTCCTTGTGAGATGAGAACTAAGTCTCTAATAGCTGTTCCAGTGACAGTATCTTCTTGTGTGTAGCAATTGGCTTCACAGTCTCTGTTCACTATATGAGATAATTCTGCTACATCCAAATTCACCAGATAAGCAGTGTTGAGACCACATAAGTTACTAGCATAGTGAAGGTTACAAGTGAACACAGAGTTACTATGGCTAAGAGCCACCTTAAATATATATCTGACAACTGGGAATTCATGTTGCAGTACACTATTTGCAAATTTGATGAACCGTTTAATGCACATGTGCACTGAACAATTGCTTTGGTATTACAAGGTAGTAGACTGCAGTGGGTTCTGTAAGGAAGACCCAACATTGTTCTGATGCTCTTCCTGTATGCCACATGCAGTTTGCGACCCTTCTGAAGATCACAAGGTAGTATTCCATACAATGACGTGCAATACGCCACGAACAAAGTATTTTTCACTTGTGCTGGAATGCATTGAAATTTTGCCCTGAACATGTTAAATTGTCTGTTGAAATTTCTCACTATGCTCTCCAGGTCATCTTGACGCGGATTTGAGAAAAGTTTGTGACTTAGGTGCACCAGAGTCTGTGCAATTCATTTGGCAACCTTTCACGTAAATGTGCTCCCTTGTGAAGTTATGGCTTTGTCGTCCACCAGAGAATTTAATCATCTGGCTCTTATCACCATTAAAGGATACATTGAATTGACAAATTTCATCGGCATAGGATAGTGCACCGCAGAAATATGGTCCGATGTAGCAGCCACCTCCGCATGATCGTAACTGAGATAGCAGATTATCCATATATGTTCCAAAGAGCAATGGGGAGAGAATTTCCCCCTGCTTCACCTCATTTTTAGCAGTAAAAAGAGGTGATTTGTAACCATTCCATTTGACACATAGTTTTTAATTGGTATAGAGATTCACCAGACATCTAAGGTATACGCTGTTCATATTTCTTCTCAGCAGTCCTTGAAATAACTTAACATACTCCACTCGGTCGAATGCCTTGTTGGCATCAAGACATAGAACATAAATGTTGCTGCCACCGTCAATAAAGTGAGAGCCTGGATAATCTCATTCAGAAGGCCTGTACAAAGTGTTGTCGAGCACTTCTTTTTGAAACCTAGTTGCAGATTATCTGTCTTAAGGGATTTGCCACCTTCTCTTTCTAAAATTAATAAATCCAGCAATTGTCCAATACAGCTACTAAGTGTTATGGCTCTGTATTTGTCAGAACAGCTTACACCAGATCTAGACTTGGGTATGGGAGACATACTATAGAGCATAGCTAAGTACACATACAGTCTGTTGGATCCAAATATGATAGAGTCAGTACTTAAGCCGAGATGACCATCATATTTGTTGCTTTTCAATCTCAATGTCAGTTGAGCTATCTCATTGCTGGTAATAACGGGAAGTCCTGTATATACTGGTTTGCGTAGCTCTTCAATTCATGCACAATTTTCGAAGAAATTTGGGATTTCAAATTAATCATGTTCATTTTCACTATATGGTACACTCATATATAAAGCTTCAAATTCATTGTGAAAAATTTCAGCAATGTCATTTAAACCATCCACAGAGTTCGCAACATGTGTACTAGTGTTATTGAAACATTTCACTTCTGACCAAAAGTCTGTATGTCTCCCACTGGCTAGTCTATTTGCCATTCTAGTTGTTTTGATGTTTAGCTCATTGCGGGGACATTGTCTGATAGCATAGTGGTATTTATTCGTAGTCATACGCATAATACGAGCTTGTTCACCATCATGTGGACGACCATTTTCTTTCCATAGATGGTGCCAGAAATATGCAGTGTCTCTCTTTTCTCTAACTAGCTCATTCCAGCCCAGGATTTTGCCATTGTGACGAGATTTACTGGTCTTAGGGATATCTTGGTCACAGGCTACTAAGCATGCTTTAATGATTCTAGTGTTGAAATCATCAATGTCTCCTTGATGCTCTACATAACGAGGCTCATGGCACAAAATAGCTTCATACGGCATTGGTATGTTTTGCAGTGCAAGATCAAGTTCATGTTGGTAGGTGTCAATATCACAAACAGAGGCTTTGGCCCAGCTGGGCTTTGGTGTGAATACCTTTTCACAGTTATAATAGGCCACTTGCATATCAAAAGAGTATATGACAGCTACATGATCAGACAAATTGTCTGGGGAGTCAAAACTGTGATATACTGTAATGGTTTCAAACAAGTCTCTACTCACAAGGTAGTGATCAATTGTAGATTCTCTGGGCTTCCAACCGCTGGGTCCCGGGTTCAATTCCCGGACGAGCCTAAGTTGGATGGCTGTTTCATCCTTCATCTCATTGCCATGGTCTCTGCCTGTCCTAATTAGCCCAACCGGTGCAGAAATACAGGATGTAAAGCCCTTTATCACCCACCTCAGCAATAATGCACTTGCCTTAACCTTACATATTCCATACAATAATACGCCATGTGGCTCAGTGGTGGACCCTTTTTGATAGACTTCATTTTGACATCCATTTTATACCTTTTTGTCATTGTGAGTTTCATAATATTGGAAAATCTGAAGAAAACAAAAACCTAAATAAATTGTTAAAATTGTATTTCTGGAACGGAATGCTTTACACTGATACACTTATTCTAACAAAACTCCATACAGTATTACTATATATGGCCCATTGGTGTCTTTTACATGTATAACATATTTCCTCTGGAAATAAAGCATAGAATATTTAGAATTTAAACAATTATATTACACTGACAATATTGACAATGAAAGAGAATTATATATCGATGTTTAAATTTTGGCATCAATAAGTAATAGAAATTGCCTGCGTGTAATTTATATCCGAGACAAAGCCCAGGATTAAATTGTATGTACACAACACAAGGACTTATGCCAAGAGTTGTTTTGTTTCTAGTTGTGTTGCCTAACAGCCTGATTGTAAGAAACAAATTCACTTAAGGGACAGCAAGTAGGCATACCTGAAGTAATAGATAATGCCCTTGTTTTCTACGACATGGGAGTTAACGCCAAGCAATAATCCCGTGTCGAAGAAAACAAGGGCATTATCTAACTTATACCACTTAAGATGTTGCCTATTTTGTAAGACATTTGTTTGTTTGTTAAGTTTTGTCACAACATGTGCTCATATAAGTGTGACCATGTCCTCCCTGCTGTTCTTAGTACATGTGATATATCCCCCTGTAATCCAGGCTTCTGATTGGCTGTGGAAGGCAAACAGTGGTATAAGCAACAGTGCTCCACTGCAAATTTATGTATCAGTCTTCAAAATTATATTACTAGATAGCCAGGTATGTGCATATTTTTTTCAAATTATACAAACATTGAGTGGCATTAATAGTAATTTATACAATGGTCAACTTATGGTTCCAAAATCATTGATGTGATCTTTATAGTTAAGTGATCTTTTCAAAGTGGTCTTAATAGTGAGATGATATAGATTGTAAGGTCGTCTTAACAAAAAGGTGGTCTTTATTGTGAGGCAGTCATAATGATGAGGCAGTCTTAATAGTGAGGTGGTCTTAATGAAGTAGTGGTCTTTACAGAGATGTGGTCTTAACAATGAAGTGGTCTTAACAATGATGTTGTTTAAATACTACTACTAGTGAGGTGGTCTAAAAGTGAGATGTTCTTAATAGTGATATGATCTTAATAGTGAGGTAATCTTAACAGTGAGGTGGTCTTAATTGTGGGGCGGTCTTAATAATGCCCCACAATTAAGACCACCTCATATATATGGACATGCTTGACTGACCACAATATCTAACAAATCAAGCAAACTTAAGGGAGCTGCTCAAAGCATACTGAGGTTGCATTGTATGTATGCTTTGAGCAGCTCCCTTGAGTTTGCTTGATTTGTTAGATATTGTGGTCAGTCAAGCATGTCCATATACAACAACTTTAAACAAGGTATATGCCTTTTATACCTGCAGCAAACTGGGCGTCTGAATGGCTGATATACTCCACATGTGGTATAAGCTTCAATATTATGTAGAACAAAAATGATAATTAATTAAATAAAGCATTGACTTATTACAACAAGATCAAAGGGATGGCGAGCTTAGAAGCAATTACACTTGAGAGCAAACAAACAGCTTATAAGCTATTTTTTCAATTGGAGAGAGCTCATTAACCCCAGGTTAAACAGTGCATTGCACTCAATCATCTCAGACTTAAGAGATTTGCAGAGAAAAATTAACCAATTATGAAAATATTTGGATGTAGTTAGGTCATGTGTACGATGATCAAATTTTCAGAATATGTAGTTTTATGTTACAAAACTCAATTCCTAAAATATTATTGCTCGGGGATTAGTGGTAGATATATAAACAATTTCCTATATATGTATATATAGTAAATTGCAGCACTGTTTGGAAAATCCTTCTGAATATAGGCCTAAACTGTCACAACTTATCATTCTTTTGTCATTTGTCATCCAATTTTCAAAATTTTAAATTTTGCAGATAGGTAAGAATGAAGTACTTGACACCACGGCTCCGATGCTTGGTTTAAATCAATGGCGCTCATTGATTTAAACAAAAATATTATGAAATTTTTTTTTAGAAAATATTGTCTAATTCAATTAATTTCAAATATATTTTCTTTAGTGTAAATGCACCGCTTCACCTTACTTTGATTGTAACAACTTAGGGGGTGTTACTGTGTTGTTTTCACATCAGGCAAAAAACCATTCAGTGCATTTCATTTTTGAAACATTTGTTTTGTTACAGTCATACATACACTTTAAAAAAAATAAACTAAACATAGAGTTACTTTAAGTTTGGGATTTCGACAAAACTGTCTAAGTTTAGAACTTTGACAGTCAATACACATTTCACAATTTGACAGCGATACATTCGGACAACTCGCTTAGATTATCTTTTGTTGTTGAAATTTTTTTATTACCTCAAATGTACTAATATCATTGCATTAAAAATGGGGGTCTCCCTACAATAGAGAAATAGCTTATTTAAAATATATGTTATCTCTTGTTTGATGCTTATATGTATATGTCTTTATTGTAAAAAAAAAAATCTGATTCTTGAGTAGAGTAATGACAGAAGTTATAGTGGATAATATAGCAAACTTTGAATTGATTGCTATAGAGAACTGTTTCTATTAGTCAGCATTTTGGATGTTTAACTATGCTTTAAATGTGGGTTTTCTTGAACAATATTAATGACCGGTATATTGCAGCAGGGAGACTCAAGGTCAATACAAAGTGCAATTTTATTTTTCCAGTTTCACCCTAGGATTGGTTATAGTCAACAAGATGAACAGTATTCATGGGAAGCTTCAATGAACTTAGGCTTTGAAGGGCTGATGACTTGAAAAAAAAGGTAACTTCCTAAATTTGTTTGAGATCATTTGGTTTTCTTGACTTATGTTCAGTAGAAATGCTTAAATATACTGCTTGGTTTAGTATTGTTTTACTTGGTAATACACTGCCTTTAATTAAGTTTCCTGCTGTGCAGTGAGAATTGTGGCATTGCCTGAATCTCCTCCATAACGGCCATTTGCCATGCTCTCAGGGAAACAACTGAAATTGCAATGGAAAAATATCAAACAGTGAATAGAAATTATTACAGGAGTGTCAGTATCTGGTAGAAGGTTGATGTTTGACTCACAGTAAAGGAAACCGGCCTAATGTTAACCTTTCTGTCCATTTTGTTCTACTTCATGCTTGGTATGGTCCGAAAAACATGCCTGTTTGACTCATATTGTAATCTTTTTTATATATTTCAAAAAGTACTTAAAAGTTTTAAAGGAATATCTACAGTATAACTTGAAATGGAAAAATGTGACTTTGCTCTGTTACTTGAATCAGCAAGAAATAAAATGTGATAAACGGCCCAGTTCTTCCTACTTTCCCTAACACTGTAAAAAAATTATCGAAAAACCAGTTGAACAATTATTTTGAACTCCATTATAGCATACATTGTTATTACATCTGGAATATGCTGATCTAAGTGATCTTATACTTATGATTCCTTTTTTCCAGGTATGGCATGCTTTAGTTACCCAGTTACTGCGAAACTGTTTGTGGAAGCTGTTCACGCTTAAGGACAATTGACCTACACTGAATGATTTCCAGTCACATGGATCAACAGTTCCATGTGTTTCTACACTATTGGCAATTCCAGGCAGACTTCTCTACTATCATGCCAATGCATAACTTCACCAGCTGCAATACAGAGGTAGAATTATTAGGCTATATGCAAAATCTTGCCTTGATACCTGCCTGTCCCGATCAGCCCTTCTAGTGACAAAAAAAATGGAACGGAAAGCCCGTTTTGGCTGCCCTTTTGTTGTCATCAGTGTCTCTCCGACGGGCCAGTGGGTGGGCAGGGTAAACCATTTTGATAAGTAGATACCAAATATGACATATTTTGAGATTACAATATTCTTGATCACTTCCTACAGCCAAAAATGGTATTGGTATTAATATCACTTAATATGCTTTTTTGTATACACATTTTTTTAAACGAAATATCCAATGCTTAGTAGACCTATGTATTAAATGGTGGTAACATTTGGTTTAAAATATACATGCCTTTGATAAAAGCTGTCCAAAAATCTGAGTATGTTATATATGTGCTTCTTGGAATTATCACATTCTAATTCCCTTGGGTGGAACAAGAATTGTATGCTTAACTATACTTTTTACGCGGGTTTTCTTGAACAATCTTAATGACACTTGTGTATTGCAGCAGGGAGACTCAGGATTAATACAAAGTGCAATTGTTTTTTTCCAGTTTCACCCTATGATTGTATGATTGGTTATAGTCAACAAGATGAACCGTATTCATGGGAAGTTTGGGTGAACTTAGGCTTCGATAGGGCTGATGACTTGAAAAAAAGGTAACTTCCTAAATTTGTTTGATGTCATTTGGTTTTCTTGGCTTATGCTCAGTAGAAATGCTTAAATATACTGCTTGGTTGAGTATTGTTTTACTTGGTAATACGCTGCCTTTGATTAAGTTTCCTGCTGTGCAGTAAGAAATTTTGGCATTGCCTAAATCTTCTCCATAATGACCATTTGCCATGCTCTCAGGGAAACAACTGAAATTGCATTGAAAAAAATATTAAACAGTGAATAGAAATTATTACAGGAGTGTCAGTATCTAGTAGAAGGTTGATGTTTGACTCACAGTAAAGGAAACCGGCCTAATGTTAACCTTTCTGTCCATTCTGTTCTATGCCATGATTGGAATGGTCCAAGAAACATGCCTGTTTGAATCATATTGTTATTTTGTTTATATATTTTCACAGAATCAATGCACAGTCCACTATGGGAGCACCTTTTTTCCCACGAGGAAAGTTTGGACACCATCTTATATTCGATTTTGTACCGGACAACTAGCCATGTCAGGTGAGGACATTTTTCATAGCAATGTTATAGATGACATGACATGAAAAATATTTGTGTAGAGATAAATTGGCTGTCTCTTAGAAAGCCAAGCAGAGCATGGAACATGGTAGTCTCAGATATTTTTGAAACCGGCCTTATTTATTTTGGGTTTATTTGACCCAATAGACTTAGCATGTTGCGAAATACAGGGCGTTTTAGTTCAAATATTTCTGTGTGCTTCTAATGAAGAATTCCCAGTGGGAAAAATACAACCTCTTTTCAGGAGGCCTGTATCCACCTTGAGTTACCTCCTCTTTAAGCCAATTATTATCCCAGTAAATGTATTCAAAATGAGTATATGGCGAATCTTGTTTGATACAATTTAAAAACCAGAGACAGACATGTGCGGGCCTCTCAGTGACTGCTATTTAATTAGAGTGAAGGATGTAGAGACTATAGTCATGCACCATCAAATGGTTGGGGGCCTACAGTAAGTTTCAGAAAATATAGTCGACTCTAGACAGCTGTAGCTACCTAGACCTGGCTTACACCTACCGCTATGGAAAAAATATAAACCTTGGTAAATGTAAGAAATGTATTAAATAGAACCGCATCTTTTCGACAACAAAAATGACCAATATGAGTAACTCTAAATTCATGCACCAGGTGGTAGTCTAGATCTACTAGAAAATCCACAAGTTTCATTTATAAGTGTACTGTACCAGATAAGTGTTGACAACCCAACCTCTCATATTCCTAAATCACTTCTGAAAATCAGAGATCAGTCTCTTGCCATTAACAATATCCCCAGTTTTGCTCAAATAGGAGGCACATGTACTGCCAAATATTTACCAGACACAGCGTGGCCAACAGATTAAACAATTTCATATGTACCAATGGCCGGGTAGGCTTAGTAAAGTTGAACTTTAATATATTGGTTTATCCGTGACACTCTGTTCATTTACATATAGCATATTTTATTTTTTTATACTGATGATCAGAATGCTAAAATGTGCCTTTACTTTCAACCTGGAAATATGCAGGACATCTTTGGTCAATCATTTTGACTTGCAGTTTATTCAGGAGCACTGTGAGAAGTTAAGGCAAATTCTGGATGCATCTGGGAGGTTTAGGCAACAGTGACCCATCAATCTGTAAAAAGACCATGTGGACATCCTTTTTATATCCTAATAATAAATGTATCATTTTCTTCACAGAATTAAAGCAGTCCTCTCAGCAAGAGCGACCTTCATAAGATGAAGACAAAGGTTTGGACTCCTGCAATGTTGTGCAAGGCAACAAACAGTGCCAGATGAAGACACCATTCACTTCAGTACTGGAACAGCCAATTCTGACATACTTCATCCTGCAGTACTCGTCTTCTTGAAACCGCAAGAAAAAATCCAGAGAAGCCTCGAAATATCAAAGACAAGGTATTTCAATAGAAAATTCAGCAATTGTCACCTGTTGTACAACTACTGCTGGAAAGCCAAGATTTTAACTGAGGACCTCAAGACGTTTTTGAATTTCTCAAAAAATTGTGTGACATAATAGCGCCAGTGCGTGGGACCTACGTGATATGCAGCACCACAGCTGTCTTGCTTGTGTTGCAATAGGGTCCTGGTCATCTGTACACTTAGATAAATAATGAAAATAGTAAATCAGAGTTGGTTACAGTACCTGGAAACAATATAGGTTTTATTATCTGAAACTGCAAGTGTAATTTCTTTGATTTCACCATTAACCAAGCAGTCATTCACTCCATGAATTCAATCATTCATTCATTATTTCATTAATTTATTTTTCAAGGCTTAGGTTAGCCACACTGCGCATATCAATGTCAAATAGATGATTTTAGTGCATATGTCTAATGGAGTAATGTAGTAATCTAAAAATTTAAACTGTTAGTTACTCTTGTGACCTTTACCCCATGACCTAGAAATAGAAATCTAGTCTTTTAGAATATCCCAGATCCTAGAGTAATGGCTGTAATGCAATGCAGGTTGGCGTAAGACCGATTTAAATTAATTGCAAGAGGGCCATTTTTTTTCTTTTTTTGTATCAGAATCTGGTTTTCTCTCAATGCTATTTTTCTGAAGCTAAGTGAGCTTTTATGACCAGCTGCCAAAGGCAGACATGATGATGAGATAAGGCTTGGGAGTCCACACCAATTACACATTTACCCCATGGGTGGGGTATATTACTTGCCTCATCATAGACACCGATTGCAAGGCACCTCCAATTTCACATCTCATGCTATCGACATCCATCTGGGATTAAGCTCATGAAGAGTGCCGGGCCTGGGAGTGAACCTGGGTCCCGGGACCTTCAGCAGAGCTGGCCAACATGGAATTGACAGATGCCTTAACCATTAGGCCACCTAGCTGCTGTAGAATCTAAATCCCCTAGATATCCTAATACATACAACAGTCCAATTTACAAAGTTTTTAGCTCAGTTTTGTGAAGATTGGATGTGATGTCACTGGTGTTTGTACACTTTTAAATTGCAGATCTGTATGATGCTGCCATCTGTCATTTTTGAAAACAACTCCCTCTCTGAGCTAGTTGCATGTTTATAAGCAGGGTTCGAAAGGCCACAAACTAAACTTATATCTTCTATTTTATAAAATATAAACTTCAATTTTTGTTTCATATCTTGACTAGTGCAACAAATTCTGATACAGGCCTCTTTCTTAAAGATACCTTTGCTTGTTACTAATGAAATGATTTTCATGTTGCAAGAAAAAGGTCCCACTCTGTATTAACTCCTATACCAAACCTCAGGATATAGCAGATTGTTTTGCTAGGAAGTATGAAACTGTATACAACAGTTCAGTACCTGATACATCATGTATGGAGTATATCTACTTATATGCCACCAACAATGTTTGCGGTGAGGATATCCATGTCATTGATGATGCTCTTAGTGTTCAGGCTGTGTCCAAATCTGTTAATTCTTTAATCAGTGACAAGAGTGATGGTGACCAGGGTTACAACTCCAATCATCTGTTGTATGCAGGTCACATGTTTTATGCAGAATTATCCAGTTTATTAAAATCTATGTACTACCATGGACACCAGCCAGAAGCATTGCTTCTTGTAACTATTGTTTCCATACCCAAGGATGGCAGGGGCGAAATGTGTAGTGACGCAAATTATCGAGGAATTGCTTTGAGCTGTTCAATTGGAAAAGTGTTTGATAGACTATTTCTTTGGAAGAAATCGGACAAATTGCATACCTCACCATTGCCTACAAGAATAAAATCAGTACTACTATGTGCACCCTGCTGGTAAAAGAACTTATAAAATATTATATTGATCACCAGTCAGATGTACATATACACTTGCTTTATAGATGCGAGTAAAGCATTTATCAAGGTGCAGCATCACAAGCTTTTTGAAATCCTTTTCGAATGTGGAATACCAGCCAGTGACATTCGAGTGTTACTGGACTTGTACAAAAGACAGCAAATCAGAACATCCTGGAAGGGGTATTATTCGAAGCCCTTCCCATCATCAAATAGAATACGGCAAGGGGGAATCGCTTCAACGATTTTGTTTTGCTGCTATCTTGACAAACTGGTCGAACTGTTGCAGTCTAATGGCTCTAGTTGTTGGATTTAAGGTCATTTTCTTGGATCAGTAGTTTATGCAGATCTCACATTGCTGTGTCCAACTGCAAAAGGTCTTCAAGAGCAAATCAGCCTTTGTGAACAATATGGCTGTGAATATGGGATGACTTACAATCCTGTCAAGACAAATGTGTGTTGTTTTCAAGGCATGTTTGAACCTGAATGGAAGTGGACTGTTGCATTGCAATTTATTAGGGTGTCAACCATGAAGTCTCTGAAATAGAAAATTATCTATATATTTATGTAAATATGCCAAGACAGGGTGAATCCCACAAGAAATGCTGTCTGACCAGTAACAAAGTTAAAATTTTCCCAAGTTGGTCTTGAACTGACTAACTCTGGATTAGAAGACAGATGCCTTACCCATTGAGCTATCCAGGACTTGCTATATCACCTATTCGGGCATCTGAAATTGCAAAGTATGCTATATATATCCTACTACATTTTTCAAACAGAGGGCGCCTGTGATTAAGGTGGAGCCAAATATGCAAAATTTTTTGATCATGTGATTTATCATCTGACCATCATCCAATTACCTGGAGATCAACATGGCTGACTGTTGTCATTTGAGCGCCTCCTTACATAAATAGAGCAATTTTATTAATTTACAAGCTTCATCAACAGGTAAAGTGATTGGAGATTGAATGTTTAAGTCTTTATCTATAATTCAACTCATTGCATATTGCATGACATGCCTTTATTTCATACAAACGGGGCCCTGCAAATTTGATCCTGCAAAATGTCTGATTTTTCTAAAAGGAGTCACCCAGTCTAGAATGGAAGTGCACTTCACTGGTGTGACAATGTAAAGCACCTAGGAAATACCTTGACTTGGAACTTTGAGTGACACGAAAGACCTTCAAAACAATCGAGGTGAACTTGCAGGAAGAACCAATACTATGTTGGTAATGTTGAATTGTCTATCAGGTGATATCCTGATGAAAGTTTTTGCTAGCAAGTGTTGCCACTACTATGGGTGTCAGACTTGGCAGTTTTCACAAAGCACTGTAAAATATTACTCAACAATGTGTTAGGAGCTTGTTGAACTTGCCCAACACAACTCATTGCAGATATCTGTCATAGTTAGCAGGGATAACATCTCAACATGATCAAATTTGTCACAGCTTCTTGAAATTATAAATACGATGTTGAACAGTGACAACAAGATTGTTAAGTTTATTGCTAAGAGCAGTGAAGAACCACATGACTATCATATCAGGCAATATCAATTATATTGAGACTGTCTACAAGAAACTTTTTAATGGTTTTAGTAGCTTGCCAGAGTTAAAATATTATTATTTACCACTTGAAGAACAAGTGCACAGTTCAGGCTGTGAGAGACATTTTGATTTACAATCCATTAGATTTGTCACCAATATATAAGATTTTGTATTGTGTGTATAAATTACTGTGACCTGGCTTATACACGAAAAATATCTTGAGGCTATGCTAAATTTCAGGCCATTGGTATGGTACAGCAGTTTCACTGCTTTAGCCTTTAGTTTTTAGGAAGTAATTTGAATTAACAATCTTTGTGCTTCATGCATCGCTGAAAGACGTACACATGAACAAATGCAATTACACATTTGAGTATTTCGACATGGCTGAAACTAGAAAAGTGTCTCACACAAGCCTTGCAAAATATCTGGCCATTTGTTAAGCTTGCACAGATTAATATTTAATTTGATCATGAATAAACTTCTAAAATCAGGACATAAATGGCTTCCCACCTCAGATGTAGGTTATATAGTTGTGCATACTTTTCATCAGTTTCAGGTTCCTACCTAGTGTAAGATTAAGAGTTATTCCAACACAATTTCAGTGCAAGTCATTTGTTTCATTTTCATGATCTGAATTGGCAATTTCAACTTCTGCTTGCCATCACATGATCACGCGATGATGTCATTGGGAGCATTTCATATCTCATATGAATGTTTGTTTTCTGTTTAAATTAATGTAAAGTAAATTAAAGAAAATCGGGTTGTTACATTTTGAGTTTTAAATTTTAGGCTATTAGTATGGTACAGTAGTTTCTGTTTAAGCCTTCAGTTTTTAGGAAGTGATATGAAGCAATAGACACCTTTGTGCTTCATGCATCACTGTAAGGCCCACACATGAGCAAACGCGATTACACATTTTGAGTAATTTTGACATGGCTGAAACAAAAATGTCTCCCACAGCCTTGTAAAATGTCTGGCCTTTTATAACAAAGACATAGCTACACCTTGTCTGGTCATTTGTTAAGCTTGCACTGATTTCATTCCTAAACTTTAAAGTACCTTCACAGTGAATAAGGCAGATTTCCTAACAACAGAAAAAATTTAAAATACAGCCATGTGAAATTTCAGACCATATCTCTAGTGTCAAATTCACTGACTCACATTTATGTGGGAGATGCTTTAAAACAACTAAATTATAAATTAACATCTTTGCAGAATTTGCCCTTGAAAGCCCTGGGCCTTCACACGGCAAGGTTGGGAACACTGGTGGTGAAGAGCTTGAACCCCAGTGGCCAACTTGGGGCTCTGCGCAACACAATTTTTAAGCTACACTTGGCAGCTCACTCGACACCTATGCTTTTGAAGCTAATAACAATTCTTACATATGCTGTCTAATTAGCCAAGAACTGCTTTTGCATTGAAAGTCAATAATTTTGAATATGTGAAAAATTGCAATGAGGGCCTTGTACAATGCATGTATATTACTGAAGGGCCTGCTCACAATATATGCGATTTTGTATAGTGTGTATATGTATTGTCACCTGGATTACACCAAAAAAATAAAATGTGAGGCCATTTCAAATTATAGGCCATTGGTATGGTTCAGCAGTTTCTCTGTTTCAGCCTTTAGTTCTAAGGAAATGGTTTGAAGCAATAGACACCTTTGTGCTGTCAACATAATAGATTTTATTGCAAGCAATGCAGCGCAAATTGGCTGTGTAATAGTTTCGAAGTTGGCTGATTTTGCTGCCGTTGGCTTGATGTTGTGCATGCATCGTTCAATAGATGGCAAGAAAGTTTGAAATTGGCCAAATTTAACATGCCATGAGGTGAGGATCTTTGCAAATTGCTATTTTGCCATTGAATATTGCTGAAAAGTAGCCACAAACAAATGTAATTTGACATGGCAGGCACAAAAAAATTCCTATATGGCATTGTGATGTAGATCAATTATTATTTTGTGGCATCTAGTAAATGTATGCCTGTGTAAATTTGCAGTTTTACAGAAACGTCCACGTGCACTTCAAAGATAGTTTGGAATAGTTTTGTTTGGCCTAGATACAATGGTATACTGTCAACACATGACATTTGGATTTGTACATAGCTGATAGGAATGCACATTTAAAAGCATTATTCAGACTAAAATATGTATTACCCAAAAATGCTTTATTCAATATTTACAATGCACTCATCTTGTCTCACTTGAATTATGGAATTCTAGTGTGGGGACATCAGTCCAGTAGGCTATTTACACTACAAAAAAAAAGCTATAAGATGTGTAAGTAAAGTAAATTCATATTCTCATACAAGCCCATTATTCAAAAGACTAGCTACCCTAAAATTAGAACACTTATGTACTTTGCATGAATTTGCTTTCTGTTATAGATTTGAAAACAATCCCTTACCAGAATATTTCAATTTGATTAAAAGTAACTTGCAGGCAGGTAGATCACAACTGATTTATCATACTCGAAATCTAATAGAATACCTTTAGCAAGACATGAAGTTGCAAAACAAAGTAGACACTACCGAATACTAAAAATAAATTAAAGAATTTGAAAATCCAATAAAAGAAAAGATTTACACCCATAGCTTTTTTCCTTTTGAAAATTATGCAAAAAGCAAAATAAGGCAAAAATATTTTACTGACTGTTGCATTCAGAAATGCTTGGTTTGTGGTAATTCCTCATAATAAAATTCAATGAATAATAAACTTTCTAATAACTATGTTAATAGGTATCTGACTGGAATCTCCACTGGGTGGCTCCCCAAAAGCGACATGACTGTCTTATGGGAGATCTCCCAAGGCACACATAATTTTTAAATATTTCATTTTGTAAATGGTGCCTGAACAAATCATCTTCATCAGGAGTGATTGGTAGATGGGTGATAGTTGAATGATGAGGTGTCCGTACAACGTTTTTGTATAGTGTCTGATGTTGATGGCCACAAAATATAGGTAGACAAAATAGGGTCCTGCACAAGAAGGGACTGGGGTACATTTGACTCCTAAATCATTTAAGGTTTGGGAACACAACAGGAGGGAGAATGCAAATTGAGAAATGGGGTTGAGGTGGAAGCGCCATTCCAAATTGGGTGATAGTTTTTTTTAATAAGGTGGCGATTCAATGTTGATGCCTGGTATCTGATGGCATCTTAAGGTTCTTTTAAGGTTATTGCAATTCAAATTCTCAAGTTTTTTGTGTTTTGGAATTTATCCAGTGCCTATGTCTCAAAAGTTGTTTGCATATGTTGTGTACTTTTGATGTGCTTCATCCATCACTCATAGATCAAATCTTGGAGTCATCTATGACATTAAACATATGGACATTTACAGCTGAAGTTGTGTACTTCGATGTGCAAGTAGTCTGCCTGTCTCCTGAACGATGTGCATGTGTTATTTGACAGATGGCTCCCAGTTGGCTTTTCCATTTTGTGTTTTGGTTGTGTATTTGATTTGAGATGACTCCCAGTTGGTTTTTCCATTTTTCTTTTGGTTGTGGATTTGATGCAATTCTTGTTTTGTGTTTTTCCATTTGTTTTTCACTGTGTGTGAAGATAAAGATGACTTCCAACTTTTTGTGGTTCTTCATTTTGAATTGGGGGTGGGGGCCTAGCTCAGTGGAAGTGCGCTGGGCTTCCAACCACTGGGTCCTGGGTTCCAATTCCCGGTTGAGCCTATGTTGGATGGCTATTTCATCCTTCGTCTCATTGCCATGGTCCCTGCCTGTCCTAATTAGCCCATCAGGTGCAGAAATACATGACGTAAAGCCCTAATCCACCAACCCACATCATTTTGAATTGGAACAGTCCATAATGTTTGATGTGATAGATGACTCCCAGATATAATTTAGGAGTGATAGATGAAGCGCATCAAAAGTACATCACAACGGCAATCTCACTTTTGAAACTAGGGTACTGTTTCAACTGCAAAAACATTAAAAAATATTGTTATAATCTGCTCATAGTTGGAGTGCAGTCAGAGCAAAAGCTTTGGGGAGAACTGGGCCTCCTAAGGTAGGGACAACTGGGCCCCTGTCAGGAAATACAATCAATGTTTTTGAAAGCATAACCACCTGGCTTTAGAAACTGTTTCTAAGCATCAGCTTACACATAGAAAATGAAAAGGAAAACCATAAGTTGGTTGAACTCGTGCTCACACTTTTAGAGTTTAAATTATTCAAACATTGATTGAACAGTTATATTTCCCCTACATTAAATCATCAGTGAAATGTCTATGACAGAGATTTACTGTCGTATTACAGTTAAATGCTTTATCACATTCTAATTTTTTGTTGATTCAATTAATAAACGGCCCAGTTCTCCTTACACTCTCCCCAAGATGTTATCAGTCACCCAATTTTGAATGGGACTTCCACTCTCGACCTGTTTCTTAATTTGCAAATCCTACTCATGTCCCACTGCCTGCCCTCTATATGGTTTGGGAGTTTTGTGAGTCCTGCATGACTAGGGAACCTAGCTCATGTACTAACAATGCATCAACATCAAATCACCACCTTTTCTGAGAACTATCACCCAATTTGGAATGGTGCTTCTGCCCCAACCCCATTTCTCAAGCCTTGTACATTGCTTGTATATTACTGAAAGGCCTGCACACAATATATGTGATTTTGTATTGTGTGTATAATATTATGTATTGTGACCTAGCGTACACCCAAAAAATAAACCTTTAGGCCATTTATATTTTAGGCCATTGGTATGGTACAGTAGTATCTGTTTAGTTTTCAGTAAAGTGATTTGAAGCAAAAGACACCTTTGTGCTTCATGCATCGCTGTAAGGCCCACACATGAACAAATGCGATTACACATTTTGACATGGCGGAAACAAGAAAATGTCTCTGATAGCCTTGTGAAATTTCTAGCCTTTTATAAGGAATACAGAGCTACACCTTGTCTGGAAATTTGTTAAGCTTGCACTGATTTTATTCCTCAATTTTAACTTACCTAACAGAAAAAATCTGAAATACAGCGATGTGAAATTTCAGACCATATCTTGTGTTATATTCACTGACTCACATTTATTTGGGAGATGCTTTAAAACCAACTAAAGTATATATCAACATCTTTACAGAATTTTCCCTTGAAAAGGGTGGAAACACTGGTGGTGAAGACCTTGAACCCCAGTGGCCAACTCAGGCTCTGCGCAACGCAAGCTTTTTAGCTACACTAAGCATCTCACCCTACACCTATGGTTTTGAAAAACCCTACATGCAAGTAAATGCATTTTTTATTGCTTTGGAAGCCGTGCAGTGTAATTGGCAAATTGATTTAGTTCTATCATTAGAAAGAGTTAAGAAAACATTTGGGTTTTATTGACTACTGAAAATCCTAAGAAGAAGCTTATGATCTTTAAGATTATAGTATTTACTTGGTATGCCTGGCACCAAACAGTTTCCTGTCTGATTATCATGGTGAAAATCCCCTACACTTATATCAATACCTAATGTATAGCATTAACTGATTCAGCATATATATTTTTTTGTAGTTTGCTAAAACCAGTATAGTGATAACTGCTTCTGTGGAAAATTAGAACTAAAACATATATCGTTAAAATGCTGTGCACAAACACATGGCACAAGGGATAGATTCCAAATCGCTCGCTGAATCATCGGTCATTTTGCCTACTAAAACTGAAATTTGAACATGCAGTGGTGAATATTGATCAGCTATTGGCCAAATCATAAAATGCAGTAACTTGACCAGGTGACCTAAGAAATTGACTGAAACTACACACAGCAAAAGAATCAATGTTGTGTCATTTAAGGACATTTAAAAATGAGGGGTAGCAAACAGAAGGATGTAGAAGGGGAGAGGTTTTGCTCTTTTGCCCATTAATCATGATCACAAATTCAAACTCTCAGCAAATGCTCAAACAGCACGCAAGCATCATTAGGATTTTGTAAATAATGTGTGTCTATATATATAATAATGGAAAAGCTGAAAAAAGAGCAACAATAGTTAAATTGTATTTCTGGAACAGAATGCTTTTTCGCTAAATATCTCATAACGGAGGAACAAAAGTATGAAATGGCTGTCAAAATGAAAACTATTGAAAGGCTTCACCACTGGGCCATATACTGGAGTGTAACACTTGGACAAAACAAGCTTCATACTAATTCATGGATCAGTGAAATGGGGAAAAAGCCAAATAAGAATCAGATTGGCTGCCTAATTGACCCAAAGTTGGCTTTTGTTGCTGCTGTTGGCTCGATGTTGGGCGCACATCGTTCCATTGACGGCAATAAAAGCTTGAAATCTTTTATGCCCTGTAATTTATGTTTTTTTTTTCTCTTCCAAAGCAGAATTCTAGTAATAAAATACTTGCCTTAACCTTACAAATTCCTTATAGTACTCTGTATGCGCCCAGTGGTGGAGCCTTTTGATAGTCTTCATTTTGACATCCATTTCATACTGTTTTATTCCTCCATCATTAGAGACGTCAGGTCTAGGTTCATGATAATAGGAAATCTGGGGATAAATACTAGAAAATTGTGTATTTATGAAACATTGCTTTCACACTAATTCACTCGAACACAATTTCATGTAGTAAATATCTCTTTATGGCCTGGTTGTGCCTCATGATAGACGCATTATGTTTACAAAATCCTAATGATTCTTGTGTGATATGTGAGAATTTGCAGAGGGTTTGCTGCAATGCAGCCTGTGTTCGAATTCGATGATAATAATGGAGAAACCAGGTAGTGATCATGATTAATGGGCAATAAGGCAAAACCTTTTTTGGATATCCTTCTGTTTGCTACCCATTATTTTGTAAATGTCCTTAAATGACACAACATTGTTTCCTTTTTTGTGTGTAGTTATAGTTAATTTCTATGACCACCTGGTCTAGTTACTTCATTTCATGATTTGACCAATAGCTGATTGATATTCACCACTGGATATGTTCACACTTCAGTTTTTGGGGGTGTCAGAAGGACTGAGGATGACAATCAGAAAAAAAGGTAGTAAGAAGAAAAAAGGAGAGAAAGAAAATTAGAAAAATATTTAAAAAAATAAGGAAATGGAAAGAAATTGAAAGAAAAATGTTAAAATAGAAATTGGAAGGAACAGAAAGAAATGAAATAGAAAGATAGAATGCAATAAATAGACGTAAATGAAAAGAAGTAGGAAGGAAGAGTCAAAGATTCACCTAAATAGAACAGAAACATGTTGCAAATGGCCATTCACAACTTAACCAGACTGAAATTGCATTGTTTTGCACTCTATTAAACTGCCACCTGTTATCTGTGGTAAGCGGCAGCAAAGTTTCACCCCAACTTCCTTAGATGGCCATTTGAGTGACCTATATTTCACTATATTTCAGTCCATACAGGTGTTTGCAGGTATACTACAATATGTATGATTCCTGCATCTCTCTATAAGCCATGAAAATGTATAAATGTATGTCGTATATCTATTTAACTTCAGTAGGTGAGTTGGGTGGTTGTCTACTGCTATACCCTAGTATTAAATAGCCACCTGTATTAAATGACCACATTTTATTATTCCCTTAGGTCACCTTTAAAGACAGGTTTGACTGTAGCATGCACTTCTTATGAAAGATTTAATGATTCTTATGAATAATTATATTCATATTTGACCTCAATCAGCATGAAGAAGTGTAATATTTGCTTAATATGAAAATTACATTGCTGTTTTCACACCCTGCATTAATTGGCTGTCGATAAGTTTGTTTTCTTGCACCCAGGCTCAATAGCAGCTGATGTACTGCACACTGACATAACATGCCAAACTGGCTGAGTATGATAGAGAAAGAGGACCCTCCTGTCCAAGTGATAGGCTTTGTTCTGTGTTGGCCCCTCTTGGGGTGATATCTTCAGTGCCCATGCAGCAGCTGAACCAGCACCATGTCATAAGTTCTGGTGAGTGACAGGAGATATCTGCTCAGAATATAATACAGGCGTCAAGAAAACTTTGGCAAGTCTGGGGCCAAACGGATGACCTTACACAGGAGGCTGTAGCAGTTGTCATTTCTTTATAGGCTTTAGTCTGTCAAAATATATAAATTGCAATTTTGCACAATATGAAGTGCCAAGCGTTTGGCATGATAGTTTCATTATATAATTGAAGATCCTTTTCCAGAAGTGCTGTGAAGAGATATAAGGTGAAATGATCTACACAGCCATCTGAAATTATGTTAGACCTTTAGTCTGGTATCACATGTACTGCTTCAGCCCTAGTAATTGTGGTGATTATTGCCCATGGCTAACAAAATTGCTTTCAATGCAACATGTACCATCTTGTAACATTGTTTGCCAATTGTATGGAGAGCAATTTCACTTCCTCATTGCTACACACACATAAATGTGATATGTGTCAAACTGTCTGTGTTAACCCTTTAATATGATGTACTGCTCCCACCTTTATTCTAGGAGCCATTTTAAAAGCCCTTGAAAGTCCTGGATCTCCACATTGTAAGGGTAGCAATGCTGTGGGTGAAGACCTCGGTTATGTTGACATTTGTGAGATTTTAAAATTTCAAAGCTCATAAGGCAAATAACATAGGCTGCAATTTCTTTATTTTTAGGAATAAGTTTGGTTTTATGCATCACTAAGGTAGCATAAAGTAAGGTTTGACATATTTTGTAATGTGGCATGTTGTAAACACAAGAAAAAATGGCCTACAAAATTTTAGAAAATTATTTGGTGTAACATTCTCGGATTATGCTTTTTTGAAGGCGAGCAAAGCTTATTATAACTTATATGTAAAATTGTTATTTGAACCTTTTAAATATATAAAGACCATTTGCATAGTCTGTATTTGGACATGACTTATTCCACACCATTTGATTTTAGACTGATAGAATGATACTAACCTGCAAACAAGCAAATGCAGTTTGACATTGCACATCAGTTCATAATTATGCAACCACCTGAATGTGAGCTTCCTGACTGAATCTGCCATAACATTTATTGATTTGAAGTAACAATAGCCAAAAAGTCATGGAAAACATGTGATTTGGCTTGGGTGACTCGAGAGGAACAATGGCATAGTTATGTGCTATGTTTAACAATTTCTATGGCATAGGATGTTGATTGATTCCAGCCTTTTTATTGAACAGTGATTTTAGCAAATTGGGCTTATAAATTGAATTTTAAGCCTACATATTCTTTTAAATGCCAGATCTTTGGTCTGGTGTAATATTTATTTTTTGTTATTTTGAACCATTTGATTTTAGACTTATAGAATGATACCAACCTGTGCACAAGATAATGCAGTTTGACATTGCATAAAAGTTCATATGCAACTACCTGAATGTGAGCTTCCTGAATGAATCTGCCCTAACTTTTATTGATTTGAAGTAACAACAAACTTTGAAGCCTTGATAATCTAACAGCCATTTCCATAGTTTGTATTTGAACTTGGCTTACTTCCCCATTAGATTTTTACGGACAGTGTTTCCATAATTGGCTTGATAATGGGTGCACAATGCACATCGAGGTTTAGATAACAAAAACATTTCAACAGTGGCTCTATTTGGCATGCCATGTGAAGATTGACTTTGGATCTTTGCAAATTGCGACTTGGACCTTATGTATTGCTGAAATGCCATGCAAAACATGCGATTTGGCTTGGGTGACAAACCAGGACTGGTGACCTACATAGTCGTGATATTTTGAAAATTTTTTATGATAAAGGGTCTTCATTGATTTTGGTGTTGTCACTAAATGTGTTTAAAATTCTGCCAGTTTTTCACGGATTCAGCATTATGGTTATCAAATTGATTAAGAGATTGCAACAGGAAGGTTGAAACAAATAGGATTTTTATAAAAGGAACTATTCAGGTCAATAAAAGCAGAAAGGCCTACACACAAATGCTATCTTGCATATTGTGTATTTTCATATAGCTTACACTTGGAATAACTTACCTGTACACATAATGTAGATATATTTGCCAGTGCTTTGAATATTAGCTGCCAGTTAAATATGATTTGACATGGTGCATTTTATAACATGACTGTCCTACATGACAGTTGAATATGCTACACAGCCACGAGAAACGGCAGACATTTTATAGCATGTTATGTGTCAGATATTTTATGCTGTGCCAGGTAAAAATATCAGTGACTTTATACAAAATGTACAAGTGCAATCTGGGATTACACTTTGTTGCTATTTGGCCGACAAAAATCTATCAGATATAAATTTTATACTTCTGGCAGCTATAATATGTGTTTGAGCAGCTTTAACCAGAGAGATCTGTTAAATCTCTTATCGCAATTCAGTTTTTAAGTTTCCTTGCGGCCTGCCAGGTTATTGTGCGTTTGTTGTATAGTTTTCAGTACATTTTGAATATTTTTACTTTTGTAAGCAAATAATATCAATATCAATTTAATATAATGCAAGAAGATAAGATATTAAGATGAGATATGAGTGGAGATAAGATAGGATTAGATAAGATCTTTATTGATCTTGGAAGTAGTGCATTTTAGCATAACTTCCAACTGTAATATATTTTATAGAAAAAAACTATGTTACGTGTCGTATGTCCCCAAGCATCAATAGAACCCTAACATTAATGTCTCATACTGTTTACCAGTCCACAGACTGCTTTGGTATTGCATTCAGAGGTTCATTAAGGACACAGATACAAGTTTACAACCTTCAACATGACCCAGCTGATCCGAATGATTTGATATGGGACATAATATAGGCCATGCTATCTGAGATATGCCAGCCTCTTTCAGATGATAATGCAAACTTGATGACCTGGGAAATTTGTATCTATGAAGATGGAGTCAGGCATGTGTTGTACTATACATATAGGTATAGATGACTAGATTAATGATGTTGTTGATAACACCATCATTCTAAATGGCCTTCTTTTGACAGCAATGAATGAAGCATAGTGGTCCCCTTGTCTTTCCAGCTGCAGTACCACTTATCGTTTCTGCTCAGGGTGATTTAATTTTCATCACAGAACAATGCCGATGCCCATTGGTTCTTCTTCAAATGCAAATGGGCTCAACCCTGTGAGATACTGTTGTCTAGCATTGTTGCCAGGTACCCTTGCAGCCAACTATCATGTAGTCCTTTTTGACATATTATTGTTATTATTATTATAGATTTAGCACCCCATTATATAAATATACTCAAATATGTCTCACGAATTGACGCGGACAAGCCGACACTTTGAAAAAATGCAGTGCAATTTAAAATTACTTGCACAGGGGAAAATATCAGCCACTTTGACAGTAAACTACATTGCATAGCTAAGAATATCTAAGCAAAATGACATTTGGGCCAATTATTATTTTTTAAATATCACAAATTCTTAAATTGTATTCAACTTCAACTTATTAGAAAATCCAGCTATGTTTAATTGAACTAAATCAGGCAAAACTGTTATTGATTTAAACCAACAATGCTACCCTGATAACTGCCCAATCGGCTAAAGTTGGCCTGGTGTTGCCATCATTGGGTCGATGTTGGGCGCACATGGACCCTTTGATGACAAAACAACTTTGACACATTGGTTTTGAATTGAAATTGAACCTTTCAATATGTAAATACATTCATTATTTGTATTTTGACATGCAAATTCAACTTTGTGATATGTCAGGCCTATTTGTTTTTACTGCGAAAGAGAGAAGAGAAAGAAAATTAAAAAGATATAATAAAATAATTGAGGAAATAAAAAGAAAAATATGTTAAACCAAAACTGAAGAAAATTAAGCTTGAGAACTGCACTGAACTACTTCATGACAGCTGTGTGAGATTTTAGATATTTTGCTGTGTGGCCATGTGTGTCTGTGTAAATTTGCAGTTTTAACCATTTATTTTGCTGGAAGGTTTACTCACGAGGAAATGTAGATTGGCCAAGTATTTACTGATATGTTTTCTGTGCCTTGTTGCTCCAGTAGGTGCTTTGAAAGCAAGTAAAGCTTATGAATGTACATCCTGTTGAGCTACTCACCCATGTCATTTCAGATTTATATATTCCTGTAAGCATTCTCACAAACAATGCAGTTTTAAATATCACAAATTCTTAAATTGTATTCAACTTGTATTCAACTTATTAGAAAATCCAGCTATGATTAATTGAACTAAATCAGGCAAAACTGTTATTGATTTAAACCAACAATGCTACCCTGATAACTGCCCAATCGGCAAAAGTTGGCTTGGTGTTGCCGTCATTGGTTCCGATGTTGGGCGCACATCGACCCTTTGATGACAACACACTGAATTGAATTTGAACCTTTCAATATGTAAATACCATTTTGAACTTCATGCATTGCTGAAAGTCAAATGCAAACAAATGCGATTTGACATTATTGACACCTCGAGACATTTATTCATTTAGTTGTTCATAGAGCATGCATTAATATAGAAACTTACTTGTGAAAATGATAAATAATCTATTCATTCCTTTTCTGTGTGCAAAATTGTAATCTATACATCCTAAGGCAGACAGAAACAATTAAATGAGTAAATGAAGTTACAGTTCTATTACATTGGCAACAAAAATAGAATTATCTGGAAAAAGCAATTCTGCAATATTATTTGCATGTTTGCATTTTACATTCAGAAAAATCACGGAAAATTTTAAATTGAAAGAAGATCAACTATATCGTCATCATAAGAAACAATATTCTGATACTTTATATTTATCAGAGTAATTCATCAATGTGATATGTCAAACATGGCACCACATGTTTAAGCATTTAGGTTTTAGTCTGCAATTTATTTACTTTAACATGGCTTAGAAAAGGGAACAGTGCAATGCATCTATCATGATATTTTTTCACTATTTGATGCCTCCCTTTTGCAGAGTGCTTTCACAGTATATGAGGTCATGTATTACAAAGGGAAAAATGACCTCGTATTTATTTCATTCATTCCCTTTGTGGGATATACTTTAAAAGCACATGAATTTGATAACGTATGCTTGTGGAAATCTGCATTTTGGCCTTTTATACCACTGAAAAGCCTACAGTTAAAAATTTGGCACAGTGTTGGCATAGTGTCAATTTTGCCTTGGTTAGCATGACAGATAACCATCCTTTAAAATTTTCTGCCAATTGTGTGTAGATATTTTCACTTCCTGATGAAAATAAGTATGATGTGCGAAATGGCTTATGCAATTGACACTTTTCTGCACAGCTATGTGTCAAACCTTTTATAGTAAAATTCAATGTTTCAACTTTTATTGTAGTAGGTAAGTTTTATAAAAGCCCTTGAAAGTCCTGGGCCTCCACGTGGCAAGGGCGGTAACGCTGGTGGTGAAGACCTCGAACCCCAGTGGCCAACACGGGACTAGGTGCAATGCCTTTTTGTTATTAACTTTGGGGTTTTGTTTTTTACATGCCTTGGAGAACAGGATGCAAGACCCCTGGCGTGGATTAAAACCCCGTAAGTCTTGCAAGTCACTGGCGCGATGTCAAAATCCGTAAACTTGGCCTGCTACAAGGCTTACTAAAAGTTAGTATAGATTGGGGGGGATGGTTTTTAACCGGTTTTACATTGTTTTTAATATGTATAATTTTTTACAAAATCTGTAATTTTTATGTGCAGTGATTTTACAGTATTTAGGTTTATTTTAACATCGATTAGATGCATTGCACTGTTCCTTTTTTGCTATCCTGATATTTTTTTTACTATTTACAGCACTGGAGTGTTAGGAGGAGGCAGACAGAAAAAAAAAATATAAAAAAATTCTTTCCCCTTGAAGATGGCTGTGTAGGTGGTGTTGTTTCCCTACAACCACTTGGTGCCAACTACGCA
The DNA here is from genome assembly GCA_932294295.1 of Alitta virens. NCBI lineage: Eukaryota > Metazoa > Annelida > Polychaeta > Phyllodocida > Nereididae > Alitta > Alitta virens. Next base: position 10,329,162 of record OW028578.1, on the reverse strand, counting down.
GTGCATCTTCAAGGGTAAACGATGCTGTAAATATTAAAAAAAATTTCAGGATAGAAAAAGGAACAGTGCAATGCCTCTAAGTGATGTTAAAATAACCTAAATACTGTAAAATCACTGCACATAAAAATTACAGGTTAAAATATAGTTTTAAAAAGCCCTTGAAAGTCCTGGGCCTCCACGTGGCAAGGGCGGTAACGCTGGTGGTGAAGTCCACGAACCCCAGTGGCCAACACGGGGCTCTGCACAATGCAATTTTAATATGCTCCACACACAAGCAAATACTATATGGCAATGTGTCTTTATTACTTGGTTAGCGATGTGACAAAAGTTCATGACTGCTGTGTGAGAATTTAGATATTTTGCTGTGTCTGTAAATTTGCAATCTTAACCATTTATTTTGCTGGAAGGTTTACTCACGAGGAAATGTAGATTGGCCAAGTATTTACTGATATGTTTTCTGTGCCTTGTTGCTCCAGTAGGTGCTTTGAAAGCAAGTAAAGCTTATGAATGTACATCCTGTTGAGCTACTCACCCATGTCATTTCAGATTTATATATTCCTGTAAGCATTCTCACAAACAATGCAGTTTTAAATATCACAAATTCTTAAATTGTATTCAACTTGTATTCAACTTATTAGAAAATCCAGCTATGATTAATTGAACTAAATCAGGCAAAACTGTTATTGATTTAAACCAACAATGCTACCCTGATAACTGCCCAATCGGCAAAAGTTGGCTTGGTGTTGCCGTCATTGGTTCTGATGTTGGGCGCACATCGACCCTTTGATGACAACACACTGAATTGAATTTGAACCTTTCAATATGTAAATACCATTTTGAACTTCATGCATTGCTGAAAGTCAAATGCAAACAAATGCGATTTGACATTATTGACACCTCGAGACATTTATTCATTTAGTTGTTCATAGAGCATGCATTAATATAGAAACTTACTTGTGAAAATGATAAATAATCTATTCATTCCTTTTCTGTGTGCAAAATTGTAATCTATACATCCTAAGGCAGACAGAAACAATTAAATGAGTAAATGAAGTTACAGTTGTTCTATTACATTGGCAACAAAAATAGAATTATCTGGAAAAAGCAATTCTGCAATATTATTTGCATGTTTGCATTATACATTCAGAAAAATCACGGAAAATTTTAAATTGAAAGAAGATCAACTATATCGTCATCATAAGAAACAATATTCTGATACTTTATATTTATCAGAGTAATTCATCAATGTGATATTTCAAACATGGCACCACATGTTTAAGCATTTAGGTTTTAGTCTGCAATTTATTTACTTTAACATGGCTTAGAAAAGGGAACAGTGCAATGCATCTATCATGATATTTTTTCACTATTTGATGCCTCCCTTTTGCAGAGTGCTTTCACAGTATATGAGGTCATGTATTACAAAGGGAAAAATGACCTCGTATTTATTTCATTCATTCCCTTTGTGGGATATACTTTAAAAGCACATGAATTTGATAACGTATGCTTGTGGAAATCTGCATTTTGGCCTTTTATACCACTGAAAAGTCTGCAGTTAAAAAATTGGCACAGTGTTGGCATAGTGTCAATTTTGCCTTGGTTAGCATGACAGATAACCATCCTTTAAAATTTTCTGCCAATTGTGTGTAGATATTTTCACTTCCTGATGAAAATAAGTATGATGTGCGAAATGGCTTATGCAATTGACACTTTTCTGCACAGCTATGTGTCAAACCTTTTATAGTAAAATTCAATGTTTCAACTTTTATTGTAGTAGGTAAGTTTTATAAAAGCCCTTGAAAGTCCTGGGCCTCCACGTGGCAAGGGCGGTAACGCTGGTGGTGAAGACCTCGAACCCCAGTGGCCAACACGGGACTAGGTGCAATGCCTTTTTGTTTTTAACTTTGGGGTTTTGTTTTTTACATGCCTTGGAGAACAGGATGCAAGACCCCTGGCGTGGATTAAAACCCCGTGAGTCTTGCAAGTCACTGGCGCGATGTCAAAATCCGTAAACTTGGCCTGCTACAAGGCTTACTAAAAGTTAGTATAGATTGGGGGGGATGGTTTTTAACCGGTTTTACATTGTTTTTAATATGTATAATTTTTTACAAAATCTGTAATTTTTATGTGCAGTGATTTTACAGTATTTAGGTTTATTTTAACATCGATTAGATGCATTGCACTGTTCCTTTTTTGCTATCCTGATATTTTTTTTACTATTTACAGCACTGGAGTGTTAGGAGGAGGCAGACAGAAAAAAAATATATAAAAAAATTCTTTCCCCTTGAAGATGGCTGTGTAGGTGGTGTTGTTTCCCTACAACCACTTGGTGCCAACTACACAGTGCATCTTCAAGGGTAAACGATGCTGTAAATATTAAAAAAAATTTCAGGATAGAAAAAGGAACAGTGCAATGCCTCTAAGTGATGTTAAAATAACCTAAATACTGTAAAATCACTGCACATAAAAATTACAGGTTAAAATATAGTTTTAAAAAGCCCTTGAAAGTCCTGGGCCTCCACGTGGCAAGGGCGGTAACGCTGGTGGTGAAGTCCACGAACCCCAGTGGCCAACACGGGGCTCTGCACAATGCAATTTTAATATGCTCCACACACAAGCAAATACTATATGGCAATGTGTCTTTATTACTTGGTTAGCGATGTGACAAAAGTTCATGACTGCTGTGTGAGAATTTAGATATTTTGCTGTGTCTGTAAATTTGCAATCTTAACCATTTATTTTGCTGGAAGGTTTACTCACGAGGAAATGTAGATTGGCCAAGTATTTACTGATATGTTTTCTGTGCCTTGTTGCTCCAGTAGGTGCTTTGAAAGCAAGTAAAGCTTATGAATGTACATCCTGTTGAGCTACTCACCCATGTCATTTCAGATTTATATATTCCTGTAAGCATTCTCACAAACAATGCAGTTTTAAATATCACAAATTCTTTATTGTATTCAACTTGTATTCAACTTATTAGAAAATCCAGCTATGATTAATTGAACTAAATCAGGCAAAACTGTTATTGATTTAAACCAACAATGCTACCCTGATAACTGCCCAATCGGCAAAAGTTGGCTTGGTGTTGCCGTCATTGGTTCTGATGTTGGGCGCACATCGACCCTTTGATGACAACACACTGAATTGAATTTGAACCTTTCAATATGTAAATACCATTTTGAACTTCATGCATTGCTGAAAGTCAAATGCAAACAAATGCGATTTGACATTATTGACACCTCGAGACATTTATTCATTTAGTTGTTCATAGAGCATGCATTAATATAGAAACTTACTTGTGAAAATGATAAATAATCTATTCATTCCTTTTCTGTGTGCAAAATTGTAATCTATACATCCTAAGGCAGACAGAAACAATTAAATGAGTAAATGAAGTTACAGTTGTTCTATTACATTGGCAACAAAAATAGAATTATCTGGAAAAAGCAATTCTGCAATATTATTTGCATGTTTGCATTATACATTCAGAAAAATCACGGAAAATTTTAAATTGAAAGAAGATCAACTATATCGTCATCATTAGAAACAATATTCTGATACTTTATATTTATCAGAGTAATTCATCAATGTGATATGTCAAACATGGCACCACATGTTTAAGCATTTAGGTTTTAGTCTGCAATTTATTTACTTTAACATGGCTTAGAAAAGGGAACAGTGCAATGCATCTATCATGATATTTTTTCACTATTTGATGCCTCCCTTTTGCAGAGTGCTTTCACAGTATATGAGGTCATGTATTACAAAGGGAAAAATGACCTCGTATTTATTTCATTCATTCCCTTTGTGGGATATACTTTAAAAGCACATGAATTTGATAACGTATGCTTGTGGAAATCTGCATTTTGGCCTTTTATACCACTGAAAAGCCTACAGTTAAAAAATTGGCACAGTGTTGGCATAGTGTCAATTTTGCCTTGGTTAGCATGACAGATAACCATCCTTTAAAATTTTCTGCCAATTGTGTGTAGATATTTTCACTTCCTGATGAAAATAAGTATGATGTGCGAAATGGCTTATGCAATTGACACTTTTCTGCACAGCTATGTGTCAAACCTTTTATAGTAAAATTCAATGTTTCAACTTTTATTGTAGTAGGTAAGTTTTATAAAAGCCCTTGAAAGTCCTGGGCCTCCACGTGGCAAGGGCGGTAACGCTGGTGGTGAAGACCTCGAACCCCAGTGGCCAACACGGGACTCGGTGCAATGCCTTTTTGTTTTTAACTTTGGGGTTTTGTTTTTTACATGCCTTGGAGAACAGGATGCAAGACCCCTGGCGTGGATTAAAACCCCGTAAGTCTTGCAAGTCACTGGCGCGATGTCAAAATCCGTAAACTTGGCCTGCTACAAGGCTTACTAAAAGTTAGTATAGATTGGGGGGGATGGTTTTTAACCGGTTTTACATTGTTTTTAATATGTATAATTTTTTACAAAATCTGTAATTTTTATGTGCAGTGATTTTACAGTATTTAGGTTTATTTTAACATCGATTAGATGCATTGCACTGTTCCTTTTTTGCTATCCTGATATTTTTTTTACTATTTACAGCACTGGAGTGTTAGGAGGAGGCAGACAGAAAAAAAAAATATAAAAAAATTCTTTCCCCTTGAAGATGGCTGTGTAGGTGGTGTTGTTTCCCTACAACCACTTGGTGCCAACTACGCAGTGCATCTTCAAGGGTAAACGATGCTGTAAATATTAAAAAAAATTTCAGGATAGAAAAAGGAACAGTGCAATGCCTCTAAGTGATGTTAAAATAACCTAAATACTGTAAAATCACTGCACATAAAAATTACAGGTTAAAATATAGTTTTAAAAAGCCCTTGAAAGTCCTGGGCCTCCACGTGGCAAGGGCGGTAACGCTGGTGGTGAAGTCCACGAACCCCAGTGGCCAACACGGGGCTCTGCACAATGCAATTTTAATATGCTCCACACACAAGCAAATACTATATGGCAATGTGTCTATATTACTTGGCATCCTTGTCATTTTCGTACCTTATTTTGATGTATTCAGTCAGGGGTCTCGCATGGGGTCGTAGGGCTGAACATGTTTACCCATTAATACCATATGTTTACTCCTATTTAGAATCCATGTCATATATAGGTCAGGTCATTATTACTGATCAGCCTCACCTAACTGTAAAATGTAGCTATTTCTCATAGGCCATGTTTGTTATGGACTGTCACATCATTTAGCCATTACTGATCATTGGCGAATGCGAAGTTGAAGAGACTTCTGTTATCACCAGTGTTCATCAGACAGGTGGGCAGGCATAATATTGATGGGCGGGGGCCTAGCTCAGAGGTAGAGCTCTGGGCTTTCAACCGCTGGGTCCCGGGTTCGATTCCGGTCAAGCCTAAGTTGGATGGCTGTTTCCTCCTTCATCTCATTGCCATGGTCCCTGCCTTTCCTAATTAGCCCAACTGGTGCAAAAATACAGGACGTAAAGCCCTAATCACAAACAAACACAAAAAGGCATAATATTGTCATTTCCAGAGAAGAACTCAAAGCACCAATGCACTCACTCAGGAAAATTTCAAACAGTGATGATATTTCATTATTTAACCTTCGGGTGATGATCATATGTGTAGTCAAATTTAACACAATTCAAGAATCATCATGTCCCACTTCTAGAGGCTTAAAATCGAATTCATTAAATCTTCTTATTAGGCCAAAAACGCCAGTACACTAACAGCTGATTTCATCATGCTTTAAAGCAATATTTTATATCGGCAGAGGCAGAGAATTTGAAACATTAAATATGTTGAACGTAATGCCTCGGACACCCATTATTGCTACATTTCAGCAAATGTGATTTTAAATGGCAGAAACAGGAAAATGTCCTATGTAGCCTGGTGATGTAAGTCAATTGTTATGGCATCTGATAAATGTTTGCTTTTGTACTTTTGCAGTTTTACAGAGAGGTCCACGTGCACTACAAAGATGATGTGATTAAATAATGTTAATTTTGTTAGGTCTACATGGCACACTGTCAACATAATTGATTTCATAGCAAGTAGCGCAGCTAAACTTGGCTACGTAATCGACCAAAGGTTGGCTGATCTTGCTGCCGTTTGCTGGATGTCGCGCTCACATTGTTCAATCGATGGCAACAAAGTTTGAAATTAGCCCAATTTAGCATGTCATGTAGTGAGGATCTTTGCAAATTGAAATCATTGCAAAAAAATAAGACACCAAAGAATTTGACCTGGTGATTGTTGTGGTATAACATCTGGTAAATGTGTGCCTGTGTAAATTTGCAGTTTTACAGAAAGGTCCACGTGCACCTCAAAATAAATTTGGTTTGGAATTGTGTGAATTTTGTTAAGCCTAAATACAACACCAAACTGTCGACACAATTGATTCTATAGCAAGTAATGCAGCTAAAATTTGTTGCGTAATCGACCCAAATTTGTTGCCGTTGGCAGGGTGTTGCACCCACATCATTCCTTGATAGCATTGCAGTTTGAAATTGGCCAAATTGAGCATGCCATGTTGTGAGTATATTTGCTAATTAATCAATTTTGGCACAAACAAATGTAATTTGTCATAACCACCTTTAGTATCAATCCTAACACCGAGTAGCTCTACTTCGCTAATTCTATCCAGCTTATTATTACCAATATACCAAGTGGGTTTATACATATCTTTTTTCCCGAAGACAACTGTTTTGGATTTATTAATACCAAACTTAAAACGCCAATCATTTGAGTAATCAATACAGATGTCAATAAGGTTTTCTAGTGCTTTCAATCAAATAATTGTATTGCCCTTGAAAGCCCTGGGCCTCCCAATGGCAATGGCGGAAGCAGTGAAGACCTCTAACCCCGACGGCCAACATGGGGCTGTGCACATTGCACAGCTGAATTTAGCTCTCATTTTTATCAAACAGAATTTCCATTTTGCATCTAACACTTAAATGCAAAGTGCATTTTTTTACGTCTAGTCGTTTATACAATGCATTGGTAACAAAGATATTCCCTATCCGTGGCATGAGTGAGGGAAGTCCTGTATAAAGATACAATCATAAAATGGCATGTAAAACGTTTGACATTTCTCGGATGTGCAAGTCAGGCACAGTGCGACTGCTCTGAAACTTTATTGCCTTTTAACACTGCTGTTGGAGCAGATGTAATGATGAGATGATAGCAATCTATACATAATGGTCAATGTGGTGAAAATCAATGGTTTTATCAATAGGGTTTGTCAGTGTGCATAACCAAATATTTGCTGACACATTAGAAACATCTTGGGTACAAAGATATTTAAAATGTAAATAATAGAATATGTAGGTCTGTTGTTGCATTTGTGCCAACATTGCGCCCGTGTTGGCCGAAATTCAACAACTCTGATCCTATGTCTCGATTTGAAACATCTTGGGTACAAATCTATTCATATCAATAACTTGTACATGTAGAACCATCTAGAATAACAGTTTGGGCATCTCTTCAAAATTGTAATTTTGACCTAAAAATGAGTGTCATAACCACCTTTAGTATCAATAGTAACACCGAGTAGCTCTACTTCGCTAATTCTATCAAGCTTATTATTACCAATATACCAAGTGGGTTTATACATATCTTTTTTCACGATGACAACAGTTTTGGATTTATTAATACCAAACTTAAAACGCCAATCATTTGAGTAATCAATACAGATGTCAATAAGGTTTTCTAGTGCTTTCAATCAAATAATTGTATTGCCCTTGAAAGAACAGAATTTCCATTTTGCATCTAACACTCAAATGCAAAGAGCATTTTTTTACGTCTAGTCGTTCATACAATGCATTGGTAACAAAGATATTCCCTATCCATTGCATGAGTGAGGGAAGTTCTGTATAAAGATACAATCATAAAATGGCATGTTAAACGTTTGACATTTCTCGCCTGTGCAAGTCAGGTCAGTGCGACTGCTCTGAAACTTTATTGCCTTTTAACACTGCTGTTGGAGCAGATGTAATGATGAGATGATAACAATCTATACATAAAGGTCAATGTGGTGAAAATCAATGGTTTTATCAATAGGGTTTGTCAGTGTGCATAACCAAATATTTGCTGACACATTAGAAACATCTTGGGTACAAAGATATTTAAAATGTAAATAATAGAATATGTAGGTCTGTTGTTGCATTTGTGCCAACATTGCGCCCGTGTTGGCCTAAATTCAACAACTCTGATCCTATGACTGAAACATCTTGGGTACAAATCTATTCATATCAATAACTTGTACATGTAGAACCATCTAGAATAACAGTTTGGGCATCTCTTCAAAATTGTAATTTTGACCTACATTCTTCCTATATAAGGCTGAAGGTTAATGAATTGTTTGGTTCAGAATTTCATAGCCCTCATAATGTAGGGTCAGTATTACGGCCAGAAAACAAAACAAAAAAACAACCTGAAAAGTCTATAAAAAGTTTAGCTATGGTTGGGATTTCGGAACATTTTTTTGTTTAACGATCTGGCTCAAGTAAAGGACTACACGATTATAAATTTACAGATTGTTCCAGACTTGCACATGTGTGAGATGTTATGCGGTGGCTTATTTTGCAATCTTGCGTAATGCTTGGCCATATATAGTAAATAGTTTTTGTCTGTTGAGGGACAGCAGGACAAAGACAGTAGTTTTGGTATAAACACAGGGGTTATTTATTACTATGAAAAAAGTTTTACAAGCTAATTTGGCAAATTAGAAGTGACAATTTGACAACAAATTATGAACTTGTGACAGTTAGACAATCAGCAGTAGGCTGAGAGTCCCTAATATTGTTGACTAGTAAAGACCCCTGTGAACTAAAATGATATATATACATTGTAAATGTCTAATTAAAAAAGGTGGCAGCATGTAAAAATGGCCCCAAGTCACATGGTATATATATGTGTATGATATAATGGATTTAAATGGGTGGAAAATATGGGGATGGAGGTGGGTTTTCTGATAAGTTGTGAGTTTAATATAAATATGAGACGAACCTTGTTTGTTGCTAATGTTTAAGATGGACAGTTGAGACTGATCTCGTGACTTGGTCATGTGATCTAGTCATGTGACTTGGGGGAAAGGGGGGTTTGTCGTCTGCTGTCCCCCAGACAAATGATTTTTATGAATAAAAATTGGTTTTGTCTGTTGAGGGACAGCAGGACAAAGACAGTAGTTTTGGTATAAACACGGGTTATTTATTACTATGAAAAAAGTTTTACAAGCTAATTTGGCAAATTAGAAGTGACAATTTGACAACAAATTATGAACTTGTGACAGTTAGACAATCAGCAGTAGGCTGAGAGTCCCTAATATTGTTGACTAGTAAAGACCCCTGTGAACTAAAATGATATATATACATTGTAAATGTCTAATTAAAAAAGGTGGCAGCATGTAAAAATGGCCAAAAGCTGATATGCATCAGCTGCTGCCACAGAAAAAAGAAAGAAAATAAAAAAGATGTACCTGATAAACAATCAAGAAATTATGTATATAGAGTACTAAGCCTAACACTAAACAGTGACATCAAAAAAGGTTATAACATGCACGTGTGAAATTACATAGAAATATCGACAATTTAGGGATAGCAAAAACCTTGGAAATAGTTGATTCTGTGTACTGATCTGTGGAGTGCTGTCTGGAGGGACCGGTGGTACTTCTCCATGCCGCTCTTTTGGTGTCGGTTGCTCCTTCTGGTGGATGGATGAATACCGTCTTCTGACCAACTGACAAATGGTTGCTGTGTAACGCCGTCAGCTTGACGTTCAAAACCCTTGTGTTTGTAGAAAGAAATGAATTGTTCCGGGACACATAATCTCTTCATATGTACGTTGTACTTGGCCATTTGGTCTTGGAATTCTTCCCCTCCGCATCGGACGTTGCGGATTCTGGGCATAATGGACGTGATCGTCACCATCTTGGTTCCTTCGTTGATGCAGCGGCGTGCAAACAGGAGATTGTTGTTGGCCACTTCAGTGTAAGTTTTCCCACTTGCTATATCATTTGAACCGCAGTCAATGATTACTATGTCGTGTTTCGAAGCTTGGAAAAGTAGGTCGTCTTCATGCAACTGTCCTGACATCATGCCAGAAATTCCCAAAAATTGCAAGTCTCTCACTGTGTCGCATACATGCGGCGCCATTGCTGCATTGCTGCCTAGCCAATGGCGGTATCGTTTGACAAAGGAATGTCCAATAATCAATGCAGTAGGGTCATCCATAATTGTTCTATAGAATCACTGACTATTACTGCAATCACTGGTGCGTTTCCAAGGGTAAAGATTTTCTGATAAGTTGTGAGTTTAATATAAATATGAGACGAACCTTGTTTGTTGCTAATGTTTAAGATGGACAGTTGAGACTGATCTCGTGACTTGGTCATGTGATCTAGTCATGTGACTTGGGGGGAAAGGGGGGTTTGTCGTCTGCTGTCCCCCAGACAAATGATTTTTATGAATAAAAATTGGTTTATGCTTTTATCCTTTTATTTTTATGTAGTACCTTGAATGCAAAGAATAATTTTATTTAGCAGACACTTGGTCAATAAAAAATAGGATTTAGGAATCATCCATGTTATTTGTCAAGAAATAATTTTCACTTTGATTATGTGATTGATATGTGAATAATTATTATGTTATTTTAAAGTAATTGCAGTGAGAGCTGAGGAGTGTGCATTTTGCTGGCAAAGTAGTTTGTGGCAACATAGGTTAAATAGAAACAAAAGTTAATTATTTTGAGTAATATAGGTGTTATGCATGGACCATTGCTCCACACATTCCACCTGTGTGCCAGAAGTACTGCACTTGAGTATATTTATTAATTTATTAAGTACACCAGAAGTGCATAATATATATAACATTTATGCCTTGGTTGATGTCAGGAGTTATGACCAAGAACTCTAGAGATTGGTGCTGAAACTTGTCACCTATGAGGGCAATTCACTTGTTCTCTGAGGGCTTGGTTCATGTTTATCTCTCCCAGTTATCAATGTCAGTTTAAGTAAACAATATATTTGACCCATGCTAAAATACCCAATGGTCCCGGAAAACGTGGGTACATTGAAAAAATTGTGTTTGAAGTATTTCACATTCATTGAAGTTCTACAGTATGTAGGCGGAATTAAATTATAGACAGTAAAATTTGAAACGGACCAGTACCTCAGTCAAGGTGGTGGTCCGTTTGGACCTGTATGAAATTTCGTGAGTTGCAGACACTGTAACAATGTTGGAACTTCAACAGTTTTCCACAGATAAGTTTTAAAAATTTCACATGGTGACAACCTGAACATTGATTTTCTACAAGCACTGACTCTTTAGAAAAATTAGTGTCATAACCACCTTTAGTATCAATAGTAACACCGAGTAGCTCTACCTCGCTAATTCTATCAAGCTTATTATTACCAATATACCAAGTGGGTTTATACATATCTTTTTTCACGATGACAACAGTTTTGGATTTATTAATACCAAACTTAAAACGCCAATCATTTGAGTAATCAATACAGATGTCAATAAGGTTTTCTAGTGCTTTCAATCAAATAATTGTATTGCCCTTGAAAGCCCTGGGCCTCCCAATGGCAATGGCGGAAGCAGTGAAGACCTCTAACCCCAACGGCCAACATGGGTCTGTGCACATTGCACAGCTGATTTTAGCTCTCATTTTTATCAAACAGAATTACCATTTTGCATCTAACACTTAAATGCAAAGAGCATTTTTTTACGTCCAGTCGTTTATACAATGCATTGGTAACAAAGATATTCCCTATCCGTGGCATGAGTGAGGGAAGTCCTGTATAAAGATACAATCATAAAATGGCATGTTAAACGTTTGACATTTCTCGCCTGTGCAAGTCAGGTCAGTGCGACTGCTCTGAAACTTTATTGCCTTTTAACACTGCTGTTGGAGCAGATGTAATGATGAGATGATAACAATCTATACATAATGGTCAATGTGGTGAAAATCAATGGTTTTATCAATAGGTTTTGTCAGTGTGCATAACCAAATATTTGCTGACACATTAGAAACATCTTGGGTACAAAGATATTTAAAATGTAAATCATAGAATATGTAGGTCCGTTGTTGCATTTGTGCCAACATTGCGCCCGTGTTGGCCTAAATTCAACAACTCTGATTCTATGTCTCGATTTGAAACATCTTGGTTCTACATGTACAAGTTATTGATATAAATAGATTTGTACCCATCTAGAATAACAGTTTGGGCATCTCTTCAAAATTGTAATTTTGACCTAAAAATGAGTGTCATAACCACCTTTAGTATTAATAGTAACACCGAGTAGCTCTACTTCGCTAACTCTATGAAGCTTATTATTACCAATATACCAAGTGGGTTTATACATAACCTTTTTCATGATGACAAGTTTTGGATTTATTAATACCAAACTTAAAATGCTAATCATTTGAGTAATCAATACAGATGTCAATAAGGTTTTCTAGTGCTTTCAATCAAATTATTTTATTGCCCTTGAAAGCCCTGGGCCTCCCCATGGCAATGGCGGAAGCAGTGTGGGTGAAGACCTCTAACCCCAATGGCCAACATGGGGCTGTGCACATTGCACAGCTGATTTTAGCTCTCATTTTTATCAAACAGAATTTCCATTTTGCATCTAACACTCAAATGCAAAGAGCATTTTTTACGTCTGACCCTTTAAGCAATGCATTGGTGACAAAGATATTCTCTATCCATTGCATAAGTGAGATACAAATATCAATGTTGAGCTCAACCATCAGGGTTCTGCAAAACCTCAGAGTTACATCATCAGCATGTGCACAGGAGTTAACCTTCTCTTGGTTAAACCTAGAATTATATAGCTGCAATGTCAGGTGTTTTTGAAATGGGATTGAGAGTGTGTAATTTGGCATGTGAACAATTGGGAAAGTGTTACATTTAATGACATAGCAAAGAAATTGTCTACAATCATCTGCAAGTTCACAATCTGGGCATATTTTCATTTAAGGTCCACAAAAATATAGATTTGATTTTGCATCGGATGTTTTTTGACATGGCTGACACCTGGATAAAGTAAAATATATTGGTTTAGGGAAATTTGTAATGAAGAAAAAATATTGTAAGCCTGTATTATGTTTACTGCTATTAAGATTCCATGACATATATGTTAAGTCATGATCACTGATCAGCCTCACTATACTGTCAAAGGTAGGCCTCGCTATTTTCATGCCTACTGTCACATCATTTAGCCATTATTAACCCTCAACAAATGCGAGGTTTGAAGAGGCTTTTGTTAGCACAAGTGTTCCTCAGATGGGCGGCTGGTGGGAGGGGCAGCTAGGAAAGTGGCCGTGTAGTAGGGGGATGGCAGGTGGGCGTTCATAATATTTTCATTTCCGTAGCAGAACTCAAGCACTGATGCACTCATCCAACAAAATTTTACAGTATTATACTGTGCCTCATGATAGACAAAACCTTAATGATCCTTGTGAGCATTTGCTGAGGGTTTTGCTGAAATGCAGCTTTTATGTTCGAAATCAATGGTGATCATGAAGGAACCTGGTAGTGAACATGATTAATGGGCAATAGAGCAAAACCTCTCTCCTTTTGATATTCTTTTGTTTGCTACCTCTCATTTTTATATGTCCTTGAAAGAAAACAACATTGTTTCCTTTGTTGTGTGTAGTTACAATTAATTGCCTGGACCACCTGGTCCAGTTTCTTTATTTCATGATTTGGCCAATAGCTGATCAATATTCACTGTTCACACTTTAGTGGACAGAGGGCAACAGGGGTTAGGTAAGTGGGTGAATAAGATTTACCCAAATTAAGTATGTGTAGAAAATACTAAGAGCAGGAGGGGCAATTCTCCCTTCTTCCTGCACCCATGACACTGCAATGCAACCTATATTTAAATTCAATGGTTATCATAAAGTCACAGGTAGTGATCATGATTAATGGGCAATAGAGCAAAACCTCTCTCATTCGACATCCGTTTGCTACCCCTCATTTCTAAATTTCATTAAATTACACAACATTGTTTCCTCTGTTGTGTGTAGTTACAGTTAATTGCTTAGTCCAAAAGGTCCAGTTACTGCATTTCATGATTTGACCAATAGCTGTTTCTGGGGGTGTCAGAAGGACAGAGGGTGACAGGGTTAGGTAAGAGGGTGAATGAGATTTACCTAAGTTAGGTATGAAGAAAATACAAAGGGCAGGAGGGACAATTCTTCCTCCCTCTTCCGGCACCCTTGTCACTTTCGTACCCATTTCGATGTGTTCAGTCAGGGGTCTGGCCTGGGGTCCAAGGGCTGAACTTGTTTACTCATTGATATGCCATATTTTTGCTTTTTAGGTTCCATGACATATATGACTGTAAAACGTAGCTCCTGCTCTCTCTCATAGGCCAAGTTTATTATAGACTGTAATGTCTACTGTCACATCATTTCGCCATTAATGACTGTGAAGTTCAAAGAGGCATTTCTTATCGCAAGTCTTCGTCAGATGGGCAGCTGGATAGAGGGGCAGCCAGGAAGACAATTGGCAGGTGGGAGCATAGGCAGGCGGGCACAATACTTTGCCAGTGCAGAACCCAAGACTAATGCACTCACCCTTCAAAATTTTCATACAGTGATGATATGACAATATTTTACTTTTTTTACTTAGGATGATGATCATGTATGTAGCAAAATTTAACCCAATTCAAAAATAATTTTATGTCCCACTTTCAGATGCTTATAATTCATTCCATTGTTATTCTAATTTTTTAGGCCAAAAATGCAAGTATACTAATAGGTAATTAAATTTTCATCATGCTTTGAAGGACTATTTTGTTAGTATCAGCTGAGGCAGAGAACTTTGAGCATTGAATGTTAGATGCAATACTTTGGACCCATTTTCTCTTCTTGTAATGAATTAAATGCATGAAGTGTGACACTTGGACAAATGAGTTTCTCATGGATTCATTTTCTAGTGACAAATGCAAAAATCTACTAGAAGGTTGAAATTTTGACATCAATATTAATTTAATCCTATGCCCAAACACATGGAATTGACATGGTGCAAGGGACACTTTCCAAAACAGCTCCCTGCTCCATCAGCCAATTTGCATGGTGTAACATTTGTCTTACTTGGCCATAATTATTTTGACTTTATACAAGTAATGCAGCTAATATTGGCCGCGTAATCAACCCGAAGTTGGCTGATGTTGCTGCTGTTGGCTCAATGTTGGGCGCACATGATTCCATCGATGGCAATAAAATTTGAAATTCGCCTAATTTAGCATGCCGTATAGTGAGGATCTTTGCAAATTGCAATTTGACCCTTGAACATTGTTCAAAAGTAGACTCAAATAAATGTGATCTGGCATGACAGGTCCACATGCACTCCAAAGAAAATGTGATTTGGAATAGTGTGAATTTAGACCTAAATGCAAGGGCATACTGTCAACACATGACATTTTCACTTGCACATTTCTGATAGTAATGCACATTTAAAAGCATTTTAAAGCAAAGTAAGCTTCCATCATGGGATAAAATCATGTAACAATTTCTTTTCCAAAGTAGAATTCCAGCAATAATGCACTTGCCTTATATACCATTTTGTCACTCTGTTATGAGTTTCATAATATTGGAAAATCTGAAGAAAAAAAAGCTAAATAAATAGCTAAACTGGTAATTCTGGAACGGAATGCTTTACACTGATACATTTACCCTAACAAAGTGCCATACAGTATTACTATATATGGCCCATTGTGCCTCATGATACACACCCTATGTTGACAAAATCTTAATGATTCTTGTGTGCAATGTGAGCATTTGCTGAGGGTTTTGCTGAAATGCAGTCTATGTTCGAATTCGATGGTAATCGTGAAGGAACCGGGTAGTGATCATGATTAATGGGCAATATAGAGCAAAACCTCTCTCCTTCGACATCCTTTTGTTTGCCCCTCATTTGTAAATGTCTTTAAATTACAACATTGCAACATTGCTTCTGTTGTTGTGTGTAGTTATAGTTAATTGCTTATACCAATTGGTCCAGGTACTTCATTTCATGATTTGGCCATAGTTGATCATTATTTACCACTGCAGTAGACTCTGTTGTGTCTTTTGTGAGACACAGTTAAATTACAAATGAGAGCAGTGTAGTCACACATATTGTTCACAAAATCAATTGACACATATTGCATAATGTTTCCAGTGTTTTTATTAGAATGAATCGGGAGATGGGTGTCCTCTGCATGTACATATCATTTACATTTATTACAAATAACAGCTAGTGGGCCTAAAATGGGCCCCTGTGGGACCCCAGTCTTAAAAGCTAATGTATATAAACAGTGGTTGTTGTAGTTAACATACTGTACTCAATCACTGAGATAAAGATAGTAGAGCTGATGATATTCCACTAAATCCATAATAATGTAATTTTTCAAGAAAATTTCTTTGATTAATGTTGTCAAAAGCATTTCACAAACCCATAAAGATAGTGAGGGGCACATTTCTGTAGCTGCCAGCTCAGTGAAAAGGAGCTCAAATCAATCGAATCAAATTATTTATTATCCGTTTTGATTAAAGAGCAATAGTTAAAGAGGTTTGTGTTTGTCAAGATTGACTCCCAGTGATATACATGGTATTTCCTACGATCGAAAAAATGTGTATACATAATTCCTTTATCTTGCAGCAATCATGCTTGGAACTTGGAGGGATTTGCCTCCATCATGTTGTCACGAAACGAAGCAACAGTTCGCTCCAATTCCCATGTCAGTGTCTACACTACAGCGGTGTTAGTGTTCATAATAACAGAGATGGTATTATCTTCTGCGTAGCTTGTTAATTTTGAGTTTTCCAGAGTGGTGTATAGGTCCTTTACAAAAGTATTAAATAGAATAAAAATGTGTTGCAGCTCACTGAAAGTTGTATTATTGGCAATTTTTACCTCTGCACTCTGATATTGTGTCGTGCCAACTCAGCCTATTGAATGTCCGACATTTTTGAATGAATTCATTCATACGACTCACAAACTAAATAGGTGCACATTTTATTTTAGGGCTCTTTTAAAACCTATATCTCAGCTGAATGTCGGTCATGGGTATTTAATTGTTGGGTTCTTTTACTTGGGTGTCTATTCTGGAGCAATATGTAACATGGTGTGGACTCCAAGCCTAATCCTCTCATCATTATGTTTGCCTCTGGTTGAAAGTCCTTCAAGCAAATATCTATGTGCAGTTTTATACTCACAGGTTCTTAGTGTGTGGGGACAGGTCACAGAATCCACTATATGTGTTATTGAATTATTGTTTTATCTTTTTATATCAATTTTTGGTATTTTGTTGTTTTGCTTAATAACAAAGTCCTTGTAAAACAGTGTAATATCAAACTATTTGTTTACTCTGTTTAGATATATTTTATAAATGAATAATCACTTTTGTCTAAATTTCTATTACCCAACTAGACAAATTATATATACTTTTAAATAGCCAAAAATGTAAATAAACTTAGTTGCACAATTTATGAACAATCAGAATCTCAAATGCTCTCCATAAATTTTTCATAACTATTCATCCCCAACCGTCAGCCAATGACTGACCAAAGTAAAAGTCAAATAATTAAGACTTAGCAAAGGAACAAAAACAATTCTCTATATGGGACCTGTTATATCGTATTTACATAGGAAGAAATTAAGTATAGACTTCACATACATCTTATCAGTAAGCATTGCACCTGGTAACTAATATCCTCATTTTAGAATTTTCCATTCTTTCATTGTTGTCTAGAAATCCCCAATCATCCTTATTTCATATATTGTCACTTCACCTATTGCAAAACGGTATGGTGTCATGCAGTTCATTCTTATATTTTATCATTTCCACCATTAATTTACCATTCTCATCATCATTTAGAAATATATGGTCAGCCTATCATTAAACATACCAACCTATGTATTGCTTTTTTATTGACTTTCCATTGATAAGTACTTTAGTGTCAACTTAATATTTTTTGTCAAGTATTTATTAAAAAAAAAAAGCAATAAATATTATACATACACTAATTGATTCATTCCATTCATTCCATTCATTCATTCAGTCAGTCTATTGAGTCAGTCAGTATGTCCTTTCCACTGTTTCCAGGTCCTGGACCTTATATAATACTTATTTAAGTCTGTATTCTTGGAATATTTAAGTAATTTCAGGATGCATAGACTTCCTTGCAACATGCTTAAATGTAACACACGTAATAAAGTCAAGAATAACCGAAAAATGTGTTGTTCTGAAGGGAAATTTTGCTTTTATTATGCATTTTTGCTTGAAAAAATTCATGAATTATAAACATAATAAGTAATATAAGATTTCCTCGTGGGTGTTATGAGGATATTCATCCTTAAAATAGTTTGCCATGTTAGTTTCATTTTATCCCAAAACATGCCAATGTTGGCTCTTTCATTATTCATGTTTTATTTGAGTTGCAAGTGTTTATTTTATGTGTGAATGTTTCCGTCATGATGATTTTCTTGCCATGTGCTATTTCATTGTTGTGGTAAATTGTGATATAAAATGTTCATTGTACTAAATACTTGGGTGTTCACATTGATGAACAATTTAGATATGATACTCATGTAAATGAAATTATTAGAAAGTTGTCTACAAAGGTTTCAAGATTAAGGCATAGTGTTCCTAAACCTGTTCTTGTTTTAACTTTCAAGACATACATACAACCTATTTTTGACAATGGATGTACTGGATGGGGCTTCACCAGAACTCAGAACTGTTTATTTCACTCTCATTACAAGAAATAAAATAATGAAATCTGAAAAATTCAAAGACTACAAAATGCAGCAGCTGGAATTATTTGTGTAAACTTTGACATTGTTAACACCAAAGGTATTGACCTAGTAAAGCAGCTAAATTGGTAGATCATTTGACAAAGAATTGATTACTTTTGTCAATGCATACGTATAATTGTATTTATGGATGTGCTCCAGATAATTTAGTTAACTCCATTATGATTACCTGCTATATCAATGATGTTCATGCACGAAATAGTTATATTATGAATACTCATGTACCATCATCAGGCAAAATTGTTATTTAGCTAATTGACTAAAAAAAATTAAAATTTATGTAAATGTGCAAATTGTTATAACTGTTTTTATGCATTTGTTTTTATTTTACATTTATTCTGGGTCACACGAAAAACTTTGTGTATGTGTAACCCAGCCTAAATATTTAAAAAAAAGTTACTCATTGTAATTAAGTCCACATAATATATATTTCTTGATGGTTAAATCAGACAGAAAGATAATTATATGACAAATGTTACTCGGGAATCTGACCTATTGTAAATTCCAGCATTTCTTATATGGAGTGATTTATATATATTCTTATGACTCGGCCATAGCCTTCGTCAAATAGTATTTTTGGTCCTTCCAGTTATAAATGAGTGAATTTTCCCTGTAATGTGTGTAATTGTAAACTACACCAAAATATTCTGGTCCAAATTGCTGTTTAATGTAGGCGACGATTTGAGAAATTACTGATGTCAGAACTCAAAAAAATATATTAGACCATATAAAATATGTTCGATGCAAGAAGTGTTTATATAAAGTTACTTCTTTGAAAACACCTTGGTCAATTGTATTGCCATTTCTAAAACTGTATATTAAATCGAGTATTTTTTACTGAGTGATATATGGGCATTAAATATTAATTGCTGGTCAAGATTAATTTTGTGTTGGTACGTGAACTAGTTCTTAATAGGTAATAATGACTATGCAAAAAATAATAATTCAATGCATAGATGTTCTTTTGGATGTCATCTTTATAATACACTAATTACTTTTTAAAATATTGATAAGAAAGAGGAAAGTGGTCTGGCATGTCATTGGTTGTTGCCGAGATTTTACCAAAAGATTTTTTATTTAGATGGAATATCTTAAATTGTGTCAAAATAGACAGATGAGTCTGTACCAAGCATAGTGCCATAAACACCAACTGGAAATATTGTCCAAAAAAACAAAAAAAACGTTCAAGTGTGTTGTTGATGGAAAAGTAAGGATAAAGTAAATATTTAAGGTTCAGGTTAAAACTTTGTAAAAACCAAAAAAAAAAAAACCAATGAAAAAGTTGAAAGAAGTTAGTTGCTCAGTTGGTATAGGCAGATTTTATGCTACAAATTTTGTCAGTTAATACATATTGCTCATATGAAGTTTTCCAGCTTACTTGATTTAGGTATGAAAATCAATTTTTTTATATCACCAGTGATCTAATTATTTTCCCAGCAGTGCTAGTTTCTATGGAAACTTTAATTTGTTTTTGTACAGTTGTAGATGTTTTTCAGTTTTGAAGTAGCATCTGTGAATAAAGACATAACAAGCAATATGTATTCATAGAAACATGACACATTCAATGTTGATGCATAACAAAAACAAATGTGTGGTATTCAATAACAAAAGAAACAAATGTGTTGTATTTTGTGTATTTTTTTTAAAAGGTAATCACTGTGTGATTGTAATTATATTGTGACAATGAAATTGTATAAATGAAATTGTCCAGCTTTTCCTGATTGCTTTTTACCATTGTAGTAGTAAATTTTAGGAACGAAGGTCCAACATTGTATATTTACTGGCAAAAGTCAACATTAAAACTTATAAATATTATACATTTTACAGGGCTTACTCCCTTACAAATCTCATCTAGACGAAAATTCAAACTACTTTGTTTGTATCGAACATTATCTACGGTACGTTTCTAATCTTGAA
Organism: Alitta virens; assembly: GCA_932294295.1. Lineage (NCBI taxonomy): Eukaryota > Metazoa > Annelida > Polychaeta > Phyllodocida > Nereididae > Alitta > Alitta virens. Next base: position 10,308,447 of record OW028578.1, on the reverse strand, counting down.
CTTGCAGTATGGAGAGTCTGAACCCTGCTACACATTAACATGGCTACATATCATTGTGATCATAAGCCAGCTTCCTTGAAGTATTTCAGTTTTTGGTGTACTACTGTATAGGTGCGAGACCTCATAATGACCTGAGCGAGCGCCAAAGGGGTGAAACAGAGCTAGGGGCTGCATTGTACACTATTCTGCACCACTTATTTTTTAATAAATTCCTGAAAGCAGTTAGCCTTTACTGGTAGCCAGTGCATTTTTTTCTGATATTGTATTAAAAAGCCATATTATTACAGAATACATTGAAGAGGTGCAACAATTATCATATATTGACTCATAATAAGATGCAAACACAATTAAGTTAAAGACAGTGCAAATGAATTAAGTAAAATGGAAAGTGTTACAAATCTGACATTATATACTCTGATACATATGATGTGCTAATTCACATTGAGTTAAAAACATAACGGTATTACAAGGTGGCAGCACATATTCCAACCCCCCCCCCCCCCCCCCTGTGGTACCATCATGGTGGTTATTAATGTCTATGGCAGTACCATGCAGTGCTATAACCTATCAAAACAGACTGCAAATTGGTCTCCTGGAGATCACCATCAATGCATTAGCCAGAATATGAGCTAATATGTTAACAGACATTATAATTCAATACCTGGGTAATGACTAATCCAGTCTGCAAAGCAATTATCAGTAGGGGGCAGCACCTACCACTACTGCAGTAACCTAGAAAATGTTCCCTTAAGATTTAATTTATTTGTGACAGTAAGTCCTGACAATCTGAGGAGTTATTGATAGGTGGCAGCACATGTATAGTCTGATCTTGATAAATGACAAGTGCTTTCCATTGTTTCATTAAATATTCGGAGTATACCAAAACAATTATGTAATCTATGCAATTTCATTGAAAATTTCCCCTTTGAAAATAAAAAGTCTGATTCAGTCAAGGCTCTGTTAATAGAAATAAGAAAAGAAGATACTGGTTTCCAAACACATTTCATTGTTGGTGTAATTTATAGGCCATGGCAATATTCTAATAATAAAACTGCTTGACAGCCATCTTCTTATTATTCTGTCAAACTTTCCAAATCTTTACACATAACACCCCATACCATCTTTCTAAATCAAACTTAAAAAAGAATCCAGCCCGAGCTCTGTAAACACTAGGTGTGTACCAGTGTGCAGTAATCACATTAACCCCAGAGGGCAGGCAGAGACATAGCTCCATAGTTATTCAAATTAATTGTGCGTGCCATGGTCCAGTGGATAAGGTGCTGGACTCGTACGCGCTTTGTCATGGGTTCAAACACAGCCATGGCAGGGGGGAACTGAGCAGATCCTCCTAGAACCACTGCTCCACTTCACCCCCAGGTGTAAATGGGTACTTGGCTATAGGCAGCAATTGTAGAGTGCTTGACCAGAGGAGCACTGTAATGTCTGCATACTGGGTGTATACTCCCCAGGGAGTTGAGAAAGGCTCAAGTTAGAACAGGCCTGCCAAGGGTGTAAATTGTAATGTCCGCTAAGCTCGTTGAGGATAGCAGACACTAAAACCAATTACATTACAATTACATTAAATTATGACAGATACTGTAGATTCATTGCATATATATATAGATTTATATATATATATATATATAATTTTATTGACAGTATTATGTCAAACATGACAAATTTGTCACAAACATATGAATACATTTAAATTCAACAGAATATTTGTCAAAACATGAATATACTGTACATTAAAAAATAACATTAAAATATAAATATCAATCAATAAATCAATTTAGCAATGGTTCCAGCTGCAGCCATCAAGTGAAAGTCACAAACATAGATGATTATAGCTAACATCATATCAGCAATACTATATCATATTATATATATATACACATTTTTAACATGTAAGTAGATATAACACAAGCTCTTCAAATACCACAGCACATACAGCAGTAACATAGGAATATACATTATACAGTACAGGTTTATGTACATACACATTTTGTCTACAGTTGATAATGTGTGATCAAATTATATCCAAAACAATCTTGTTAAATATTCTTGTTGGATTGCAGAAGAAATCCCACCATGTGTGAGGCTGGCTTTATGCAACCAGTTTTTGGTATTTTTAAGGGATGATGATCATTATAATTGCATTGAGAGAATCCGAGATGTTAAAGATCAAAAAAGTGTGTTGGCACTGTGGCCTAATCCTTGGCTGTAACAGACAAGCAGTCACTTTCATAGAAGCGATGTCTCTCAAGACGTTCCAATAAACGGTCACAAATGTCAGTGATGTAAGCCCCTTCAACCACCGCAAAATGTCGGCTGGGCTGGCCAACTCTTGGTTCTTTCCAATAGCTAAGCATTTGGCAACCTTGCTGAGATAAGTGGCGAATAAATCTGAAAATCTGTCTTGCGATGATTCTGGCATCCTCAGCATACTGGTCCACATCTTCGTCAGTGGTCCATTTGGGATTTGGATCAAACTTCAACTTTGTGAATCCAGCGTCTGTGAAATTGGAGGTAGGCCTACTGGCGTCATCGTTTGATGAACCAAGACTATACCTCAGAGCCTCAGAAATCCTTTGCACGTCTGAATTGCCTGCAAGAATGAAGAACAATGCTGTTTTCAGCATGTACGACGTAATCGGCATTTTGACTCCCTTTTCATCACCTTCACTCCATTCATACGCCTGGAAAAAGGAGAAGAACATTTCAAAATCCAAATGAAGAGTACTCTGTGATCAATAAATAAAGAAACATGCAGCAACAAAGCTGTCGACCAATAATAACAAAGCTTGATTACAGCCTAAACAGTTAGTCAGACAAAATTCACTCCCAATGTTTTCTGCTTGCAATGAACAATACTCACCTGAACCAAAGCCTTGGCCATGACAAATGCCAGCCTGTACCTGATTGGGAGGCTGTCAAGAATGTTCCACTCGAGAGCGAATGTTGTTTCTTCCGCACCGCCTCCCCTTTTTTTCAATGTCGATGCTATATATGACCGTTTGTAGTGTGCAGGTGCACCAACCAATATTTCTTCTAAGTGTTGTTCATAGTGCTTATCTTCCTCTACCCCATGCAGGAAAACTGTGACAATGTCCACGGATATAACTGTCCCACTATGTAGACCTTTGCCTTCCTGCATAAATTTCCAAGGGTTGAGCCATGTGAAAGAAATAGGTCTGAGGTTAATACCTTCCCAACTGATCTGATCAATTCGTGATTGGAGACATGTTACTATGTCTTTTTTTAAGTCAATTACGCACACATTCATAAACGTGTGGTTAGCTACTGAACTCGCTCCCTTGAATTGTATTTGTATGTCTACTTCATCAGGACGACCTGCTTTCAGCTTCTCCCTGACACTGCCAGCAATTAATACCTCAGTTTGGTAGAATTTTGTCCCCTTCAACAAACGCTCAAACAGAAGTTTCATCTCTTTACTCGTGTTTTCAGCTTCATGCTCCAATACCACTAGCATAGGTCTGATGTGCTTCAATACTTCACAATCTGCACTCATTACATTGCAACAACGTTGGTAGTATTCGACGTCTGCATTGCATTGCACTTTCTGTGACACATCATTCTTGGAGACCACTCCAACATGAGACCCTAAGTCTGCAGGTGACATTCCAAAGTTGTCAATTGCTTCCTTACATGCATCATGTTCTAACAAGAAGCCAACAGCTTCCTCATTGTGATGCAAATGGGCCAAGTGTAGAGGAGTACAGCCATGTATATCCTTTGCATTTAGGTATTTCCTTAAAACACTGTTTGGCAAGCTCTTTAAGGCAAGTTCATTGTGTAGAAAGATAACAGCCAAGTGCAGAGGACTCCTGTTGAAGGCGTTTTTCACCAGAGGCTTATTAAACAACTTTTCATCCAGTCTCACAGTATTTGTGAGTTCATGCGAAAGGAACAGCAAACAGTTTAGCAAATGGTCAGATTCCAAACATTTATCAAGTTTTCCATACAGTAAGTGAACAAGCTGCCTTGCCAATTGTTGTAACTCTTCACTGATAATGAAACAATCACCAAGAAAATCTAGCATGTCATTTTCTTTTAACCAATCCTGTGCAATTCTCCCACTGCCGCAGAATGCGATCAGAATTTTCACAAACCTTTCATTGTGTTCGCCATGTAGTGTGAACAGTCCCTTTAGATTCACCAATGCCTGAAAGTCATCCTGGGCTAACTGCACACCGGTTATCATGCAACGATACAGGACTTCCATACCGAGTGATGTTGAATAGCAGTGTGAGTGAAGCGTTTGTGTCGTGAGAAAGTACGGAATATCTGTTTTCTGGAAAGTGGCTAGCATGGCCTGTATGATATCTATGATTTTGTCTACATACTTCGGATTTTTCGTTTGAAATGCATTCAAGAACATGTCACTAACCATCTTGCAGTTTAAATGATATCCTGAGAAGGAATCTTTGAATGAGTTAATGTAGTTCAGCAATTTTTCGAGTCGCTCTAATGTACAACACAAATTTGAGAGTTCTTTTTGGATCCATAGCAACCTGAAAGATTTAAAAGCATTGCGTTAATGTACTTATTAGAGTGATGCTATAAAATCACTAATAGAATGATTTGTAAAATACATATGCTCAGACATGATAAAGCGCTTGACTGGTCTGTGTCCAGTGCATTAAGAACTATTCCTTGTGCAGGCCAACTTCTTATTGGGAAGTAGGGGAAAGGATTTTGAATAAAAATATTTCTTGTGATTTCTTGTGATGAATGGAGGACAATATAATAAAATCTAATTCAAAGAGTTCCCATTTTGAATATTTCTGCTCAGTTTTTCACTCCTAGGGCAACTGTCTTACCCATAATATTTCGCAAACTTAAGAAATTAAGATGAAAGTGGGCACTTACAATGCGGGCACAAGTGCTGCCTTTGCTATTGCAGAATTTGCTCCATTTCTGGCAAAAATCTTTTCCAACATCGAAAATATTCCCTGTCCTTCTATTTTGTCTTTTTCGTGAACTTCTTTTCCTAAGCAAATCCAGGTGTATGGTGTGACTGAATCTCTGTCCAGGGCATTTACATTTCCTTCTGTAGCGAGAAGCTCTAAGATTGGTTGTATGTCAAAACCAAGTTCTGGATTCAAAAACAGCTTCATCACAAGTATATGCAGAGCAGTGCGGCCATTTTCATTCTGGATGTCAATGTTCTTGGTTGATTTAACTTGTTTGATGAGATCGAGGAAATTTTCATGGACATTCTCTGAAACATCCTGCAAACCATTTAATGGAAATAACTTGGACAGATAATGCAGAGCAGTACAACCCTGTTTGTCTTGTTCATCAATGCTAGTTTCAGATCTTAGCATTGCCACGATGTCATTGAGGTGAGCAAAAACATCACCGCGCCTCTCGATTCTGCATAGAAACAGTTGTAGAGGATAACTTGTATTACTATTTGTCGAGTTAACGGCTTCTGGATCTAATTCAACCACTTTTGAAACAATCTGTTTGTATTGCTCAGTGGTTTCAATGGTTACATCTTTATACAGTTTAAAATTAGACCAATCACAGTCAACCACAGCATGCAGCGCTGTCTCTTCCTTCTCATTCCCAGTCTGACCATCCTCAGTCCTTGAAAGAAGTAATGGAATAAGACCAAGCACCTTCCTGAAAAGGCGCCCATTTTCAGCAAGTATGTGGAAAATGTTTTGGAATAATTTATATCCAACAGATTTCTCAGATGTGTAATGGTAGGGCTTTTGTTTGACGTGTATGGATGGATCTGCACCTTCCTCAAGAAGGATTCTCAAAGTATCCAACAATTCATCTGTAAACTCCACTGACTGATGGTTGTTCCAAGCAATGTGCTTGCAATTCCCAACAATGATCCTGAAGCATTCAGTCCTGTATCAAAATAAATAATGAAGTAAAATATGAGCATGTTATTTGCAAAATTAGTAAATGAAAACTAAATTAGGCAAGCACAGTAAGAATCAAATTTAGTATTTACATCACCTTGATAAAAAGCCTGCATTGACCAATATCTAAAACAGAATTCAAACAAATTTAATGCCATTGTGTTAAACTTTTATTGTATAAAAAACTAATTGATCTGATCAATGTAAATAATATATTGTCTAGTATCATAGTAATCCATAACAACTCATCTGGTATTCTAAATAAAAAAAAATTAAATAAAAAAAAGTTATAGATAACTATAGACAGAACTAAGTTATATTTGTATGTATTGTATGAGCTGAGGTACGAAAGATTTATAAAATAGTGGTCATTGTGGAATCCATCTTGAATATAATCATTGAAACTGCAAGATGTAAGATAAAATCGGATGAAATATTTGAATTCAGTGACTTCAAATAATGTGGGGTTTTAGTTGAGTCAGCTATTAGGATTTCTCACTATGTTTGGCTACGACTAGCCAGATCAGTTGGGCTCGTGGTAGCTTCATGTAGTTGTGTCAAGATTAGATAGTAGTAGTAGTGCAAGTAGTTATATTTAATTCTTGTCTTTAATTTTTCCCTTTTTCCTTTGTTTTTTCCTAACCTATGAAATAAATCAATTCAATTCAGTAATAAATTAATGAATAATAGGTCAGTGACTAACCTGGAGTAGGGAAAAGAATCTGTCAGGATAACTAATCAACAACTGATCATCCAAGTTGAGTGATAGTCCATAAGAAAAATTATCTTGGCTTTTCTTGTAAGCATCAGCCATAACCTGAAACATAAGTATTAAAGGCCTTTTTATTGTCAGGTAACCGATAACAATCTAATTACAATTTTGGAAATATTCGGTCGTAGGATAACTCTTGTGGTAAACTATAGTTTGTTTATGGTGTCTTGTTATCATCGATGGTTATTAAAGACGGTAAGAACAAATAAGAAAGACAGGATTTTGTGTACCTTGATGATTTTCAGGTAATATGTTGACTCGATGAGGACACTTGATTTTCCAATCATTAAAACTAATACGGAAGGTACCCTTCGAATAGCTTTATGCCCATCTTTGGCAAGCATTTGCAAAACATTTTGCCCCATTTTGTCCAATTCTTGGAAGGTCTTCAAATTGACAACAAGCATAGCCAGTTGGGTCGACCTGGAAATAGATGTAATATGCCATTTCTTTATGGTGATGGTGTGCCTGCCACCTCTATTCTCGAGTATAAATATTAACAAATATTGTTGAGTTGACTCCTTGATGGTGGAAATGCTATTTCCGTAAAGGGGTCTCTGTCACACTATTGTATCATCAACATTTAAACTGTGCCAGGATGTTTCTTTGCATAATCACAATGTGGAATAAATTCAGTCTTAGCAGCTGCTAAGTCTACATTTTATCGAGCGCTCAACAGTGAATTGCTGGATTTTCCCCAATCTCAAGATGATCATAATTATAACTGATCAGGTAGGGTGTAATCTTTAATGAGGAGCAGATAGTGTATTGGTATTGTGCTCGACTCCCAATCCCAAGGGCCTGGGTTCGAGCCTCATCTGCTGCACTTTCTTTTTGTGGCCTTTGGCAAGCCACTTAGTCCTCAGTGCCACTGTCCACCCAGCAGATGAGTGGGTACCTGGCTCAAGAAGACTTCGATGGATCAGGAAAGATGGATCAGCCGTGAATATACGTACACCTGCTGTATACTCCCCAGGGAGCTGAGCTGGAGAGCAAGGGGAACCTCCACGTACAACTTAATTGATATAGTGGCTCTTAAATATATTGTGAATTTCATTTCATTGTAAAGCAGTGCTGAATGTGCAGCCTACATACATGTGAGTGTATAGAAATATAACAATAATAATTTGCATAAAATATGGTATTAAGCATAAAATATAGTATTTAAATAATATATATCTTTTTCACTCACATTTCCTTTCTCTCTTTGTCTTGGTGGAGCAAACCTTGGAGCAAATCTCCAACTGCATGATCATGAACGCAGGGAGGAGTCCACACATATTTTTCAGTCTGCAAATTTTCTGCTAATTGGAGTTGCCTCTTTTTTTGACATCTGTCTGAAATGATCTGAAGGAAATACAAAACATTTCAAAAGTAATTATTCCTCAAAGCAAACCTATGCTATCTTTTTTAAAAGATAATTTTCTTGTTAAAGTTACTGAGGTCTAAACCTCAACGACCACATAGCTGGCTATGCCCCTCATTATATAACCAGTTACTCACCGAATGAGATCAACTCCTTGCTGTGCGAAAACAATATCTGCTCCATTGTTCTGAAATATCTTCTCAATCCTTGAAATAATGTCTGCAACTTTTCCTTCATGATTTTGGCTGGCTAACTTTGCACGCAAAATCCAACTGTAGGGTGTCACAGAGTCATTGTCCTTGGCGTTAACACTTCCAGGTGTCACCAACAAGAAAATTGGTTCCAGGAGATGTTGTGCTGCATGTGGAAGAATATAAACTGTTCTTGTTAATATATGTAGTGCAGTTTTCCCATCCTTGTTTTGCACATCAATGTGTTTGCTCGAAATGGTGAGCTTAAGCAGCTGAAACAACAACTCATCGTCTCGGCAATCAACTAAAGATGGTATCTGTGTCAGGTGATGAAGAGCAGTATTGCCGTTTTCATCATGCATGTGGATGTTGGTGTCAGTTCGCAAAATTTTCACTATGTCACAGACATCTTTCATGTTGACTTTTTGGCCTTTTATTCCATCAAGAAAAGATTGAAGAGGCTGTCGTCTGGCATGATCAGTCACATCTAGAAGAGTGCGATTTAAATCAACAATCTCGCAAACTATTCTTCGCAAACAGTCAAAGAAGTTTGTTGGTAGCTGGTCAGGCAGCCATTCCCAAGTGCTCCCAACTAATGCATGTAAGATAGTGCCATCCTGTTCAGTCTGATTCAATGACTTCTCTTTAAGGATCAAACAAACGAGCTCAGTTACTGAGTTATTCAAATGATTATCATTTGCCAGGATGTGAACAATTGCTTGGAAGAACTGATGAAGTGCTGACTTGTTAGATTCATCTGGTATCAAAGTTGGGTCGGCTCCGGTGCTTATCAAATAATTCAAAAGATTGATGAATTCTTGTGTCCACAGAAGCCAACCTGGTCTTGATAGTCGTGACATGTACCAAGAAGTATATTTCGCATTCATGATGAGGGCTCTCAGGCACACTGTTCTGTAAAATACATTAGAAAGATCACTACAAAGGCAGAACTTACAAATAATATCAGTACATCAATAAAACAATATGAAATATATGATGTCATGTTCCATTCACTTGAAATCTTACTTACTTTGTAGGGATATCATCAGTCATTTTTATCAGTATCTAAAAATAATTCAATAAAGTTATGTAAAATAACGTTCTTTCTGTATTATGTACCAACTGAAATTTTTACTTTAGTTATTTGAAATTGCTTCAGTGTTTGCAGTGCATTTGTCATTAACCATGTTCGTACGCCAGAAATTATTGTTTGTACTTTAATATCTTCCAATGTCAGCCTATAGAAAAATCTTCATCAATACTATATTGCAGACTCTGTTCCAAAAATTGTCAAAATGCACCCAGTGAGGCCCTTTTATGTTAAGGGTATTAGCTGTGACCATTCAAAAGATAGTAAACATAGAAGTGGAAACCCATTTGGAACCTCTGAGAGAGGCACCTCTTTGTAGGAGGTTTTCCATAAATGAAATATTTCATGATTCTCCATCATTGTAAAATTTGTTAATACTCATCAATCTACATTTTTCCCCATGTTCATCATTCTGATTTTTTCTTGAAAATATTGTATTGTTCAAGATTTTGGATCATACTAACCTCGATTAATTTCAGAAGAGTCTTCTGATTGGCTTGAACAAGAACTCTACACCGCTGTGTTAAAAAGAGAGAAAAGTTATTAAAAAAATATTGAGGATTAGAAAATAGTTTTAATGCGGATAAGAAGATTTACAAACATTGCAATTACAGGATCCACAAAATGCATGGTGACCTCAGTAAAATGGCCACCACTTGCAAATAACAGTTACAGTTTGGTTCAAGCCATAAAATGTTAAGTGGCAAAAATTGCTAATTACAAGTTCTCCTGATTCGATATTTCACAAATTGTTTTGCACACAATTTTTTTAAATAAATTTACTGCCTGTCTAGCTGTCTAGCTGTCTAGCAGTCTAGCTGTCTAACTGTCTAGCTGTCTAGATGTATGAATAATTTGTAGATAGCTATTTGTGTAGTTAAGCAATGCAGGTACTGTTACTTCCAAACAGGCCGCAAATTTTACTTGTCTGATTAGAGAGTTGGTCTCAGTATAGAGTAAAATAAAATGTTGGTCTCAGTATATAGTAAAATAAAATGTTATACAAAGAGAATTACCAAATAAAAATGTTTTACTCACAAAGTCAGCATATGGTTGATAATTTGGTGGTGGATCGTATGCATGGTTCATCATTTGCACCAAGTTCTCAATTGGACATTTTTGTAGCTTTTGCTCAGTTGAATTGCACATATCAGCTACTCTCTGTTAATAAAACAATATGCAAAGGATTTTAATAAGTGCCTTTCGGAGTTCGATAGCAAAAAGTAAATCAATATTACTTAATATTCCTACAAAGCTTACGTGGTGAGGGAAATGGCAGTAAGAGCGGGACTTTATTACTTGCAATTAACTTTACAACAATACACCTGAATAAATGACATGAGTTGTACTGCAAACAACATTTCCATCCGCATCTCATTACTATGGTTTAACTTTCGCTTGTTTTTATATAAATCAAATTAATATTCTGTAATTCTTGACATCTCAGCTAAGGTACATATATAATATCACTTGACTTTTTAAATAAAGTCTATCATATCACTTCAGTTATAATACAATTTCTCAATCTGATGCATTTGCCTTTTTACCTGAATTGCGGCAATGAACTGAGGTGACATCATTAGGTAACTTGTTAGATTAACCATCTTAACAAGTATCATTTCGTCCTTTTCCAAAATGCTGCGCAAATTTTCTGTGTCAGTGAGCAAGTGTGTAACTAGCCGAACACAGCTTTCCAAATTTGGTATTGAGACGAAAGTTCAGCTCACTGTACCTAAAGAAAAAGAGTCCAGAGAAATAAACACGAATGCCAAAATTGAAAATATTATCTCGATTCATCCACTCCATACTTATCAGCTTAAATTGCAGTTAATTTTCTAAAAATATCTTACTTCTATTTGGAGCAGTCGGACACTCTAAAATACTGTATTGACAACAGATCATAAAAAATAAAAATAAAGTGTCATTTCCGAAATAAAACAGTCTCAAACATCCACCTGAATGAAAATACATGAAACATATGAATACATTTTTACAATTTTTCAAAGGAAGATAAAAACAGATCCAGAGTGTCTAGGGTTTCAGTCCTACAAGAACACATATAATTAAAGAACAAATTTTCCAATAATGCATCCACTTTACAATTAACATTTTATAATACTTTACATCTTTGTTAAATTTCTATCACTTGTATTCATTGTAATGCATGTATATACCCTCAAGCACAAATCTGGAACTAACTCCCAGACTGGTGGCAAAATCATTAATTTTACAAATACATGTGTGCATACCATTTGTGTTAATTGTCGTGCATACCATTGATGTTAATTGTCTTAATCCAGTCATTGAAATGTATTGTCTTCATTATTAACGAAAGCAACCAGGCAGTATCACTGCCAAATGCCACGAGGTGCTACCAAATCTAGTTCAAACAAACATTGCCTTGTGACCTCACAATTTACTTTGCTTGAGCGATTGTTAAAGTTAAAAGTGGATTTTCACGGAAGCTTCTTGATATTTCCACCAGGTGGCTATTACAGAATCCTGCAATTCTATTGGCTGAAAAAGTTGCCGCCCTAGCCTGTGATTGGCCGAAGCAGCAGTATTTTTAGTGCATTTTAATGTATTTGACATCTTATCATTTAATTTTTGTAATCAGTTAGGTATGACCTACTATGTCTGAAAAGCAAAATGAGTTATAAGAGGAGAGGAAAGACTTATGTTGCTGAATTTAGGGCTGCTCAGTGAAAAGACTCTATTGGAGGACAAGGCAGCAAACCACATTGTTAGCAAACAGTCTCAACAGACAATATTGCCTTTGATTGGCTTTAACCAACTGTATCTACCCACATGTGGGTATCAATTAATTCTACAAATATCGATGCACTCAGCTGAATGGTAGGATCCCAAATAAAAGTAATTTTTTTTTGTTTTGTTATGTTTTCATATCAATTTCATCCTAAAAAGCTCGACCAGCACAAAATAGAAATGTACATGTTAGTAATACGTCAAACAAACCTCAACGTTCTAACCCATAAAAACACACTTTATACTAATTAACCCACTTTGTAAACATTAAGTTTCCCATCTTTTCAAAGATACTTTTTTGCCATCTGGTCAACATCATGGCTATTTATAAGTTATAATACATAATTCCGGTACTCACTCAATATATGGCAAGCCTCTCCTTGCTAGTTCTTCATCTGCTCCATGCTGGAGGAAGATTTCCTGAAGTTTTGAGCAAGCCTGTTGAAGCCCTGTTGGGCTTGTGTGAATATTTCTTGCTATGCACCAAACCCAAGCGTAAGGTGTCACCGATTCATTGTCGACAGCATTGACAGTTTTCTTAGAAATAACGACAGGTAGAATTGCCAAGAAATGACAAGCAAAGTTAAGATACTGGAAGGTTGCTTCCCCTAGTTGATGTAAAATATTTTGTCCTTTGCCATTCTGTACATGGATTTGATCAGGACTAATTTCCACAATTGTGGCTACTATGCTTCGAAAACCATCCACCATATCTGAGAGACTGATTTGCGATGCTTGAATTCTGTTGCGGAGATCATCGAACAGTTTTGGAAAGTTGAAATCAAAAAGTGGATGAAACACACTTCCTTGGTTCTTGTTGAAAGTATTCAAAGACTTTTCAGTCAAAAACAAGGGAAGAAGTTTCATAATTGTGTTTATGGCATCAGCTTCTTTTACTACAATAGGAAATATGCCTTGGAAGAAGTAATACAGAGCAGATTGTTCTGATCCCTCAAGTATCCAAGTCGGGTCAGCACCTCATTCGAGCTAGTGTTTCAGAACTTCGATGAATTTATCTGTCCATTTCAGGTGTGGCTTGTGAAACTTTGGTACACGCACATATTCCAGATTCATAATGAGCATCCGCAAACACCGTGTCCTGTAAAATAAGACGCATATTGAACACACAGTCGGTAAGATACTTATGTTGTAGCCATGGGTGGAAATTTTGTGAAAACCTATATTTTGTTCACAATCACAATCTGAACAGGGGTGGGTCCAGGGATTTGGTGAAAATTTGAAACACTGAAAATGGCAGACATTCCATGGCCATTCTGTCACAATAGCCATCTACCCTGGGCTACACTTGTTTGAAAAGTCAAAACATAAATTAAAATTTGTTTTTTTGAATCCTTTGATGAGGACTTCCCGGTGACCCTTCCCCTCCCTCTCCAACCTGCCCGAGCTCTGAAATAGCATACCTGGCTTCTTGAGACTTATCAAGCGTCAACAGTGTCTGAAAAGAAGTGGAAACTTTTTTTAACCGCTACGGGACTGCAATGAATGTTGAGTGATTTTCCAGTCATATTTTTTCTTTAATATACATACCTCAGAGAGTGACAAAAGGAATTTGGCATATGCCGTATGATATACTGGAAACACGTGTTCATCACATTGGTTCATCATACATTCCAGAGGGCATTGTTCCAACTTGCCTGGATCTGCCTTGTAAAAGTCGGTCAGTTTCTGTGTAAATTAAAATATCATATTTTGATTTCTTTTATAGCAGAGCGATTATGATCATTGCAAAAACCCATCTATAATAAAGACCTTGAACAGTATAAAATACTTTATTGTGAACTACAGTCAGTAAAATACTTATGGTATAGCCATGGGTGGAAATTTTGTGAAAACCTATATTTTGTTCACAATCACAATCTGAACAGGGGCGGATCCAGGGATTTTGGTGAAACTTTCAAACAACGAAAATAGCAAGCATTCATAAACTGATCCAACATTAATGATTTCATTAATCTAGCTGTTTTCAATAATTCTACATTTCATTCATTTCTTATATCTATGCAAAATCTAAAACAATTACAATAATTACTACTCTTTCCTAATGCGACATATTTTCATACTTTCATGAAAAAGTTTATCGATTAAACGATAAACAAAATTATCATAGTTTGCCAAAATCATCACCTGTATCAGTTCAATGTGATAAACTGAGGCATTCCAATATGCTTCCTTGACTAATTGCATGAAAACCTCAGTGTTGTTCTTTCCTTCTTCAAAGATTAAGTTTCGCAAATGTTTGCTGTTCAAATCTTCCCGTCTTCCAATTGGTCCTAAATTTTCTATTGTCTTCCTCACAATAGGGTTCCTATATTAAACATTGACTTAATTATATATCAAATGGTTTTAATTTAATACAATATCACATAGCTTAACAGTTTGAGGATATTGCCTATTACAGGAAACAGCCAGGAAACAGGTAATTAATACACTATAGTATGAACTATAATACACAATGTCATAATATATGTCCACATTTTTGTTAAGCTACTGTCACACGGGCCGGTTTTGCCGTAGTGAACCCGTAGTGTTACGTAATAGTTATGTAACAGCTCTTTCCGCCGGTTTGGCGACAGGTTCTGGCAGTAAAAAGGGGCGGGGTAGCACCCGTCCGGTTACCCGCTGGGTTCTACGGGTTACCCTGGGTTCTACGAGTTACCCGCCGGGTTCGACGTGTTACCCGCCGGGTTACCTGCAGGCTTTCACGGGTTACTGCCGGGTTCTACGGGTTACCCGCCGGGTTCTATGGGTTACCCACCGGGTTGCCCGCCGGCTTTCACGGGTTACTGCCGGGTACGGCAAATTAGTTTACGGCTTCCAGGGGTAGCCCGGCGGCTTCCACAGGTTGCCCGGCGGCTTCCACGGGTTGCCCGGCGGCTTCCACAGGTTGCCCGGCGGCTTCCACGGGTTGCCCGGCGGCTTCCACGGGTTGCCCGGCGGCTTCCACGGGTTGCCCGGCGGCTTCCACGGGTTGCCCGGCGGCTTTCACGGTTTGCCTGGCGGCTTCCACGGGTTAACCCGGCGGCTATCTCGTGGAATTTGCCAAAAATGTATAAATAGGGGCTGCATCTGTTGTTCTCCATCATTCTGTCTCCGGCTGCTGAAGAGGAAAGACCATGTACATGCATCAACCCCAACGAAATAGAGCCTTTCTACTACTAGCTGCTCAGGCCAATTATACATTTATTTTACAACTTGCTTGTATGGAAGCACTAGCTGAGGAGGAGGAGGAGGAGAGGAAGAGAGAAGAAGAAAGAGAACTGGCAGCCAGGAGGAGGAGGAGGAGGAGGAGGAGGAGGAGGAGGAGGAGGAGGAGGAGGAGGAGGAGGAGGAGGAGGAGGAGGGTTTGGGTGAAGCCTTAGCTGTTGAGAAGACCTCAGATGGGATATTATGATCGTCTACTGAGAGAACTGTTCCACGAAGACACTGCAAGTTATACCAACTTTATGAGAATGGAACCAGCCATTTTCCAAGAGATCGTTGGCAAAATTGATCATAGGATTAGAAAAGAAAACAGCTGTATGAGGGAAGCTTTGGACCCAGGACACAGACTTGCCATCACCCTCCACTATTTGGCAACTGGAAACAGCTACAAGTCCCTCATGTATGGCTTTAGAGTGGCCCACAATACCATCAGCTTGATAATTCGAGAAGTCTGTGAAGCCATAATTGCAGAGTATTCCGATGAACTCCTGACCTGCCCCTCAACTCCAGAAGAGTGGAGAAAAGTCGCTGAACTATTCTTTTCGAGATGGAACTTTCCTCATTGTGTTGGTGCCATTGATGGAAAGCATGTGGCCATCAAATGTCCTCCCAAAGGTGGTTCTGTGTACTACAACTACAAGGGATACCACTCCATAGTACTCATGGCTCTTGTGGATGCTGACTACAAGTTCCTTAATGTAGACTGTGGAGCTAACGGAGCTGGATCGGACGGAGGAGTATTTAGCACGACAGTCCTGAGGGAAGCACTTGAAGAAGGGACCCTTGGGTTACCGCCACCTGAACCAATCGTTCCTGGCGAAAGACTTCTTCCCTACTTCATTGTCGGAGATGATGCCTTTCCTTTGAAAACCTGGCTGATGAAGCCACTGCCCCTAAGAAACATGACCAAGAAGCAGAGGATATACAATTACCGACTCTCCCGGGCAAGAAGAATTGTGGAAAATGCATTTGGGATCCTTTCAGCAAGGTTCAGGTGTCTCCTGACTACCATGCCACAGAGGACCAAGACAGTGGAATCCATAGTCATTGCATGCTGCTGCCTCCACAATCTGATGAGAATAAGGTATCCAAATGCCCAAAACAACATGGTGGACCAGGAAGATCCAGTCACACATGTAATCACCCCAGGAACTTGGAGGGCAGCTGGAGAAATTGATGAAATGCCACCACCCGCTAGAGGCCATTCAATGACTGGTGTAGCCATAAGTCAACGGCAGTACCTGGTAGACTATGTTAATTCAGAGGAAGGAAGTGTGCCATGGCAAGATGACATGGTATAATAAAGAAACCACAAAACAACCCCGGCCTTTTTCAAGGCCACCAAATCCTCCCAAAAGAGCAGACCATGTACACTTCTTGTGTAATAGAAAAAATTTTCCTGTCTGACCCACACAAAAACTTTTATTGGTTCAGAAGTGGCGTAGTTGTTTCTTGTTCAGAAGTGCCATACTTTTTTTTTTGTTCAGAAGTGCCGTATTTTTTTTTTGTTTAGAAGTGCTGTAGTTGTTTCTTGTTCAGAAGTGCCGTACTTTCATTATTTTCATTGCAGTATAATAGAAAAAACTACGGCAGTTCTGAAGCAAAAAAAATAATACGGCACTTCTGAACAAGACACAACTACGGCACTTCTGAAAAAAAAAAAAAAGTACGGCACTTCTGAACAAGAAAAATCTACGGCAGTTCTGAACCAAAAAAATTGTGTCTTCTTTGCTCAAAATTATTAAGTTAGTAACAAATTTGTTTGCTAAAGAAATATGAAAACTTTAGTAATGTGTGATAATAAGCAATCTACTGAAAGATAGTTCAAGTGTATAATAAAGAAATATTGTGATCTAATCCAAAGGAAATATGAACAAGTTACTTGATGTGAAGAAATTGATTTTGTACTAAAATATTATTATTTTTTGGACAAAGATAGAGAAAAGTTTTTGATTGATTGTTAATACAAATATGTGTACAAGGCGTGCTCTTTTGGGAGGATTTGGTGGCCTTGAAAAAGGCCGGGGTTGTTTGGCCTTGAAAAAGGCCGGGGTTGTTTGGCCTTGAAAAAGGCCGGGGTTGTCTACAAGTTCAGATACTGGCTCATATTCAGTGGTGTTGAGCTACTGGCTGGCATTTCGGAAATCATCGATGGAGGGCCAGAAGGAGGCAGTGAAGAAGGTCCAGCTGCAGTTGCAGGTGGCCAATTCTTTTCTGGACTCAGGATGGTCGTGTACTGAAGCCCAGGAGGAGGAGGAGGAGCAAAGAACTGGTGGTGCTGCGGCTGGTGGTGCTGCTGCTGGTGCTGCTGGTGGTGCTGCTGCTGGTGCTGCTGCTGGTGCTGGGGTTGCTGTTGCTGTTGCTACCTTTTGGTCCTCATAAGGTTTCCTTTTAATTGAAAAATCATAGGCATCAGCTGCATATGAAATTCATCAAATGTGTCCGTGTCCATCATCAAGCACTCCGCCACAATGTAATCACCCATCGCCCGGATTCTCCTTTCGTGGAGATCTGCTGGATGACGAGGAGGAGGAGCAGCAGCAGCCATTTGATGAAAAGATGCCTGCAGGGCACCCGTTGAGCTCCTGGCCAATTCCATGAGTTCATCCATTCGTCTTTGCTGGTGGGGTTCCTGCTGGGGTTCCTGTCTACGCTTCTTGTAGGGGCCACCCTTGGAACGCTTGGCATGAGCCGGGGGGATATCCATAGAAATATCCGGGTCATCAGAAATCTCCAGGGGCCCGGATT
Source organism: Alitta virens (assembly GCA_932294295.1). Lineage (NCBI taxonomy): Eukaryota > Metazoa > Annelida > Polychaeta > Phyllodocida > Nereididae > Alitta > Alitta virens. The sequence continues at coordinate 10,290,389 of OW028578.1, read as the reverse complement.
CTTCTGCAGCACTGCTGCTGTTGTCCTTTGCAAGTCTTTTTGCAAGAACATTGCTCCCTTGCCGATTGGGAATTCTGGTGATATGGTCAACTAGAAATCCGAATTTGGCACTTATCCTCATAAGTTTTCCGGCACTAGTCCTGAAGGATTCCAGCCAGGTCCTGAGTTGCAAACCGGTGCAGGAGACACTCAACTTGGCAGCCATTGCATTAAGGAGGGCCGTCTTCTTGCCTGAGTCCTTATAATCCGATAGGGTCCGGTCATAAAATATCGGGTGGTCCTGGTACCAATCCGCAACTTCCTGTTCATCCTGGTGTGGCAGGAAGAGCTTATCCTGCTTCTTCCGAGGCTCATTTCCTCTAACTGAGGGAACAGGTGATGCAGGACCTGCAGAGCGAGCAGGTGAAGTGTCAGGAGAAAGAGCAGGCGCAGGAGAAGGTGCAGGCACAGGAGCAGGCGCAGGAGCACGAAGACGCAAAAGAGGAGCAGCAGTGGACTTCTGGGACTCATCAGTGCTGGCAGCATCTGAGGATGACCTCGTGGCAATTTTTCGTCTCTTCTCAGGTCCCTTGGCAGGTACAGTCCGCTTGGCAGGTACAGTCCGCTTGGCAGGTGCAGACTTCTTCGCCATCTTCTTCTTCACAGGAAGAGCACTCTTCTTTGATGAAGCAGAAGATACTTCATCATCGCTGGCTTGAAGTGAAGAAAGCGATTTTTCTGTGTCCTCAGCAGGAACTGCAGTTGTCCTGGTCCTAGGTGCAGTAATCTTTTTCATCAGCATGATAAAAAGTATTATCTGGAGCGGTGTATTCTTGGTCTTCTCAATATGGTAGCAAGATGCTGAATGATCTGATAGCCACTGGTAAATCTTTATATACTGCCTGGATAACGCACCCCGCTGTGATGACATAATAAACCCAGCTCATTGTGTCGCATTGGATCCACACAGGATGACACTGGGCAAACACGATTGCTTGCTATGCAAGCCGGCGGGTTAACTGTGGAAGCCGCCGGGTTAAACGGCTTTACTAAAGGGTGAAATTAGGGACGGTTAATTCGCGGGTTCTACGGGTCACCCGCCGGCTTCCACGGGTATTTTTATTTTTTTTTCACCCGTGAGATTTCTACGGTTGTGCCATGCAAGCATGGCACAACCGGCTACCGGGGCCGGGTTTCGCGGCTTGGCCAAGGGTCCCACGGGTGCTTGCCGGGTATCCCCGGGTATCAACGGGTGGCCGTATTGGGGCCGCCGGCTTGGAGCCGGGTAGCGATTTCCACAACTATTACGTAATACTATAGGTTCACTACGGCACAACCGACCCGTGTGACAGGGGCTTTAGTCATGTTTGATCACAGCTAAATAAGTCAAATCTCAACTTTCTAGCTAAAAAAAAACCCTCTCTGAATCAATTAGCTATCTTTCCAATAATAATGTTTTGCCTTTTATGTTATGGTCACAGAGAAGCAGCTGAAATTACAATGGAGAATATTACAAACAAAGTTCTAGTAAGTTGATTGACTAACAGTGTTTTTGTATCTGCTGGAAAGTTGGGATTTGACTTGTAGCTAAAATCTTGATCTGACCAATTTTTACTACTCCATACTTGGTAGAACAATTTGAAAAAAAAATAGGTGCACATTTATTTAGAATCCTCTATAGTCTGGTGTGTCAAATATGAATAGAGAAAAAATTATAAACATTGCACGGGACATATCATTACTCACAAATTTAGCTTTAATACATCCCATGTATGTGTTGGGGTTGATGCAATATAAGTTGACAAATTTATGACTACTTCTGCTGGCTGTGTGAAGTTACAGTTGGTAACTTATGTTCATTTGTGAAACTTATGTTCATTTGTAAAGTGATGATTGCACTTGATGAGTCATTGATGATATATGAACCTTTGTTTTGTGTTGATGTTTAAGCTCCCTTGATGACGTTATCTGGTGAGGATGACAAGGAATAGCTGCAGTCTCGCACACCACCTGTCTTCTAGTGATAGGAAGTCTGGCAGGTTCACTTAATTTTTTTCAATTTGAGGGGGAACAGCCACACTCTAATGTACCTATACCTTTTGTGGAAGTTTAAGCTGCCTTGATGACTCATCAATTGCATTCATGGCAATGAGTTATGTGGTGAGGGTGGGCGGGGGCCTAGCTCAGAGGTAGCGCTCTGGGCTTCTAACCGCTGGGTCCCGGGTTCGATTCACGGTCGAGCCTAAGTTGGATGGCTGTTTCCTCCTTCATCTCATTGCCATGGTCTCTGCCTGTCCTAATTAGCACAACTGGTGCAGAAATACAGGATGTAAAGCCCTAATCACACACTCACACTCACATATGCGGTGAGGGTCCTGGATTCACTGAACCTTGTCACTAACGACAAGGAATAGCTACAGTGACACCACCAGCCCTCTAGTGATAGAAACCTCAGGTATAAGTGATTGACCTTCCAATGGCCCCAAGATAAGTCATGGCTACTGTATGAGTCATCATGGTATGGAACAGATATAATAGAATATATACATGGCCAATTGTGCCACGTGCGTTTTCCATGCATTTATCCCAACGCATGGAAAACGCATGTGGCACATTTGGCCATGTATGAGTGTGATTCATCAATGCAGTTTTTAGCAAAAGACATGAAAAGTTTGCATATCAATTCTACCAACTGCAACACTGCCACCTTCATTTAGCTACATTGCACACTAAATTGCACTTGCACATGATTTGTTATCATTCCTTTATTTTAGGTGCACACAGCACTAGTATTTTTTATTTTTTTTTAATTCAATCAAGATACATTACATTATTCTTGCAGCCATATTCCCCACTCCAGGCCGTGTCATGCTGCAATAATCTTCGAATGTTTATAGGCCTAATGGTCCACCAGGTCTATAATCTAGATTTATATTAATAAAACAGTGAGAAAGTTGAGTTATTTTGTTTTACTGTAGGATTCATTTACTAAATTCAAAATAAGATTTTAATATACACAAACGGTAATCAAAAATTGTGTATGTAATTTTCAAAAATATACCTCTTAAATGGATCCATGACAGTTTAGGTGATTCAGTTATCTTCAACCTGCAAATTATAAAAAGAGACCAATCAGCATAATCAAAAATTAAAACAATGCGCTCATTAATATGTATGGACAGAAATATCAGCAATAAGTCATACCCCAACTTTCCAGCTGATGAAAATGTTCAATTCTTTGTAACATTTAATTTAAAGTTTCACGTTTGCAATTCTCCATTGGGGTTTAGTGCAGTATAGCGGACCCAATTTACGCCCATATTTGGCGTCCATGAAACAGACCACCTATGAAAATAATCAATTTTTTTTTAACCAAGTTTCGTTCTGGCATAATTTAAGAATTATAACATTTGTGTAGAGTGGCGAGGGTGTGGGCGGCAGCCTCCAAGAAAAATAAAAAATAAACAACAATAAGCTGCATTCTTGCCTTGAAAATGATCACTTTCAAGGCAAGAATGCAGCTTATTATTGTTTATCTTTTATTTTTTTTATTTTGCCACCATTTGCTTGTGACGTCACACATTGAATTCAAGCATTTGAGGCATAGGCCTGGCAACGAGGCTCACTAAATATGGCCATAATGATAATGATAACAAGCACTGTCAAGCAGGCAAACAATTACAATCTTTAGAAAGTTGACTTGTTAGTAACATTTCTTTCCATTTTGTGCTGCTCATAACATACAATGAGGTGAATTTCTGAGCTTGCTCAGTGCACCAATACTAACAGAAAAGACATACCTGTCAGTTGATTATTACTCCAGCACTGCTACAATCTAGAACTAGGATTATGGGGGAAGCTCACCTGGCTTACAAATCTAAGATAAGATAGTATTTGAGGACATGTCTATAAAAACTATTACAAATGAGAATAAGTACACAAACTTGATAACACAGGCACGCTTATGGAGCCCTCAAAACTTCAGTTAGTCCAGTTATAAAAAAAAAAAACATGATTAAATCTTTGTCATGATATGTCTAACATAGTGATGTGGTGCCTTTTGGGGGTCTCATGACTGTAAATACTATAACATTTTCAAAATGGGGCAAAATAGCACCGAATAGTAAAATCATATGTAGCTGGATGATCTATCTAGCCCTATAGCATATAGTTATCAGCCTGATGATTAAACCTTCTTGTCCATTGTTGTACATATTTTACAGGAGAAGCAATAAAACTTCTGTTTCTATGTATTGCAATACAATTGTTTATTTTTTGTTGGTTTAGAATAAAGCAGGTTTGAACTTCCCATGCATTTATCTGCATTATAATACAATAAAATTTTGTAAGGATAATAGTGGAGATGAATTTATTTTTTAACTAATTGACATGGACATACACGTTTTTAGAACTGAAATTTATGGAGAAGGAAGGGTTCATGTAATGTCATCAATTTTTTGTGCTAAATGATGAATATAGGAGGTTTAAAGACACTTTTTCTGTCAGTTTCCACCAAAAACGCATTTTCATTAAAAAACGGGGATAGAAGGTTTCATCAGGAGGCCGACATTATGTTATCTTGTTGCATGTTGGCTGTCTCCCGATGCAATAACCAGCCTATGATATTGTATACAAAATGTCTGATATCTAAAAATGTTGTTTTATATATTTATGGACCCCATAGTGAAAAGCAAAATAGAAAATTTAAGACAATTAGGGAGACAGGATGATTTGAACTCCAAAAATTTGCGAGTCTTAATCTTCGAAGAAGGAAAGAAAAATCCTGAGGTTTTCATGAAATTGGTCAAGTATACATATTGCAATGCCTCAGTTTATCACATTGCATTGATGCAGGTGATGATTTTGGCCCACTATGATAATTTTTTATATCATTTATTGAATAAACTTTTCAAGGAAGTATGAAAATATGTCATGTTAGAAAAGAGTGTCCTGATAGTAATTGTATAAATCTTGCATAGTGCAGAAATGAATAAAATATAGAAATTATAATTTTTGAAAACAGCTAGGATAACAAATTCTTTACTGTTGGATCAATTTATCAAAAAAATTGACAATATATTTGAAACAGGTTATTTTTTGGTGGGTTTTTGTAATAATCATAATAGTCTGGTATAATAGAAAAGAAAATATTTGAATGAATATGTGATATTTTTATTTACACAGAAACTGGCTGAATTGTATTAGCCAGATCCCAAGTTGAAGCATCCCCTCTGGAATGTATGATGAATCACTGTTTTAAAATTGCGCATCCAGTTTACTACTTTTGAAAATATGCCGGATTCCTTTGTCACTCACTGAGGCATCATTCATTGTATATCATCCTTTAGTTTTGAACTTGAGCTATGTATAACACAATTTAATTTTGAAAGTTTTAGAAAAAAATAACATATTGTCTGGTGCATTACATAGTATTGGGAAGGCAAAAGCTGAAAAAGTGATATTTACCTATCCTGTAGGAGGAATCATATCAGTGTCCTTTTCTTCTTTTTCTTTTGACTGGCGATTTCTATTACTAATTAGCAAGGGACAGCTTGCATAAATTACTGAAATTGAATTGGGATTTAAGAATTAACGAAATTATAATAATGCATTCCTCATAAAGGGAGCTCTATCAACTTAGCTCACTTCATGGGGAATATTGCATGATTATATCTATTTCTTTCATATAAAATATAATAATAAATAAAATGCCCACTTTATAAAACACCTAAGCTGCTAAAAAATTACTTACTATTTCCTATCTTTCAAATAATATTTTTTTGTTGCCTTCTTTTACCATTATATGGCAATTTTCTAGGTTGTACTTGGAATTTTATACTTTTAGAAAATAGTCCTGATCAAATCCATGTACAGAATGGCAAAGGACAAAACATTTTACATCAACTAGGGGAAGCAACCTTCCAGTATCTTGACTTTGCTTATTATTTCTTGGTAATTCTAACCATCCTTATTTCTGAGATAACTGTGAATGCTGTCAACAATGAATCGGTGACACCCTATGCCTGGGTTTGGTGCATAGCGAGAAATATGCACGTTCACACAAAAAGGCTTCAAAAAGCTTGTGTTAAACTTCAGGAATCTTCCTCTAGAATGGAGCAGATGAAGAACTAGCAAGGAGAGAAAATTGGGATGTTGCAAGTAAATGTTTGAATGTTCTCACATTTTCTTACTTATTATTTTTGTGTGTAGGTACAGTGAGCTTAACTTGCATCTAATGACAATATTAACAATTCCTGATATGGAGAACAGTTTTGAGAGAGCTATGCACCTGCTTATGAACACAGAAAGCTTGCGCAGCATTTTGGAAAAGGACGAAATGATACTTGTTAAGATGGTTCGCATCAAAAGTTACCTGATGATGATGTCGCTTCAGTTCATTGCCGCAATTCAGGTAAAAGGCAAGTGCATCAGATTGAGAACTCTTATTATGTACTTAATTTTAAAAAATGATGTCATATTATGTACTTTAGTTTCTTTAGTTGTCATGAATGACAGGATACAATTTTGATTTGTCCATGGTAATAAGATACTTAATTACTGAGATATTGTTGGCAGTACAACTCATATCATTCATTCAGGTGTAGTTAAGTTGCTAGTAATAATAGGTCCTGCTCTCAAGGGTGCCACCCTGCAACTATATGCACATGACTACATTAGTGCCTTTATGATACGCACATCGGGCTATGATATCATATCATGCTGTGGGTGTGGCTGTGGAGAGAGCGATCTCGCTACGCTTGACTGCCGCTACTAATTATACTCCCCCATTGAGGGCTGGACTGCACATGATTTATTAGCTCCGGGTCATGTGACAACTATGGGACAACTATGTTCACCCCTAGGCTATGTTTATTATGGGACAATGTAAATACATCGATTATTTCAATCATTTGTACTCTGCGCGATGGAAGGTGAGGACGTTACAGGAAAATTCATTGAGGGTTTACCTCTTCATCCTAGTGAGGAAACACATGAAAACTCGGGAATAAGTTCTACAGCACATGACACTCCTGATGTCGCCGATATTTACTCCGTCACAAGCACCAGCAATTGGAAACTTTTCGGTAGAATTCTCCCGAAGAATGAGGTTATTTTCATTTGCCAAGTGGTGATTCTATATATCGTAATCATCACGTGTATAGCCAACCTCTCTTTACGCAATGGTGATAGCAATTTGTGGACCGCACTCCTCTCATCATCACTGGGAATTATGTTGCCCCAGCCCACGCTGTCTACACGTAAACCCTGATGAATGTTTGCTATTGGTTAGACCGCTAGAGCGATATGATAACGCAGCTGATTGGTCCACTCTCACCTGCTACACTCTGAGGCATGTCGAAATTGGCCAGTTCAATATGATACAGTAAAACGATTGGGTGTTAGGGTTGCATTACCATGACATTTGCATGAATGCCCTCGCTAACGTTGACCCTGGGTCGTATATAAACTCAAGCCCGGAGTCCTAGAGTCATTCGCTTCTTTCGTGAAAACAAAGAATCACTCGATAAACAGCATGACTACCAGCCAGCTCAATGCCCAGACTCCTCAGGGTTCCAGTGGAATGACCATCTGCCTGTCAGAGAAGACGAGAGTCATCGCACACGCGGCTCTGCAATACAAGACTGGCTACATAACCATATCCAGATACAACGACGATACAGGCAAGTGGCGTAATGTTCACATCGCGAAGAAGTCTTTCGAGAAAATCCGAGAATCAGCAGATAACCTGCTTGATGCGATTGTGAATCGTAAAGCCATGGAGCAACGCCTAACCAAGAAGCAGTTTCTGATGATCACGAAGTTCCAGAAGCATGACAAGGAAGAACTATACTTTTTGTCCATATTACACCCTAAGGTAGAGCAGGAGAGCATTGCCAGTGTGACCGAATTTCTACACAGCAAAACAATCAATTTACGCCGTGAGGAATTCGAAAAACTTCACGCCTCGCTTGACAAGATTGACCATGTTATAAGCACACCTCAGAGTGGTGGAAATGACAGTGACAAATACAAACATCTTGAAGAGTGCCCCACTGTCAAGTGCTACAGATGGTCTATTGAAAAAAGAGGTCTCAAGTCTCTAAATGTGTACATGGATCGTGAACAGTGTGAAATGGCAGTGCAGAACTACATTCAGTCTTCACCTGGAGAGGATAATGACCCCTCCTCCTACACCATAGAGGCTGTACAGCTATTGAGACCTTCTAAGCTCGAAATTACTCAACGAGTGTACTACAACGTGTTATTGAAGGAGACCGGTTATGACGTGGATGACATGACTATCATGCCTCCTTCAGCAGCGCTAGTCAGGGAGACCATCGAGGAGAAAGTAACCAAGGTCAATGTTCTGCGGATTGTTGAGGCCGTTTCGTCCATGCTCAATCACAAGAGACTGTATTTCTTAAGTGAAATTTATGATATTTTCACTTATGTAGATGGAATTGCTAAAATTGAAGAGCAGGTTGTAAAGTCTGTAACACCTTCTGAACTTGTATCAGAACGGTTAATAGATTCTTGCTATGAATTAGTAGTAAAAAGAGGAGACAATGAAATTCAACAGGCAAATGTCCTTCCACCTCAGCCTCAATAGAACAGTGTGATTTGTTTATTCGTTTTGATGCCTTAATAAATATTCTCAAATTTCAAACAATCGATTTTGTTTCAATTTCTTAGTAAAAAAAAAGTGGCCTGTGATTTTCAAAAAAGGCTTACAAAAAAAATCATCATCATCATTAACAGCTAAATATTCAGGGGACACTCCAACACGAAATAAAATTAAGTCAGTATCTCCAGTTTTAAAAAAGCTCAATGGCCATATTTTATTACAACAGCAAACGTAGAAAAGACAGGTTACATTCATTATATCAAATAAAAGGAGGAGGAGTTACAAACATTGCGGTAATTGACATTTAAATATATATATATTTACATTCACATAGGTTTATTCATATATTACCTGAACAGTCAACAGTCAACAGTCAACAGTCAGTATTATATATGTATATCACAGTCAAAATTCTCTGGTATATGACCACTAATAAACAAGAATCGATACTGAAAAAACCGCATTCGCGCATTCATTCATTCATTCATTCAGTCAATCACGCGTTAAATCATTCATTCATTCAGTCAATCATTCGTTAAATCATTAAATCATTCATTTCAGGTACGTATACTCTACTGAATATATAAAAATAAAGCTCTGAACATCGGACATAACTGGAAATGATACTGTAGGGGGGAAAAAATAAGTACATGTATGGTGATTCAAACGTTAAATAATTAATAAACATGCTCTAATGGAAAAAAATCGTTTTACTACATTTAACATAAAAATTTTTTTATAGACGAAGTAGAGTGTAACAGTGGACATTGAAAAAAGGTAACATGACTACTCTACTTATATCTCACCCTAAAACCCAAAGGGTTCGGTGTCAAACGTGCCTGGTAGAAGTCGTCTTTTCGAGTAGGTAACTCTGAATTTCTTGAGTTCCTCACGATTAAAAAGTTTAAACTGGTATTTGTTACGTCTAATTTTGTTATAGGTCACCTGAACATGGGGCTGTTCATCAGAGGGCAGTGGATTGTTGTCGGGGTCAGCCCAAAAAAGCACCAGTCGGCAAATGCTCTCGAAATTTAAGAGTTTTGTTGCCTCGTGGTTCAACGTAAAACCCTTGAGTTTTGTTGTCCTTTCCTCATCATTTGTCAGATACGCATATGATTTGGGGCCACTGCTGACAAAACGTGATATAAACTGATCCTTCTTCAACTCGTCTGTCCACTGCCCCAAATGATCACCCATGTCAGGTGTGTACTCACGAAGGTTTCTCTCGTCATATTCATAGACAACTGAGTCTGTATCGAAATAAAGGACTCTGCGGCCTAGATTGTGGAGCACATTGAATAGACGACTTCTCGCGTTGGCAGTTGTAAACGCCGCTATGAACACGTTTACATGCGACATTTCGGGGAGAAAGCCCTCTGAACTACAGTACTCCAACATACATCTCTTCTCGTCCAAAATGTGCATCCCTTTCAGAGATACTGAAGGATTGGTTATTAACTTGAAAATGTCTACCCCTCGCTCGGCTAATTGATGAGTGCGGTGATTATTGTTTTCGCCAAACTTGCCCCAGAAGCTGTTCAGGAGCAACTTGTTTGTTGCTCTTTTTCCTGGGTTAAACTCAATGTTGGTCTCATCAAGACGAATACCTTCGACTGACTCATACTGCTTGATGTACTCATTCTTTTCAGTGTCGCTCATGTCTCGAGACGGCCACCCCGAAGCTTCCTGTTTCCCTTTCAAGAACATGTTGACATAGTCCGAAAACAGTCCGGGGGTCTCTTGAGTACGATCAAACTTGGTTCGCTCCTTAAAGTGATATACCTCGTACACCTTTATGACAGTGTACCCCACAAGAAGGGCATCTTGGAGGTCCACCGTAGTCCATGTACCAGTGAGGTCCCGCTTCTCATCTGAACAGCTACACGGGTCTTTAGACAAATTCCGAGCACAGTTAACACAGAGAGGGAAGAAGAGTTTACCATTGAGGCGCACAGGGAGACACGGGTGGTATAGACCCCTAGGGGGGCGAACGCGTGCCTGGACGAGACCAAAGTAGGTACTGATATCGGTTGTCTGAGGATCCACGATGACCTCTGGAATCCCCACAGGGAAGACATCGTTTTTCAGAACCATCGGATACAACGAGCAAATGTCAACGTATCCGATTTTCTTACCATCTTTGGCCTCGTGGTAAAGTTTCACTGCATTTACGCGCCCCCCGTAGAAAGAAGAACGGGGATCGAGACGTGGAAGCATCTCGCACTTACTTTCAACCTCCTGTAGCCTCCGATTATTTTTCAACATCGCATGGTATTCACATTCCCACATAGTGTGAACTTCGAGTTTGAGTACATACCTCAGATACTTTAGCCTTGCTTCAGTTCGCATGAAGAGAGTCTTGAGACTTTCGCCAGTATGGGGGTGTCGTACATTGGGCATGGCTTTCGCTCCACCAAAACACCATTTACAACCATGAAACACACATCCATAGAATTCCCACGCCGATGCGCGCCCCGTCTTTACATCGAGATAGTATCCGTCTAACTTTAACCACCCATCACTAGTCTGATTCCTCACACGATGCTCGCCACCATTGCGCGCATGCTGAATGGGTACTCCCAGCCGTTGTGACTCATATTCAAGCCAAACAATGGACGAGCGACTGTGAGCATCAATACCAGCAAAACCACAAGATGGCATTCTGGCAAAAGGTGTCGATTCAAACTGCATCGAGCGCACCTCCACTTCCTCACTGCTGATAACATTTCCCTCATCCCCCACTAGCTTTAACTTATCGTTTTGAAGGAAACCCTTCACTGTACGACCATCCTCCAGCTCGACTGAATATTTCTCTGTTAAAAACAGATATCGGTACGTAACCATGCATACGCTGGCCAGTGTGTTATATTGAAGGGGATCAACACCGATAGTCTTGGTGTTCTGTTCACCCCCTTCTCCGATGTCCACCACCTCATCACGCGATGTGATACCCAAAAGCCAGCTCCTGAATGCGTTACAGCTTTCCTGTAAAATGTTCACATCATCTTCGCAATATGCCAGTAGTTCTTTCTTAAAGTCAAAGACCTTACCCCGTTGCTGTACATACCACTGCATGAACTCTTCACGAGCCTTAGGCTTCATGCTGTTCACACGGTAGCAGTAGGGGTGAGGCATAGGCCCCACGTAGTCCCAGTTCTCCTTCTGATTAAAAAAGACTGGGAACGTGCCCTTTTTAACACCCTGCAGGCCGAAAACTTTAGGCATCTGACTCAGGGGGAACGTCAGAAAGTTTAGAGAGTCGATCACTCGGAACTTCCCAGTGTCGATCGCAACGATCTTGCTCCCCCTGTAAATTACTCGGGGCATTTTGCGCATGGTACAGAAGATGTACTTAGCGATGAAATACGCGTCATACGCCTGCCCATTGTGGAAAAGGAGTGTATAACCCTCAAATTCCCTTGTGAAAAAAAATTCGCAAAACTCAGTGGCGGTGTTATCGCCGAAAAAGCGTACGGACCTCATTCCACAGGTTTCATCATCCATGCAGAGTGTTCTCTCAGGGTGACCCCTGGCAATATTGCGCGAGACGAGAGCCGAACATTTCGGACAGGCTGTGCCACAGTGTGCGCAGTGTTGTCTCTCCCTGTAAGTGTAGTCGATACAGTGCTCGCATTCCCAGTGAGCGCAGAGTAGATTAGGAGTGTGATATTCAGTTGTGGGGTCAGTCTCGAAATCAGCAAACATATATTTGTAGGACACAGCTTTCGGGGGCTGCTGTCTGATGTAGCAAAAATGGACCCCAGACACCCACTGCTTGCAAATACGACACTCGCGCATGTCGCATCGGTGTTCACGAGATGGAATATAGTACACACCGCATGCCTTGCATCTGTGTGTACTGGAGCAGACACCATTTTCGAGATGCCGACGGGCGCACTCTGTGGATCGCATGAAGCGGTTACACGTGGTACATGAGTGTTTTTCAGAGTTAACAATGTCACATGAATCACCTCTACATGACACACACTGTTCACAACCACTGTGACCATAGCGCTTGTCATAGGGCTGCAGACACTTCGAACAAAATGAGCTCTTTCCAAAGAGACAATTCACTTTGGTGATGGTGTGGAAGTGTCCTACAGCTGTAGGCCTCAGAGGATCTTCGACGTAAAGCAGGTAAACTGTTCTCTGGCGCTGTTCAACACCCACATAGAGAGGACGAACACCTGACCCCCGGCCAAAAACCACAATACGTGTATTTGCCTCCCGCTCGAAAGAGGGAATGTCAGTGAATGAGGGCACGTAACCTAGATCGAACCCAGCACGCGTGTGCAACCTCACAGCCTCCACCTTTTGTAACTTTCGTCTTGAATTAATCATTGTGTAGTATTTAGTTCTTGCCTTCTGATGTAACACCCGATCAGTCGAAGGAGCTTCACTGAGATCCCCCCTGGCTATTCCCACCACAATCGCCCTTGATAGACATAAATTGTCACTATTGTTTATTTTGCATATACATCGAAGTCTATGTAGGTCATCAACATAATTGAGGCCCTCACTCCTACCAGCACCTAGAGGATTGCGTATAACACCAATGTGGATTTCGAGAGGCTCATCCAAGTACAACTCGTCATCCGATTGAAGTAAGGTTTCCAGCAGTTCGAGAACTTTGAAAATATTGAGCTGGTGTAGAGGCATGAGTCCTAAGGTATGGGGGCTGTAAAAAGCTTCGTTTTGAATGAAAAATCTCACCAGATCATGAGGATTGTAACTCTCATTGAGTCTGGTGACAATGTCATCGATCACTCCCTCAAGTCCACCCATTATATCGACTAGATTTACACCGGCCCAGTTAGCATTAAAGTGTACACGATACACAGTCTCCCGTACTGCCCCTCCATCGAACTCGAGGTCACGTATATTTTCTACGTTAATGTGGCGGTGGAAATTCACCGAGTAATCATCTCCATCAAAAACCATGTTACCTTCAAAATCATCATCATCATTGTTATCTCTATCATCAGCATCATCAGCATCATTTAAAATAGGCGCATTATTATTATCACCCTCACCACTACCATCTCCCACTACATTATTGTCATACAGAATGTCTAGAAGCAGCCTCATTTCATTTCCATCATGTAGCTCTTCTAGATCCAGGTCCAGGTCCATGTCCATGTCCATGCTAAGATCCACATCCAGATCTCTGTCTAATTCTTGTTCGCATGAGGTCCCTGTTCCTGGGCCTGTTCCTACTCCTGTGTCTAGTCCTGTTCCTGTTCCTGTTCCTGTTCCTGTTCCTGTGTCTAACTGCAAAATTTCCTTCAGCCTGAAAAAACAGTGGAAAAAAACTTTTCAGTAAATTTTGGCGAATATAGAAAATATATATATATATATATATATATATATATATATATATATACATATTACTCCTGTTATAGAGCCCATGCTAAAATGTGTAACTACTAACGCACTAGGTTTCTGATGTCCGATGTCATCACGCTTATCACGACACTCTTTCTCTTTCTCGGCGCTCGGCTTATTCGCCTTCTTGTTCTTCATGTTCTTCTTCTTCTTCGTCGGTTCACCATCACCGTTAACTTCTGACACGTCAACCACACGATGTCTCGTACCACATGTCTCAGCTCTATTCTCATTCTCATTCTCCATCTCATTCACTGGTTCCAGAAGACTCTCTCCACCCCTCAATACTCCTACTGACGTTGCTGCTGCTGTTGATATCGATGCCGATACCTCTGATGCCTCTGATGCCTCTGATGCTGATACTGATACTGATACTGATACTGATGCTGATGCTGATGCTGATGCTGACGCTGCTTGGTGTCCTCTGTAGTGGAAAAAAGAAATACTTATTATGACACTGGATTTTAACGCTTTTAAAAAAATGAAATAAGGAAGTTATTTACAGAACACAAACTCACTCATGGTCCACTTTTCTTTTTTTAGTTGAGGGCTCGCCAGTCTTGGAGGAGGTGAAGCATGCAAAAAATTCCTCAAGCTCCCTGGATCTTTTCCGGTGGTAACGTAACTGCTGTCCGAAACGCTGTAAAAAATAAATAAAAAAATTACCGTAATGCTGAGACAAATTTTATTAATTTTTTTGACACAAAAAGAAATTAGTATTTTCTCAGTTAATCATCACCAACCTTAAGCATTTCGCTCTCAACTGAGCGTAGAGTATTGTCATCATCACTCCCACTCCACCCCTCCTCAACTCCCTCCATGACCTCGTCTTCTTCTTCTTCGTCTTCTTCTTCTTCTTCTTCCGCCCCTGTGTCAACATATCCAGACGTGAGAGTCGCAATGTCGACCTCCATCGCCTCATCTCTAGCCTCCGCCTCACTTGGCTGGCTACTGCCCGCACATCTAACCATACTCCAGCCTCTACCTCCATACTCATCTCTAGACTTCTTCTCATCCTCTTCATCCTCATCGTTCTCATCCTCTACCTCATCTTCTTCCTCGAATGCCTCGGCTGCGTCGTCCGATTCGCCAGACTCGTCGGATGCATAAAAGGACACGTAATTAAGGTGATTTGCCATACTGGTGGAGGGTACAGCAGTTTGCGCAGTTAGTGGCGATAGTACTGTTCCAGACCACTGTAGAGCTGGCACACGAGTGTTAGTCACTGTCGCTGGTGCTACTACAGCTGGTACTGCCACTGTTACTGCCTCTATCACTGTTGCTGCCACAATCGAGGGCGCCGTCGACGTGGTCACCTTCGCAGACGCAGTCCTCGTTGAGGCACATGCGCCGGGCAATACTGTCGAAGTTGGACTTACTACATCGACAGAGCACGACCGGGGTACCTGAGTACTAGCCCGAGTGTGAGCCTGAGTCTGGATCTGAGACTGGTCCTGGGTCTGAATCCGAACCCGAGGTGTTTCTTTCGCTTGAGCTTTCGCTTGAGCTTTCGCTTGAGCTCTCGATTGAGCTCGCGATTGAGCTCTCGTGAGGGTAGGCGTCGACTTGGACTCGGACTCTGGCTTGGTCTTGGACGTTGACTTGGCCTTCGACTTGGCCTTGGACTTTGACTTCGGCGTCGACTTTGACTTCTGTTTCTGCTCGGGTTCGAGCTCGGGGTCGGGTTCGGGTGTTGACGTTAGAGTCTGAGCGACGCTTAAGGTCAAGGAGGCATCTAGCGCTTCATCAGTTTCCATTTCCTCCTCGACTTCAGCCTCTACCTCTACCTTACCCTCAGTCACAGCATCGACCCCCGCGTCAGTTCTCACCCCCTGGTTATTACCGCTTCTCACTAGATCCTGTAAGTCTTTCATGACCTGATCAGCCAATCTGTAAAGAAAGAAAAAAGAGTATTTTTAAAAAATAATTTGTCATTTGATCATGGAGAAGCAAGGAGGAGAAGCTATATTCGCCTTCGAGTCGCCCTCTTCAACTATAATTGCGGGACCATCAATGTCGGGTAAAACGGTTCTGACTCTAGCCATCCTGAGACACGCCGAGCTGATGTACACGATACCGCCAGAAAAAATACTTTACGCGTATGGTGTGCATCAGAAAAAATTTGACGCTCTAGAGGCTGACGTGAGCAATCTTACAACTCACCACGGTTTACCAACTCGAGAGATTGTGGAGGAACTGAAGAGCACCACTGATGAAGGCCACAGTCTGCTGGTACTCGATGATCTCATGGACGAGATATGTAAATCTAGTGAAATGTGCTCTCTTTTCACTAGAGACGTTCACCATAGTCGTATCTCAGTTATCATGATATCACAAAACGTCTACCATCAGTCACGATACTCTCGAACAATCAGTCTCAACGCTAGCTACTTGATATTAATGAAAACGTGTAGAGACTTACAACAGATACACCTCCTCTCACGTCAGATGTTCCCCGGCACTCCGAAGAGACTAGTCGAAGCGTACGAAGACGCCACTCGCGAGCCACGCGGATACCTCGTAGTGAACAACTTGACCAGTTCTGGGGACGAGGACGTACGGCTGAGCACCTCTATTCTACCCGGGGAGACTCTAACGCTATACACGCGTAAATAATGTCGAAGAGAGTTGAGAAGTGCATCAGTTTTTTAGAGCTTTTAATACGTACGTACAGGATGACAGCGCACCTGAGTCGTACCCTATTGGCTGATGCCACCAGAGAGCATGTACTCTGCCTGACTGAAGTGATCCTAAATACATTGGAAGGAAACCTCGAGCTTTCTAGTAACACGTTGAGCGAGTTAAGTCGCACCAAGCGAGTGCTCAGGAAGGTGGCACATTTGGTTGAAGTAGGAGCAAGAGCAAGAGCAAGAGTAGGAGTAGGAGTAGGAGTAGGAATAGGAGTAGGGACCGAGCCATCAGTCTCAACATCAGTCTCCTCCTCCTCCTCTACCTCTACCTCTACCTCTACCTCTACCTCTACAATTAGGATTGATGCCTCTACTAGGGATCAGTTGAAACGAATTTACGTGACACACTACAAGACCATTGTAGAGTTTTTGGAGCACTGTCTACCTTACCTGAAGAAATTACTTTCCGAGCGCATTGACAGTTCTAATTACGGTCACGACAGAGGTCACGATGACTCGGAATATGACGATGAAATTTAACCGGAAGGTCTACGTGATACCCAAGGAAAAATACGAAAATCTGGTAGAGGCCAATAGAAAGAAGTCGTCAGATGAGCCCGGGCGACTGGCCGCAACAGCTGTTGCGGGCCAGTCGCCCTCCCTGCGACAGTCGGAAGAGGCTGTAGTTTTTAGCGCGTCTTCGAATAAGGGAGGAAGGCTCACTGGAAACGGTGGGGGGGCCGCTAGCAATGGAAATACTGCTGTAATAGGGG
The DNA here is from genome assembly GCA_932294295.1 of Alitta virens. NCBI lineage: Eukaryota > Metazoa > Annelida > Polychaeta > Phyllodocida > Nereididae > Alitta > Alitta virens. The sequence goes on along the minus strand of OW028578.1, from coordinate 10,272,996 downwards.
CGCCGTCGACGCAATCGTCCACTCTCTCTGTCGACGGTGGTCGAACGCGTCCGGACGCCGATGTTGACGTCGACACTGGCGCTTACGCTGACTCTAGATCTGTGAATGATGCCGATAGTGATACAGAGAAATCGAATGACAACACACCTCGAGATCGTCAACGTAATTACGTCGGTAATGACAACCGCATGGGCGATGTCAATGCTAAGGTCAATGACGAGTACGAATCAATATTGAGAAAGGTCAATGCCGAACTGGTTTATAAAACTCATGAGGATAAGGCCCGCACCATACTATATCTACTCACAACATCGCCGTCGATACAGACGGGTGGAGAAGAAGAAGAAGAAGAAGAAGAAGAAGGAGAGGGTGAGGGTGAGGGCGAGGTTGAGAATAGGTTTGTAGCCGGTGATGTTGATTACACAGGGCTGCTACTTCACACTCAATCTAGCACACATCCAGTACCTCTACACCATAACAAGCTGTACTGTCTCATGTTAGACCACGATGTACCCCTGAAGCTTATTTCCAATATAAAATTGAGGAGAATATTGCACTACTTGAAAAATCGTCTCTCTAGAGATGTAGAAGAAGAAGAAGAAGAAGAAGAAAAGGAAGAGGAAGAAAAGGAAGAAGCAGAAGTAGAAAAGGAAGAAGCAGAAGCAGAAGCAGAAGCAGAAGCAGAAGCAGAAGCAGAAGTCTCACTCGTGTCTACGTCTACGCCTACGCAGGTATCTACCTCAAATAAAAGGAAGAGGATTAAGTTGGAGGCTGAACTGAAGCAGAAGCAGAAGCATAAGCAGAAGCCGAGGCCGAGGCCTATGAAGAAGCGTCGAACGTTTTGGATACACGTCAAAGCAACATAATGGTGTTACCTAGAGACATAGATGCGTATTTAACGAGACGATTTTACAACACCAAATCACCAGGTAGTTTCACGAGTCCATCTAAACTACACGCTGTTATCAAGAGAGAAGGTAGATACGATATAAGTCTCAACAGGATCAATGACTGGGCCAAGTCTCAAGACATTGTGTCATTACACAAGCAGGCTCGTCAAAAACCTACCAGGTATCGCCGAGTAATTGCACCAGGCATCAATCACCTGTGGGATTGCGATCTACTAGTGCTCAATGGTGAGAGATTCACAAAAGCGAACGATGGATTCGCCTACATTCTGGTAACAATCGATGTCTTCTCAAGATACTGTAGAGCAGAGCCCCTTAAGAGTAAAGGAGGGAAACACATGAGTGACGGGTTCCGGAAAATATTTACCGCAGCTGAGGCTGGAGATGCATTACCTCGATTCCTCAGGAGTGACAGGGGTACTGAATTTACCAATACGATGGTCACCTCGTTAATACACAAGAGGGGAGTGAGGCTCATTTACACCAACACTGAAACCAAGGCTAACTACGCCGAGGCAATGATCAAGGGTCTGAAGAAGCGACTGTTCCAATTCTTTCAGCTCAGTAACAGTTACGCATACATCGAAGAGTTTCAGGATATAGTGTCATCATACAATCGTACTATTCATTCGAGCATAGGCGTCAGTCCATGGCAGGTCAATGAGAGCAATGAGCAGTCAATTTGGGACTACCAGTACGTCACTAGAAATACCTCAGGTCTGGCAGCTGCTTTCAAGAAGGCCGTAACTTCGGCGAGAAACAGGAAACGAAGCGTCTACAAATTCGCCATTGGAGATAAAGTGAGAGCGTCCTATCATAGACAAAAAAATTTTTCTCGCTCATATGATGAACAGTTTACCGGTGAGGTCTTCACGGTAAGAGCTAGAAAATTTTCTGACGGCGTAGCCGTTTATTACTTGACAGATTACGGAGGTGATCGTGTCTCAGGACCTTTCTATTCTAATGAGCTGGTTGCGGTGAGATTTGACCCCGATGCATTCTTCAAAATAGACAAAGTGATCAAAACGAGAGTGGGAGCAGACGGTTCGAGCGAGAGCCTTGTTAAATATCAATCTTGGCCTAGTAAATACAACCAGTGGTTACCCAGCGATAGAATCAAGTCTCTGAGGAAGAGGAAGAGGAAGAGGAGACAGTGAAAAGTGGAAGAAGAAGAAGAAGAAGAAGAAGAAAAAGAAGAATACACTTCGAAATAGAACCAAAAAATGTTAATTTACTTGGTAAGCGACCAGACGCTGGGGATAAACCCAGACAACGATGCAGGCCGCTTCACTGTGCAAATGCCGGAGGTATTTACACCCCCTAAGAATGGCCTAACTGGTGGTCGCTGGTACCTCGGACTAGTGGACATAGCTGTACCGCTAGGGAATAGTGGCCGCACCAAGTGGGATGTCATGTATGTGAACTGTCCCCAGCTAGAAGGCTCTGTGGTAGGCGATACCTACAGTCCAGTACTACGCTCCATACCAATGGGTGAGATAAAAAGACACGGTTTTGCTCGAGTTCAATCAGTGCTCTACGTTCCACTGCGAGTGTCAGACGTTAGACATCTTTCGATAGAACTCTGCGATTCGAGAGGCAAATTATTAGGAGAGTTTAACGGTGAGACAAAAAACTCTACCAAGTGTACTTTGGAGCTGATATGGAAGAAAGATACAAATCACTAGCAGCCATGAAGGCCGAACCATGGATAGAGCATTTCAGGAAAACTGTGGGGGACACCACTCTATGGTCTAATAGACCGAGGCCCGTTGTCATCAAACGAAGCAAGGAGGGTGACAGCGGTGGAAATAAGAACAATGAAAATTTACCCCTGACAGTGGTGTCACCGATAGAACAGTCTAATGACATGGCCCAGGCCCAGGTACAGACCCAGGCACGGACCCAGGGTGAGCTGACTACAAAAAGTGATAAAAACTCGGGAAGAGAGCGAGGAGGCTCAGTCCACCAGCGGAACAAGTTGACAGCACAGCGTCTTAAACGAGGGAGGCAAAGTTTGACTGGGACTACTAGCAAGAAAATTCCGAAGATCAACGACGTATTCACTCGTCATGTCAAGCGGTGAAAAGGTGCTAGAGTCATCAGACCTAGCCTATGAGGACACATTAAATTTGTTCAGCGTACCAGTGAGTAACCTCGGAGTAACTGATGTTAAATACCTGACCCATAAACCAGTCAACCAATTTTCTGCCGAGGGTGATGTAAAATTTCACGTACCAGGTGTGGGTACTTCGTATATCGACTTATCAAATGTCTACCTATCGACCCGAGTGAGAATTGTAAGGGGCGATGGTTCGAGATTACCAGAGGGAGGTGAAGATGCGGCCGCTGCTGCTTCAGCCGCTGCTGCTGATGCTTCAGCTGCTGCTGCAGCCAATGACGAGTCTGCGGTTGAGGCAGATGAAGGCGTATGGAGTGTGGGGCCTGTTAACAACTTGGCCCATGCACTCTGGGATCAGGTGGAAGTGCGACTTAATGACAGAGTGGTGACAGGGGGTCAGACAGGCTACAGCTACAAGGCTCTCATGAACACCCTACTGGGTGAGACTGAACTAAATGACTCGGAACTGGAAAATTCGCTGTTTCACAAGGACACCACCGGATTCATGAATGATGTCAGCCTCGCATTTGGAAGTAACAGTGGACTTAAAAAGAGAGCCTCTGCCATGAGTGGAAGTAGAACAGTCGAACTTTTAGGGAAAGTCGATGTGTTTAAAGCGAACAAATATCTACTAAACGGTGTTACTATTGACCTGAATCTCACACCAACGTCAAACAAGTTTAGACTACAGAGTGCTAATCGAGAGACCACTGATTACAAGCTGGAGATTGTCGATATTACTCTTATTCTGAAACACGTGACCCCCTCGGGTCTCATTTTACTCGGTCACCAGGATGTAATGCTGAAGGAAATTTCTAGAGCGAAATATTTCTATACCAAAGAGGAGTTACGAAAGTTCAACTTGGCTAGAGACACTTCTTCCTATTACATCGAAGATGCGTTTAATGGACGAGTACCCAGTAAAATTGTCTTAGGCTTTGTGTCAGGGGAGTCCATGGGAGGGAGCCTAACCAAGAACCCCTACAATTTCATGCACTACGACATCACTTTCATCAATGTGAGTCTATCGGGCACACCTACTCCGAGAGGACCTCTGAACTTGGATTTCTCCGAAGATAAGTACCTACACTGCTACTCCGAACTCTACAAGGGGAAACCGAATTACGCTAGCAATGCGAGAATAAATCGAGAGGAATATAGAGACGGCTATACCTTATTCGTCATTGACTTAGCCCCTCAAAATTATGACGAATTCTACCCAGTGACTAGGGAGGGATGCGTGAGAATCGAACTACGATTCAAATCGCCTCTAAAGGAATCGGTTGTCATGCTCACTAAAGTGACATACCCTGGACTATTCGAGATCGACTACGCTCGCAATCTCTATTTAACATGAACACTAATCAATTGTACGAAATACTTTGGAATGATGAAATTACGTCTTCATACGTTATGGCTATTATGCCCTCAAATGCTCTGAAGTACCTGAAAGCGAGTCATGGTACCAGACGTTGCAAACCAGCCAAGCGATGCAAGAGTGAATACTGTTACATAGTGAATTGTAATGAAAACTCGTACTTACGCGGCGACATGGGACACTGGATGGTCCTCACTGTTCATGGTTGTGACGGCGGTGGAGGTGACAGTGGCGGTGGTGGTGGTGGTGGTGGTGGTGGTGCCTTTGTCACTGCTGATGCTGCTGCTGCTGGTCTTGATGTTGACGGTGTACGGACGACGTCGCTGAATGGAGAATCCAACTTGATCGAGATTTTCGATTCGATGGGCGAGGGCACCTACAAAGGAGAAATGATGACTTTTATATCAAAATTTAGACATTGTGTAACGTATTCTAGGTATTTAGCTGCTACTAATTGCGGTTACTATGTATTGATATGTGGCGCGCCACGGGAAAAGGGGGCTTACGGGTGGTGACGTCGTAACTGCGAAATTGGCGGGAAAATGCAAGCAAGCCACCCGTGCGTGCATAATTATAAAACAAATTTGGGCCAGTCTTAAGCCTGAAGACTGTTCTGGCCTAGAAAGCACCTGCTGACCTGGATACAATCAGGCTTTTTTTATTTCAATGATCTCAATGATTGACAAAATATTATTTTGTGACATTTTTTGTTGTAAATAGTCTACCATGTAACAAAAAATAGCAACAATACAAAATGTATCAAGAAATAATGGCCCAGACATAAACAATGTCTCAAAATTTTGCCAGGATTGCACTTGACTTGACCTATCACATGTGTTTCTTAAATATATTTATTCATAATAATCATAAATTGACCTCAAAGATATCAGTTCAGTCAGAAATTGGAAAATGATGATTTATTTTCATAATTATTCTAATCTTTTCATTCACTCATTATAACAGGCATGCATTATCCTTTTTTTGTTAAATGCCTCAATGCTACTGAAGCTTAGTCAGCTTACATGACCAACTGGCAGGGGTAGATGTAATGATGAGATGATATAGGCTAGGTGTCCACACTATGGTACACATTTTCCCTAAGGGTGGGGTATTTTACCTCAGCATATACAGGACACCACACCTTTCTTGTTATCTTTTTTTTTTTTACAATATTAGATTTTTTTATTTCAAGTATATTACCCAGGGAGTAAAATAATGGCTAAAGTTTAGTCAGACCGTGCACTCAAATGGCAGGCATGACCTGATTTTGTGTGATTTTTTTGCATATTAGCTGTTTTTTTTTTTGCTTTAAATATACCAACTAAACAAATACGAGACAAGGTTTTTTTTTTCTGATGAATCACGATATACTACTTTTAATTATAGCTGTCTTCTTAAAATTATTCAACCCCTACATGCAATCACTCATAAAAGAGCAGATTAGCAAATCTGGGGTTGTTCAAACAGTTCAAATAGTGAATAACAAAAACTGAAAACAAGCAGCTTTAATTGGGTTATTGAGTGCTGGTGTTCCAGTTTTAATCACTGCCTTAAATCATTAGATTCATGTCATTGTCAACTGGAGACATGGCTCAAACAAGAGAATACTCACAAAAACATCAGAGAAGAGATTTTGGCATTGCACAAGCAAGGAAAATGATACAAAAATAGCTAAGATACTGAATATTGCAAAAGACACAGTTGGATGCATTATTTCGCAAATTCAAAGCTAAAGGTACAGTGGCTAATCAACCTGGGTGGGGCCGAAAGAAGAAGTTATCAACAGCTGCTATCAGATTCCTGCATTCACCTGATAAGTGCCGAAAATATCAAATGAAAGTTCCCCAGTATAACCACTATATGACTAGTAGGGTATGTCTGAACAAAAAAAAAAAGAATTCTGGGTTCAACAATAGCATCTTATCAAATTGCCTGATTAAAGGGATTTAGCATGCATGTGATTGCATAATGTTACAGCTGTATATAATAGTTGATTTTCTGCATCTTTTTATTGATATCATTAAATATTCATCTGAAAAAACTTGTGTGATTAATGCATGTGTCTTTTATGTCATGAGAAGAATTATAATGGGGGGCATATTTGCTAGCATGCATGGTCCAGGATACCTCTGTAAGGCACTGTACGCTTAATTCTCCAAAGGTTTGTGATATCAGTGTATCATAGAGTACCAGGGGTTATGAAATGTAGCAAACAACACAAGTTCAGCAATTTTTGCATAATTTCCACAATTATAAAAAAGAAAGGGCAATATATGTCAAAATGAAGCTTCGAAATTTAAAGTATTACGATATAGACATTTTAGAAGACAAATAACATGTGTTTAGGTACACTAGTAGGTGAGACCCCGTTGATACAGGCTTTAGAAAACATGAATTTTTCACAATATTCTATAGTATTTATGGCCATAAGGACACCAAAAGGCACAAATAAAATATTTTAGACATATAATAACAAAGCATGTAGGTGCAGTAGTATTCGAGTACTGCTTTGGAAAAGCAAAATAATCTGTAAAAATGTTTTCCCAAATCCTTCAAACAAAGTTGAGACATGTCAATGAGACTATCAAAAGTCACAACTTGGCCATACAGACTAATAAGATACCAAATTATATCAATGTATATACAATAGCGTTGGAGTTCTGCTTCAGAAATTAAGTGTGACAAATCCACCTGCACACACACTACATATATAACTTGTTAATGGAGTATATATACAGAAAGTCAACAGTGTCAGCATGCTAATTTTCAAATTATTGGATGTTTTCTATTCTTGTGCTTTTCCCCACTCATTCCGACTCATATCCAGCCTAATAATTAATAATTTAATTGCAATGCTATAACTATAAAAGCAGGTGATGTTATTGCATGCAGTGGACTTTCAGGAACATTTTGAGACCATTTTCATTAGAAACTCAAAAGAGAACAATAATTTCAGGGGATCCAAAGAAAATGCAAGCCAATTCAAAAAGTCTAATTTTTTAAGGGAATTTTTTTTTACAAATCTTGCAATTAAAAAATGTCCAGCCATATGAATTTAATATAACATTGTACCCGACTGTAACTTATTATAATAATCTATATGAGACAATAAAAAAGAGGGGTCACCATGCGTGTTTTCTAGAAAAACTGACCTTTTTATGATGTCCCCCAATTTGTCCAAAATAATACTCAGAGCATCATTAGCTATATACCTAAAGTAGAGCCTTTGAGCTATCATTTGGTATATTTGTCATAATTTTAGCATTAGATCAAAATTAGTGCTGTCCCCTTTTAGTTCTATATGTTCTAACTCTCATATATGGAAGCCTTTTAGTGCCTCATACAACTTTTTTTTTTCGTTTTCACTCAAATGGTTCAAGAAGGAGTTAAATAATATTGCATTTATTCGCAAATATTTGCGTTTATTCGCAAATATTAAAGTTTTTTGCCACATAATTTTTTTTCCGAATTTGTTTTTTTTGTTACATAATTTTTTTATTCTGCTCAATTGGTTCTAGAAGGAGTTGAATAGTTTTGCGTTTATTCGCAAATGTTTGCGAATAATAGCAAAAAAGATTCAAATGTAATGTAAAAAATATATATATAATTTAGAATAATTTATGTAATGAAAAACACAAACTCAAACAAATTGCGTATAAAAAAATGCACATGCTGAAAAAAATTATGTTGGATAAAACAAAGTGAAAAAATGTTACGTAGCAAAAATCAAAAAAGATGAACAATCATGTAGCAAAGAACACATAATAACGAATTATTTAGCAAAAGTCACAAATGATAAAAACTGCAAAATAAAATTTTATTTTTGCATAAATGCACCCTGGAAAAAAAAATTATGTAGCCAAAAACACAGATGAAAAAAAATCATGTAGCAAAGAATGCATACTGAAAAACAATATGTGGGAAAGAATACCAAAAAAAATTATGATGTACCAAAAAATGGCAAAAAAAATTATGTAGAAAAAAACGCATATGAAAAAAATTATGTATCAAAAACCGCAAATTAAAAAAGTTACGCAACAAAACCGTAAATTAAAAAAAATTATGTATCAAACAACACAAATCCAAAGAAATATGTATCAAAAAACGCAAGTTAAAAAAAATTTGATTTCTATGCAGCAAAAAACGCAAATCTAAAAAAAATTGTATCAAAAAACACAAATCTAAAAACATTCAGATGCTATGTAGAAAAAAAACTTAAAAAAAAAAAAGGAGTTGTGTGTGGCACTAGTAGGCTTCTATAGTAAGAATATTAACCTCAGCTGGTAGCCCATGTTTGATGCTCAATTGTGTTAAAAATGTTGCACATATAATGATGAAATTCCAGAAAAATTTAGAAAATGTCATGACAAACACAATGCTAGATTTTGGTAATTGTTGGTGAATGAGCAACCGAGATATAAAACCAAATACAGAGGTTGTTTTTACGTCGGAAACCGGATTTTTAAGACGCCAATTTTAATGTTAAATTTTACAAAAAGTGATTATTGTAGCAGCTCACAATTTTAGTTGAGTATAGAAAAGTTACCTCATTATCACATATCCAAATCACGTAAGTTTTGAACGACAGATAACGAAAATATGCCATAAAACGTAATGCATAGTTTAACAAGTGCCTGTGTCGCTGCTCATTACGTCTCAGTGGTTATGTGCGCGAAAACATCAAATTTTCAAATACCCCAAATGACCACTAAATATTGAGATATCTGGAAATTTTTTACATTTCCATAAACTACACATGTTAGACAATTACTTGCCATCAAAAACTAATTTTTGAAAAATCCACCCATTAGCCCCCTTTTTACATGGTGCGTCACATATATGTATATTACCGAAGTAGGAAATATAGCCCCTCTAGTGTTTTGAATATGCTATACAAAATACCTGATGTGAAAAGTCAATGTTTAATGCTATACGGCGTAGCTAACGGATACACACAATCGGGCTAATTTCGGTGTTAAATACTCCATGTTTAAAAAAAAAAAAAAAAAAAAAAATTATGACGGTCGATTTTACTTCTATATTAAAATTTGCGGTATTTACAACATTGTCACATATGCTCAGTTGCTGGTATTGAAAATGAACACGAAATTCACAAATAAATATATATGTATGACCTCTTTTATGACTGTATTACTGTCTGCATGTGAAAAAAAGTGAAATAAAGGAAATGAATTACACCTATCGATTTTACTTCTATATTAAATTTTGATGTATTTACGGCATTGTCATATATGTGTAGGTGTTAGTATTGAAAATGTACACCAAATGTGTAAATATATATGTCGTCTTTTATGTATGTATTACCATTTGTATGTGAAAAAACGTGAAATAAAAGTTTAAAAATTTTACACGAGCGGTGTTTTTTCTAAATTTGTACTATAGCATAAACCAATAAAAAACCAAAATACATGAAAAGTGACATACCTGGCTGTATTTTTTTCTGACGAAATACTACACGTAGAGAGTCAGTCTGATGATGTTCCTAGAGGTGACTCTGTGATGGCTGTCCGATTGTAGCTGGTACTGAGGTCTTAGCGTATGCTAATGCGATCAGGCTGTGAGTGGAGATGCCCTCCGGCTTCAGACCCATGCTTTTTATACCATCGTATTTGCTGGAGGACAATGCGAGTGCCTCAGCGGCCCCCCCTGCTCAGCCCGCCCGTGACAGATCACATCGGTGATTGCCACATTAAGGGCTTGAGTGCATTCTTTTTTACTTATGACTAATCTTAAATTGAGCAAAAGCGCTTCGTCTGCTTGACGTTTTTTAACGCTAAATTTGAAAATAAATAAAAATTTTGCACTTCGAACTGTGTATATATATATATATATATATATATATATATATATGTAGGTATGTAGGTATGTAGATATGTAGATATGTAGATATGTAGATATATAATTCAATTAAGTCACACATCCATATTTTTTAATTGACGCTCAGTTAAGTTTATGAATAGTGATATTGAAACTGGACTTGATTGTGTGGGTAAATAGCTATTACGTAATACCAGTATTAAGTTAAACATTTTCAACTTGATGCCACGCGGCCAGATGTGGTATAACTCAGGGGTACACTACGTCTAATATACTCCTTCCATTGTCTTAGGACGCCGGTCACTTTCACCGTCTTTTGTTTTATTACGTAACACTCAAACGTTAGGCATTGGGGTCACCGTGAGTAAGGGGGGAACAATGGGGGGTACTGCTACATGGCATAGGGGTAGGTCAGTTGCAGTAGCTACTTCGGTTGCATAAGTTGTCACTGCAAGGAGAGACAGAGGGTAATTTTGAGTTGCACGCTTTTTTGGTGGTTAAAAATGAGACAAATCGCGATTGTTTTGCTGTTGAGCTTGGCGGAATGTTCTGCATGGATATGTGGCAATACTGGACAGTGTAGTTGCTCATCTTCTGGTTTTGTACTCTGCAAAGATGCAGATGCAGCTCCATTCTTCGCTGAAGTGCATAGGCCAGGCAAGAAGCTGACCATTAAAACGACCAATGACCAATTCGATATGTCAAGTATGGCGAATACGAAGGGATTTGAAAGAGTGATTGTGATGGGACTTTCAGCAGACCTCTGTGAGACACTGATTTCTACCTTTCCATGGGCACGCTGTTTGGCGAACGACCTTGGATCTTCAAAGCCGCGCGTGACTGTCACTTCATGGACTAGGACGACTGTCAGCGACCCTAAGGATGACGTAGTCGCTGTTGAAGAGCCTCTGATAGGAACGAGGTCATCGCTAAAAACCTATGGCACTGGAATGATAGTCTGGACGATATTGAGCAGTATTTTTGGAGGGATCATGACGTGTTGCATACTGGTGAGTTTGGTCAACTTGCACGCCCGTATTAACAGCCACGCTAGGTCGGATGATCCGCCCCTGTTTGCCGTTGCCTGCTGTTTGAAATGTCTTGCACTAATGCTGTATCCAGTACACCTGATCGCCAAATGTTGCAACTGGACTTGTTGTGACATTCACACATTGGATCGAGGTACTCCACCCAGCACCACACCCTTTCAAGTCTAGGTATACTCAATTTCTCATTATAGCTACACGAGTTAAAGTGATTTGAGAACACTTTGTAGTAGTAAACTAAGCGAACACTTGTCAGCTGATGAAAAAATTTGGACGTCAGTGTCTGCAATGTCGATGTAAAGTTGTAAATGCTAGTGTCTGTGATGGACTAATTTAAGTATAAATGAACCCTGGAGAGAATTATTGCATACCTTACTGGAACAACTTTAATACAATTGCAAAGGCTCGAGTTAACTGACATTGTTTTTTTCAGAAACGTGATTCGATCAGACAGCAATATGCCACCACGCGTCGTCTGCTGAGACTATTGATGGTAGTTTGGGGTATTTATGCCACAGCTGATGTCAATGAACTGCGCATGGTGAGACTTTTCATGGCCATTTGGAGGGTTTATGCTGCTGCTGATGCAAATGATGATGATAATGATGACGATGTTGAACATGAGGATGACGATGGAGTGATGTATGAACAACCTAATGGCAGACCTAACATGGATGATGCCCCCCTGGATGAACACTACGATGTGATTGAGATGGATGAGGGCGGTGTTGACAGGGCTGAGGAACCGGCAAATCATGCTGGCGAGCACGCTGCTCAGCCGAGGGTGTATCGAGTGCGCCTTGCCCGGGAGCGCGACTGGATAGACGTGGCCAATGTCATCGGTCATCGGCTGAGAAACAATAGACCCGTCCAGCAATGATTTTACTTAGGCATAGTTTTTAGTTTTACTTTTTTAACGCATTTTTATTTTATCGAATAACCCTTTTGTATGTTACCATGTCACATTTCATACCGAGTTGAGCGTCTTGCCACTTGTATGTCATACTCATGAATATCGCTGTACAGTCTTTAATTTCATAGTATAGTTGTTGTTTTGTACATTTTTTAGGCCTAGTTGAATAGAAAGGTACGTCTTGCCCACTGTTATGTTAGTCTTACAGATTATTTTATCGTAATGTTTACGGTGCTGTTTCATTTAACCTGTGCTTACCAACTTTTTTGTACATAACTTGTATTATAACGTTATATTGATATATGTATATATATATATATTTCTCATTTAAATAATTTCCATGTCACGCTCTTACGAAAAAAAAAATTATTGAGTTCCTAGTACTGTCATTAAATTTTTCCCGATTTGAAAGCTATGTTTTTTAGTTATTTACAGCGAACTTGCAAAGAAAGATTTTCTTCTTGACTTTATTTCATTTAAAAATTGGCTATTCCATCGAGATATGTAGTATGGTGCACCTAAACTAAAGTACATACGCAGATCGAGATAGCACACTCGATTAAGATAGGATCAGGTGCTTCAAACTCCGTATCAGAGTCCCAGGACTGAAATAACTGGACCGATGAGATGGCTCATTGTCTGAGCCAGTTTGATGTACGATGTATGAGGACTAAATGTATACTCAGTCTGTGCTAATACATCCTTGGGGGGTATATCTTATCACATTTAGTAGCGGGGGCAGATTCTTATCATAAGTTTTGCTCTGAGCACCCTGAGAATATTGCTAATGGGGCATTCATTCGATCACCGGGCTAGGCACCATTGTAATGTACATTCACGGTCGAATAAGGACTATTGGGGGTATCTGAAATGGTAGATATATAATGACTCAATTAAGCACCCCCTGCAATGTGCACCATATTCTTTATTAACACAGAGAAACGCCTATGTTTATCGAACTGTACTGAATTAGTGGTAGAGAATTTCCAGTAATAAAGTAGTTGCATACAGCTAATAACAGTATTAAATTGCAATGAAGAAGAGCTGAATAAAGTGTATTTCAAGCTATAGGCGTACTAACTGAAAAGGATAACTTTTTTTGCTATTAAGTAATACTCCGAAATATTAAAAAAATTTACACTTTATACATCTCAAATGTTTTACTAATAAAAACACCAGCGATGTTAACAGATAAATTATGTTAATTATGTCAACGGCATCTACACGGAGAGTGCTCAAGGGGCGTGTGGTTCTGATAACGTTTAGTCCTAAATGCCACCTGTCAGGGGGCAATTAGTAGTGAGAGTCAAGCGTGGCGAGATCGCTCTCTCCACAGACACAGCCACAGCCACAGCAGGATATGATATCATAGCCCGATGTGCGTATCATAAAGGCACTAATGTAGTCACATGATACTGCAGCTAATACAATTTATTATCAAAAGATTAATATTAATCTAATATCAGGAATATTAAGCAGTGTTAAGTAATTGACTTTCGGCTATTGAACACTGAAATCAGAGCTACTCAATTAGAGCTACGTCATTCAGGCTTATTTTTTCCCTATTAGCTGTGGGCAGAAAATGAGCAGTGATGTCACAATTGATGTTGGCGATTGTTCTTTGTGTTATGACATCATTATATTGACTTGTTTATGTTTTGCTGCCCATAGTCAATGGACGAAAGAGTGCCTCAGCTCTTAACTTGATTGGCTCTGCTGAAATGCACTGATTGAAATATGTTGTATATTATTTTATTTTTTTATTTATTAAATTATATTTAAATAGATACAGCAAAAGCTGTTTTACAAATAGGTCCTGCATGTAAATAACATAAATTAAAACGCATTTTACGGATAGAAAAAAAAAAGAATCAATCTAAATTAAAAATAATAAATCATATTTGAGTAAAAAAAAGCACCATGTATAAATTTCTGAATTGACTTTATGCGAAGATAGATCATAGATTTTTTTTTTCTTTTGAATATAGAAGTCTATATGTCATGTGCAAGTCCATCAGAAGCTTCTACTGACACTAATCGAGGTGAGCATGATCATGATGGTGTGCAAATGTTCATTTTGGTTTCCAAAACCATGAAACATCCAAGTAATATAGTACATTAAAGTAGTAATATGTTAAAGTACGTAACATTATTTCTTGTGTTGGAACATGGTGCATGGCAAGCGCAATACAAGAACTGATATTTAAAATTGTTAAAATTTGCAGTGTTTCGAAACAAACAAGATCTTCATAGCTTACACTTTGGTCATTCATATATACTTTTTAACTTCTATGGCTACAACTGCAGTTGAAATTTGTAAGAGGTCACCATTTTCCAAGGTCACCATGTAGTTTTGGGGATCCTATATTAATGTGGAGGAAAAGTACCAACAGAGGTCACTGTCACTATAGCAGATAAGTATCGTTTAATGACGTCATCTATATTTTGACGTCACCCATGTAATTATTGAGTAGTGATGTCATCTTATTGTGCTTTTATGATGTTACTTGCTATGGTGGTAGAGCCCCCTGTAGGCTCTGTTACTTTTTCTCCCTATTGCAATGTTTTTATTGAATGTCATTTGTTGTGGATTAAAAATTCTAATCCTAAAGAAAACGTTTCAACATCCTCAATGATTAGGTTTTTCTTTCTTTGAAACGCAGATTTGCATATATCTTGTCCAAGTCAACTAAAAAGACTCTATTAAAACTCATTGAGGTGAGAATTACCATGATAATGTGCAAATGTTTGCTGGTTTCTAAAATCCTGAAAAAAATGAAGGAATACGGTGAATTAAAAGGGCAAAATATTAGAATATATAGAGTAGGTGGTCCTAATAACGTGACATCATTTTGAGGTCCTAATACCGTGAGCACCTGCAATCCTGAACTAACGATCCTTTATTGTGCAAAATGAAAACTCCCAAGTTCAATAGTGACAATATGTTTTTGTGTTTTGTTTGCATAGAATAAAGAAGTGTACCCCCAAAAATGCATACAAAAACTAATAAAATACATATATATAACTTTGACAGCCTCGTTGTTTTAATTTTTTGACAACCACTAATCTGCATAACGCTCATGAATATGCATAACACTAGCTATGGAATTCCTGGCATCTGCATCTGTCAAATGAAGAAATAAGAAACAGGTTTGTGATATTTTACCTTATTATTCAAGTCAGAGATATCCTTGATACTCTCCCTTACTATCAAAGTGTTTCCCCAGTGTGTCATAGTCATTCAAACCCAGTAAATCCACTTAATAGCCACCACTCGTAGCATGGCCGAACCAGTAAGGGCTGCCAACTGCCAGGTAATGGCAAAGTTCAAGGTTAAAGGTCAATGACCTCTGTCATCTATGGTGATATGTTTTAAGACAGACATTTTTTGGCATTAGTAACCATATTTTCAAACATATCATACATACAAATGTCAAACTTACCACAAATATAGAATATTCAATACTGCTTGGGATTGTTCTCTTAGAATGCCCATTGACCTCAAAAGTCAGTGGTTATGAAAATTCATGAAGAAATGTCCATACAACTTACAAAAATGTTTGTCACTTTAAAATTACTTAACTTATTGAGGTATTTATATATTTACTACATAGTCACATACGGTTGCCATGGGTACATGTAAAACTTATGGTTGCCATGGATACCTTACTCCCACAAAGAGGGGTCAAATATGAAACTTCAGTGCCACTCAGTCTGACTGAGCTAGCAGTGTTGGATTCATTGGAATGATAAAACCCTATTTATGACAGATAACCCTTGAGTGCTTTTTTCCCTCAGTCATGTTGACCTTCACTTCTTTATATTGGTCGCCCAGTAACCATGGCAACCATTTATCACTTTTAATTACTGCAAATCTTTAACGTCATCTTCATTTCTTGGAGGAACAATTTACCTTGCCCATCTTCACAAGTTGTCCCAAAAAAAATAGCACAATCTCAGTTACATGAAGCACAGTCCAGCGAGACTTCCCTACCACTGAAAGGTTGTTGACCTCTGAACTTTGACCCTAGAAATTAAAATTAAATTGAAATTTAATAAGATGGTGGAATGCATGTTCATTATTAATGAGGCATTTGTTTGTGTGTAAAAATGAAAAGTGTGCTGTTGGTGCAGTGAGAGTCTTGACATGGCATCCAGTTTAAGTTTGTTATTAGAATTATGGAGAAAGAAAAGCTAAATTTGACCTAATTTTCAATGACAAAATTATTTTATATTAAGGTAATTGATCTTATATGTTCAATTTACTCAAGGGATGTGACTTATTATTTGTCATAAATTGGGTTTTATCAAGCAGAACATCATGTCCATTGTTTCCTAGTCCAATGAATAGCCCGAAAGTGCTGGCACGGCCATATAGAGTGGCATCGAAGTTCCATATTTGACCCATCTTTGTGTGGATAAGGTATCTATGGCAACCAACATTTTTACATATATAAATACCTTGATATTTTATATAACCTTAAAGTTTTGACAAATTTATTTGTAAGTTTTATGGACATTTTCCTCATGAATATTCACAATCACTGACCTTTGTTGACCTCAGTTGACCCAAAAATGAGGTCAATTGGCATTCTAAAATAATGATCCCAAATAGTATTGAATATTCTCTATTTTTTGGTAAGTTTGACATTTGTATGTATTTTTGAAAATAAGATTACAATGCTGAAAAATGTCTGGCTTAATATACATCAACATAGATTACAGAGGTCGTTGAACTTTTACCCCCATATTGCAAAACTGTGCACCTGATGGAACTTAAAAACCGTGTTTTGTGAAACTAGTAGATGTCCTCTTTCAATTGACATCAAATTCATGTGGTGCCCTCTTGTGTTGAACTAACTAAAAACTAAGCCTCTTTTGCAATGAAAATAATTTGCTCATCCAAGGAACAAACATCGAGGAACAAATTTTGGGCTCAAGGCTTCTCAGTCACCTTGCGCATCAACTATGGAGTAGATTTAAAAAACTCATTTATTCAGAACATCCTATGAACAATAAGCTTCTTTAGTCGAAGCACTGGTGTGCAGAAAACCTTTTTCGAAACAGGCGCTATACAAAATCTAATTTAATGATTATTATCATCATTATTATATAATGTAACATAATAAAATCAAACGGAGTATGATGTACGGTAATATAAAATTAAATAAATGATTAATATAGTAACCCTATTAATAACAGCTTATATATATGAGATCTTGTGTGCAATTTGTTTCTTAATTGGAGCAAAGAAGTATGGAAAAAAATATATACATGCATAAAAACACACATATATAGAAGACACTCAACATGCTATGGTTAAGAAAGACAAACTAATTTTGTCTGACCATCATTAAAAATATATATATATATATATTTATGTATATATTAGGCTATAACAGCACCATTAATCATTTAGTATTTGTTATTTAACACTCAATATTACACTATGGCTCTTAATTTAAGATATTCAAAACTAGAATTGCAATCCAGCAGTTAATCTGCTGGCCTGCCCTAAATTGCTATTACTGTAGAACTTTGTACAAGGGTCATCGTGTCACTGTCATGTCATGATGATTACAATTAACAAAGTGAAATATGTGCAGATAACAGACAGCGTGTAGTCAATCAATTTAAGTGTCAAATTCCACTTTGGCGGGGACGAATCGCACAGGGACGAATTGACTAGATAGCGGAGGAGACTTCCTAGACGGCAAATGAGCTTGATCAAGTCTGATTATTGCAATAAATCGGTGATTACATTACACCAGAACTGGAATAAATGTTAGTCTATTGATATACAACGTTGTGACGAGGATTGGTGGCAAATAAGGTCGTGCTTGGAGAGTTATTAGCTCTACAAAAAGCTAGCCTCGATGGCAGGAAAATATTTTCAAATAAGCAAAAACGATTTTGCACAACCGTAGAAGTACATAACCCACATGTATATGTGTTATCCATGTATTGAGTGATTATTGCCCGTATGAAATGTTGCTTAAGTCTAATTGAATTTCAAATTTAAGTGTAGTTAAATTGACTTAACTCTGGAATGTCTGTGTTGCCAGGTGACATAACATTGCTCTGAAGTCAGCATTATTGCAAACAAAATACAGCACGTGTGCATGCTGCAGCTAAAAATAGGTTGGCACAAAGGACAGGAAACTTTCCCCATTTGACAACACAAAACAATAAGTCAGCAGGCCAATTTAAGAAGGTAACTTAAGAGTTCTAGGGGGCATCTCCACAGTTTTGGGGACCGTCTCAAAGATCTGGAGGTTATGCTCCAATGGGCATGTCTCCCATTGGTGGGATCCAGTTTGATCCAGTTTGATCCCAATCATGATTGGCGTCTGATGGATGCACGGATGAGTTGTGTGATGCATGAGTAATTGAGCCTGGATATTTAAGCTATTAATCTGTGAAATAAAGGCTGTTTTGAGTTCCCTGAGTTCTCGTTGAAATGAGGAAATTCTGCATGATTGCAGATGTGTAACTTTAGTTGAAAGTCACAGGCTGTCTGACTTGGAGTAATCTGGAAGTGCATTGACTTGTGGCATGTTGGACAGCTCATTGGTAGGACTTTTACTCAGCATCCATAAGACTTAGAAACAAATTTTTGGTTTCATCTATAATTTGATTTAATTTTCAATTTTAGAAGCTGAGTTCTGATGTATTTCTAAGATGCTGGACAGGACACTCTTCAGTTCGATCAGATCAATTAGTTTTTGAGAGATATGAGTTTAACATTGTTTAAGCAATAGTAGTTTAAATAATTGGCATTAAATGGAATCTACTTCAGATACTGGTGACTGCAGATGGAGACCTTTTATCAAGGTGATGTATATAATAAAGTACTTCACTTAGAGTGCGTACATTTTGCTATCAAAACATAGTGCTGCTTATGCAATAAACCCACTTTGAATGAAATGAAACAGCAAAAGACAAACATTTTTCCCTGGTCACATTAAACAGACCCAACCAGATGCTATCTTGGTTCTGAATGAGCTGCACTAAGTAACCTTCTTTGAAAATTTGGTTTCTACTGTACTTGTATACAGCTGTATCATTTTCTAATGTAAACAAAAAATTGAATTTATGTGTTTTAAGTTATACAGTGTATATTATTGTGCTGTATATATATGTATGTTAGATGGCATTTTATATTTGCAAATAATAGGCTCACGATTATTTTATATATTTTTTTGATACAGGACTGAATGCTTTAGGATCATTGTCAGGAATTGCAAGCACATTGCTAGGAAAAACCATCATTCAGTGGAGTTTACAGATGAATTGTTTGAGAATCCTTCTTGAGGAAGATGCAGATCCATCCATATTCAATAAACAAAAGCCCTACCATTACACATCTGAGAAATCTGGGGGATATAAATTCTTCCAAAACATTTTCCACATACTTGCTGAAAATGGGCGCCTTTTTAGGAAGGTGTTTGGGCTTATTCCGTTACTTATTTCAAGGACTGAGTTTTGTCAGACTGGGAATGAGAGTATTGGGACAGCACTGCATGCAGTGGTTAACTGCAAGTGGACTAAACTGTACAAAGACTTGAGTGGACTAAACGGTACAAAGACTTGAGTGAACTAAACTGTACAAAGACTTGAGTGAACTAAACTGTACAAAGACTTGAGTGGACAAAACGGTACAAAGACTTGAGTGAACTAAACTGTACAAAGACTTGAGTGGACTAAACTGTAAAAAGACTTGAGTGGACTAAACTGTACAAAGACTTGAGTGGACTAAACTGTACAAAGACTTGAGTGGACTAAACTGTACAAAGACTTGAGTGGACTAAACTGTACAAAGACTTGAGTGGACTAAACTGTACAAAGACTTGAGTGGACTAAACTGTTCAAAGACTTGACAATGGAAATCACTGAGCAGTACAAACAGATTGTTTTGGAAGTGATCAAACTAGCTCCAGAAGCAGTTAACTCGACAAATAGTAATACAAGTTATCCTCTACAACTGTTTCTATGCAGAATCGAGAGGCGCAGTGATGTCTTGCCTCACCTCAGCGACATCGTGAAAATGCTAAGAACTGAAACTAGCATTAATGAATAAAACAAACAGAGTTGTACTGCTCTGCATTATCTGTCCAAGTTATTTCCATTAAATGGTGTGCAGGATTTTTCAGAGAATGTCCATGAAAAGTTCCTCGATCTCATCAAACAAGTCAAATCAACCAAGAACATGAACATCCAGAATGAAAATGGCCGTACTACTCAGCATATACTTGTGATGACGCTGTTTTTGAATCCAGAAATTGGTTTTGACATACAACCGATCTTAGAGCTTCTCGCTACAGAAGGAAATGTAAATGCCCTGGACAGAGATTCAGTCACACCATACACCTGGATTTGCTTAGGAAAACAAGTTCACGAAAAAGACAAAATAGAAGGACAGGGAATATTTCGATATTGGAGAAGATTTTTGCCAGAAATGGAGCAAATTCTGCAATAGCAAAGGCAGCTTTTGTGCCTGCATTGTAAGTGCCCACTTTCCTCTTAATTTCTTAAGTTTGTCAAAAAGATGATTTGTAAGACAGTTGCCCTAAAAGTAGGCCTATGAGTGAAACAATTAGCAGAAATATTCAAAATGAGAACTCTTTGATTAAGATTTCATTATATTGTCATCCAGTCATCACAAGAAATCACAATAAATATTTTTCTTCAAAAGCCTTTTTCCTACTGCCCAATGAGAAGTTGGCCTGTGCAAGGAATAGTTCTTCATGCGCTAGACACAGCCCAGTCAAGCGCTTTATCATGTCTGAGCATATGTATTTTACAAATCATTCTATTAGTGATTTTATAGCATCACTCAAATAAGTACATTAACGCAATGCTTTAAATTTTTCAGGTTGCTATGAATAAAAAAAGAACTCGCAAATGTTTGTTGTACATTAGAGCAGCTCCAAAAATTGCTGAACTACATTAATATCCTCAGGATATTATTTTACCTGCATGTTAGTGAGTGACATGTTCTTGAGTGCATTCCAAACAAAAAATCCAAAGTATGTAGACACAATCATAGATATAGTACATGCAATACTAGCCACTTTCCAGCAAACAGATATTCCGGTGGGAGAATTGGACAGGATTGGTTAAAAGAAAATGTTAGATTTCTTCGGTGATTGTTTCATTATCAGTGAAGAGTTACAACAATCGGCAAGGCAGCTTGTTCACTTACTATATGGAAAACTTGATAAATGTTTGGAATCTGACCATTTGCTAAACTGTTTGCTGTTCCTTTCGCATGAACTCCCAAATACTGTGAGACTGGATGAAAAGTTGTTTGATAAGCCTCTGGTGAAAAACGCCTTCAACAGGAGTCCTCTGCACTTGGCTGTTATCTTTCTACACAATGAACTTAAATAGCTTGCCAAACAGTGTTTTAAGAAAATACCTGAATGCAAAGGATATACATGGCTGTACTCCTCTACACTTGGCCCATTTGCATCACAATGAGGAAGCTGTTGGCTTCTTGTTAGAACATGATGCATGTGAGGAAGCAATTGACAACTTCGGAATGTCACCTGCAGACTTAGGATCTTGTGAAGGAGTGGTGTCCGGGGAAGCACATCAGACCTATGCTAGTGGTATTGGAGCATGAAGCTGAAACTTGAGGAAAGAGACAAAATTTCTGTTTGAGCATTTGTTGAAAGGGACAGAAGTTTACCAAATTGTGATATTTATTACTGGCAGTGTAAGGGAGAAGCTGAAAGCAGGTTGCATTGATGAAGTAGACATACAAATGCAAATGCAGTTCAAGGAAGCAAGTTCGGTGGCTCACGACATGTTTGAGAACGTGCTCATTTTTTATTTTAAAATGACATAATAAAATGTCTCCAGTCTTGTATGGGTCAGATCCGTTGGGAAGGTATTAACCTCAGACCTATTTCGTTCACATGGCTCAACCCTTGGAAATTTATTTGGGAAGGCAAAGGTCTGCATAGTAGGACAGTTATATCCGCAGGCATTGTCATAGTTTTCTGCATGTGGTAGAGGAAGATAAGCTACCTAAAATGGTTAGGAGACATCTTTGTGGGTGCACCTGGGCACTACAAACTGTCATATTTACCATCGACATTGAAAACAAGGTCAGCCAGTGCAGAAGAAACCACATTCATTCTTGAGTGGAACATTCTTGACAGGTACAGGCTGGCATTTGCCATGACCAAGGCTTTGGTTCAAGTGAGTGATATTCATTGAGCTTTTTATGTTTGGAGTCAGTCATGTCTGACTAACCTGCTCACTGTTTAGGCCGTAATCAAAAGATCAGCTCAGCAAGCTTCTTCTTCATGTCAAATTGCTTACAACTAAACAGCATGACTATTATTATTGTTCATTGTAACTATTTAGGCTGTAAAAGTAAGGTCTTTGCAACTAGTTTCTTTTTAAGGTCAATGCTTTTTCATAGAATTGAGTGCAATGTTAGCTTACTAAAAAAAAAGAAAACCAGCATTAACACTAGTTGTCCATTTGTATGAATGTTTCCTTTGTTCTGCATAAGGATTTTGAAATATTTTCCTAATTTTTCCAGGCGTATGAATGGATTGAAGGCGATGTAAAGGGGAAGAAAATTCTGATTACCTCGTACATGCTGAAAACGGCACTATTCTTCATTCTAGCAGGAAAGTCAGATGTTCAAACGATTTCCGAAACACTCCGGTATAGTACTTCCAATGACACAGACGCTGGATTTACCAAGTTGAAGTTCAATCCAAATCCTAAATGGACCATTGAGAAAGATGTCGACCAGTATGCTGAGGACGCCAGGATCATCGCAAGACAGATTTTCAGATTTATTCACTTAGTAAAGCGAGGTTGCCAACTAGTTAGCTACTGGAAAGAACGAAGAGTTGGCTGGCCCAGCAACAATTTTGCAGTGGAGACATTGCTTCTATGAAAGTGACTGCTTGTCTGTTACATCCAAGGATTAGGCATCATTTATATAAATAATAAAAATCATCAATGATCATCCCTTTTGTACAAAACCTTGTAATGTAGAGTAGGCCTTGCTAACGTCCAATTCGACTTTATCAGAGTTAAGGCTCAAAATTCCAAAATATAATGTAAGGAAATTTCCTTCAGTAGTGGCAGATCGAAGCGAAACCACTGTACTGGTGCCATAGTTACTTCAAAATGCCAAATGGACCACTCAGTGCAAAAACGTTGACAATAGCCAAGGGGTGGGGGTCGAGGGGGTCGTTCTGCCCAACTTGGTCCATGTCCACACATTGGTCAACATCAGGGAATGCTATTTAAAAAAATTGTATTGAAGGTCCACAATATTTAAGAAAAAGACCCACACAATGCTAGCAGCTGGCTACAGGCCTGTAAACATATGTAAAATTAATATGTTCTGCGTTACTTCGATTTCCAAAAATGCAAGATAAGGCATATTGGACTTGAAATGTTTTGCACTGTCAAACAATTAGCATCAAAAGAGAGGTTGCAACAGGAATACTAATCAGTCACCTCTGGGAATCTCCAGCTGCTCACCTATATTAGAACATATTTTCATATAAGTTGTAATGGTAGGACATTTGTAATTTCGTTATATTCTTTCATGTTTCATTTGCACTTCAAAAGCCTTCGAAGTAGGCTACGAACTAAATATGTTTCATCTTACTTGAACCTGTGAAACTTTATTTCAAATCTATCATTTCTGATTTAATTGATCTCCTGCTGAACTGCATTTAGTTTCACTTTCTGTTTGACAAGGCTCTACATTTTCCATATTGAGTTAAACAAATTGATAATGATCTTATCTCTGCCTGGTCTGCTCATGCATAGCTACCGACACATTCTAGTATGATTGGCTGATGTAATGATTTATAATAGTCTTGTTTTGAGTCTGGAATTACCAGCAGGTGTCCTCACATACCCATTGTGCTGATGCGACCCCTGGAGGATAGTAGACATATCAACTTCTTGGCAGCATGATGCCGAAGGCTTACTAAATTCTAACAGGCAGGTCAATGATTTCATGTGTCATGTGCATATTTTGAAAGAGGCATAACTGATCAGAATAAAGTGTCTGGAGTGTGAAGATTGACATCCTTAAATTTATCCATGAACCAGTAAGAACTTATTACAATGATAATTAATAAGCTAAAATAACCTGCACTGCATTGAATTATAGACCTATCCACTGTGTAATTTTCTATCGTCATGGCCACAACAGCCTATGTATGAGTCAGTATGATGATTCAATAAGATTAGCATATGCGTGTCTCCCACAATAAATCAGCATGAAAACTTGTCTCTTCAATAGATCTTTCTGCTTTTTTCAATACCAAGGGAGTCACCCGAAAGTCGGTGGAGATTTCAGCTGAAGCCTGATTGCTGCATGTTATGAATATTCTGGTTAGTTTGCTTTTTAAATCAAGACTGACGAGCAGAAATTCATGGGTATGTGTAATGGTGTTATAGAAAGTAACATGGGTGCCTTTAACTGTGCAGTCTTATTTGAGGGGCAAACAACTGCATTATGAACTGTAGCCACCAGTGGTGTATAACAGGGAGAAAGGATGCCCCTTCCCTATGTTTGGCCTCAAAAAAGTGATTTGATCAGAAATCAGGTGGTGTTTCTGGACCTCCAATGTCATGCTTCAATTAGTACGCCACTGGTTGCCATACTGATTTTCTCACATGAGATATCTTCAGATTAGCTGCTGGTCAAACAACTTCAGTCCTTAAGACAAAGTAATATGATTGGATTAATTATTTTATCTAACAGGTTATAATAACTGAACGTTGGCATTCCTCACTAATGGGGTACTACCCGGGGTAGCTTGCCCGGGGTAGCTTGCCCAGGGTAGCTTGCCCAGGGTAGCTTGCCCAGGGTACTATCCAGGGTACTACCCAGGGTACTAGCTTACCCAGGGTACTAGCTTACCCAGGGTACTAGCTTGCCCAGGGTACTACCCAGGGTACTGCCCAGGGTACTGCCCAGGGTACTGCCCAGGGTACTGCCCAGGGTACTATCCAGGGTACTATCCAGGGTACTACCCAGGGTACTACCCAGGGTACTACCCAGGGCACTAGCTTACCCAGGGTACTAGCTTGCCCAGGGTACTACCCAGGGTACTACCCACGGTAGCATACGAGAAAACAACGAAGGCCTCAACAATGAAACTGAAAAGTTTGTAGGAGACAGCCGTAAGGCGCTGCACTTTCGGATCATCTTGACAACAGAATTATGCCGTATGACTGGAATATTTATGTCACCAACTCTTTGCCCCGATACGACAAGTAGGCCTTGGGTATCAAGCACTTCATCCTGAACCACAGAAGTCGACAGGATGAGAGATCTAAAGATCTTCTGCTAACTTGTTGTCGCTTTGAACTTCTCTTTTTGTGGCTCTTCCAGCCACTAGGGGCACACTACGTTTCCTGCCATGCCACTTGTGAATGCTGTGCTATTCCAAGTGTTTCCTACTCCTTTCCGCCATTTTGTATGCATAATATTTACTTCCTCTCACACAGGACATGAGGAAACAGGGCTAGAATGTTAATGACGAAAGGGGAAATTATGGAGACCAGGTAGGGTTGTCAGAGAATCGTGAAATGTCGATTTTTGAAGACTTAATATATATATATATATATATATATATATATATATATATATATATATATATATATATATATATATATATATATATATATATATATAATTTATTCATTTACGACTTGTATGTACATTCATAGTTAATTGTAGATTATAAAAATTCATATATTGATAGTCATAATAATTTCAAGGGCTTCAGCTTTGGTGACAGTGTCAATATGGTATACCCCTTGCAGAGAAAGTTCTCTAACAGCTGTACCCCTTGTCAATGTGGCATTGTCTATAGCAAAGTCTGGCCTTTTTAGAGCGTAATTGTGATGGATGTAATGAGCCTTTTGCATATGAGCAATTTTAATAATCCTTGCAATTGTGTCGTTATGTTCTGGGACTATACTATTGTACAGGGTGCGACCTGAAAACTTGGCATCTCCTCTTTCAAGATAGCTCTAGGTTACTCAAATGCTCAGGATGTCTTTTAAAGTTTTGCCACATTTAGTCAGGGGTATAAGCAATTGGTCATTGCTATATTTTTGATCTTGTAATGTCAGAGAATATCAGTGTTGGAGGCCCAGGTAAAAATGTTGGAAGGTATGATAAGTGTGCATGTGCTATATTTAGATGCATATTATCTATAATTCTTGAGGAATCAAGAAATATAAAGATAATTTAGGACTATTATTACATTTGTGTGTATGATTGCCGCTGCACGCGATCATTGTCAATTGAGGTAATAACAAAAGAGGTATCAGTAGCTGCCGGTGCAAGTTTTTATGCCACACCCTGTACAAGCTAATAAAACGTGATCCGATCATTGTCCTCACTGGTAGAGCACTTGCAATTACAGGTAAGAGTTTCCTGGGCGTTTTTGGATTACCACAAATATTCCAAGAGATCAGATATTTGCTCAAGCTCTTGTCATCCAGTATCTATAAAGCACTACCATCCAAGTGGAAAAGAAAAGTTGCGAGGCTGGTCTTGGCATCACCATTGCCCACGTAGAATCAAATTGACTGGGTATCATGGTTTGACCTGCAAGCCTTATCATCTCATCATTAGGCCTATGTCTGCCTCTGAAATCAGGTAATATTGCATTTTACTGGATAGTCAGCCTCATTGTCAACTGAATATAATAGTAGTTGTGGTTTTAGTTGAATAATAGTGAAGTAATTTTTCTTAATGGTTGACTTAATCAAAAACATCTTAGCTCAAATAACACACTAATTGAAGATGACTGACTTGTTAAATGAAAACTGCTTCCAGCATGAAACGTTAAAAAAAAAAACTCTCTAAAAAATTGCATCAATTTGACAAGTGTGTATTTATATTTTGAGCAACCCTAAATTAAACACTGCAAATATAGTATCTCATAAAGTATTAAAAGCAAGCTTCAAAGGACGTTTTGAAGCCTTCTTTCCTTTGCAAAGACAAATATAGACAAAAGAGGATGAAACCTTGAAGAAAATTTCCAATGCAGGGGTTCATCCAAAGTAGAGCCATGTTGACTGTCAATGCAAAGTGAATGAATGGAGTTTGGGTCCCGTGTAGAACAATGTTTGATTTGTCTCTTAAATTAAAGCAATGGCTTTGTTGTTCACAGAGTTGAATTATACCCAGAAGTGAAACTGCTGAGCAGAATAAAATGCGATGCTTTGAAAGGTTGATATTGATAAGATATCGTAAAAACTATATCCTATAGTGACTAAGCCTTCCTTATTAAATGACATCAACCAATATGGATGGGTCATCAAATGAATGAATGAATCAGTCAATCAAATAAAGAATGAATCAATCAATTGAGTATGGCATTCTGCATCCATTTATCTATCTATCTATCTATCTATCTATCGATCCATCTATTCATCTATACACATACACATATTATACATCTATCCATCCACCATCTATCTATCTATCTGTTAACCAGCTATCTATCTAACTATCTATCTGTCTTTCTATCTGTCTATCTATCTGTCTAAATATCTATCTAACTATCTATTTAACTATCTTTCTGTCTGACTATCTGTCTTTATTCATCTATCTATCTGTCTATCTATCTATATATCTGTCTATCTGTCCATCCAGCTATATAATATCTATCTATATGTCTATCTATCTGTCTATCCAGCTATGTATGTATTGCTCTATCTATCTAATAGAATAAATCTTAATTGGCATGTAACTGTCTGTCTGCTGTTTTTTTGTCAGTCAATCTATCCTCCCATATTGTACATGCATGGACGTTTGATCTCCACTAACATTTTTAGCCACGTCGGCTTGATGCGCATGCAACAGCCATACAAACTTGCCTCATATCTAGAGTGTTATGGCGGAATACACTTGTAAATCTCCCAGTGGCACCCGTAGCAGGGACTTGTGTTTATCTATGCTAATATCAGCCTTACTTGTGGAATATATCACCGAGTGACAAACACTCGGATCTGGAGATCCATGACCAAAAGCTTTTGTGTCAACTATGTAACACAAGGCTAATAACAAGTGCATATATTGCCCATTGACTTTCCTTAGTTTGAAACCTCGTTGTCTCTGCAAACCTGAGAAAGTACTCTTGAAATAATTTGAGACCATTAACGGCACTTTGAACTCATTTTGATATCATATCATGCATGATTGGATTTACATCCTAAAATCCCATTGCCCAGATTAATTTTTGTTTATGTGAATCATTTTCCTCCATTGAGATAAACAGCATGACACAAGATAACTAAAATGTGTCATGTATGCTAAAAGACTCTCTGTTTCATAAGAAGGAAAATTTTACAGGACATTACCATCAATGTAGATCCAAATGGATAATAAGTAAATCAGAAGGATTATCGAAAAAAAGTTCATTTTGCCAAATACATGTAGATTTACAAGTATGATGTTCAACTTGGCAGTAATTGTATTATCTTTAATTTCATATCACTGGTCTTATTAATAACTGCCAACATCATACATCTTGCCATCACTCTGTCAATTTGAACTGGGAAAATTAATTGTCGCAATGCTCGTGTACGATTGATATCGGCATTTGATCTGACGCAACATCTTATTCCACGAGTGTTGTTCAAACATATATTCCTCTATAGGTGACTTGAGGGTTGCTAAGATGTTTAACTAATCACTCATTCCCTTTCTATAGATATTGTGCACTGCTTGTGAGTGACAATTTCTCATTATGTCCATTGATCCAGTGACTCTGAAGAGCTCTTGTCCTCAAGGGCATATTCTCTTAACCTTTGGAAAGAATGGCCTGCTCCAGCCAGACCTACTTGGAGTTCTGATGGTTGTTCTTATCCATGATCAAGTGGGTTTTTTCTGTCTTTCAATGCTTTCTTTTCTTTTCCCTCTCTTACTACACACATTGTATTGTTGGCTTAACTCAATTCAGTTTGATACCATTCGGTTTATCTCATCTGGATCACATTTATCATTGTATATGTCTCGGTTGATACTATATGAAATAATAATTATTATAATTAATATATATGAAAAATATACAAGGGAATTCAAAAAGCCAAGAATTACACAAATGAATTCGCTGTATTGTGTACATACATGACTAAAAGCATATAATATTGTTTTGCTTGAATTAAGGGTTTGTTTGTTGTTTTAAACTATTCTAATACTTTTTGAAATTCCTTATTCATTGCTTGGTAAGTCTCTCAAGCTTAACGTGAATGAAAACATAATCATCATCTGCAAAGATCACTGGCATTAACATTCCTGCCATGCACATTCACCAAGATATACAGCAGATTAATGTAACAGTGGTCCAAGTATGGAACCTTGAGGCACTCCACAGTCTTGAATTACCAAATCTTAATTACAGATATTTAATGTGTATACACATTTATTTGTCTTTTAAAGAAAAAAAGTTCATCTGATCAGCAATTGAAATTTCATAATGTTATTATGATTATATGAAAGTTCAGTTATTGTACGATATGTACATACATTGATCTAAGCAGTTCTAAGGCTTATGGCCATAAACATACAATGTAACCTTCTCATTAAGGTGCAAATTTAACTGGTCACAATATCGAGATCTCTATAGAGAGGTAAAATATAATGGTAAGTACAGTAAGATCAAAAATTCGGTGGACCAGGTCTTAATTGCGAGGTGGTGCTAAGCTGAGGTTCCACTGGAATACCATTGCATAGATTTAGATGTAGGGTAGCTAAAGGTAGTGTTAAAAACATAATCGTTGTTGACATAAGTTAACTTAACAAGCGACAGAGTCAGCAAGATTTCCTGAGTGATGTGGCACTTGTTATAAGCCTTGTGTTACATAGTTGACACTAAAGCTTTTTGGTCATGGATCTCCAGATGCGACTGTTTGTCACTCGGTGATATATTCCACAAGTAAGGCTGATATTAGCATAGATAAACACAAGTCCCTGCTACGGGTGCCACTGGGAGATTTACAAGTGTATTCCGCCATAACACTCTAGATATGAGGCAAGTTTATGTGGCTGTTGCACGTGAATCAAACCGACGTTGCTGTAAAATGTTAGTGGAGATCAAGTGTCTGTGCATGTACAAAATGGATGGATACATATAGATAGACTGACAAATAAAAAGGCAGACAGTCAGTTACATGAAAATTAAGATTTATTTTATTAGATAGATAGATAGAAGATCAATAGAAGATATATA
Organism: Alitta virens; assembly: GCA_932294295.1. NCBI lineage: Eukaryota > Metazoa > Annelida > Polychaeta > Phyllodocida > Nereididae > Alitta > Alitta virens. The sequence goes on along the minus strand of OW028578.1, from coordinate 10,242,543 downwards.
GAAAATAGATAGAAGATAGATAGAAGAAAGATATATAGAAGATAGATAGAAACTAGATAGAAGATATATAGCTGGATAGACAGATAGATAGACAGATAGACAGATAGATAAATGAAAACAAACTCATCATTTGTATTTTACACATTTATTAGACAACTAATTTGACACAGCTCAACAATCAGTACACAAATATAATACATGTTTATACATTTTCTATGTAAGACTATGGCCTACAATTATAAAACGCACAATTGTATTTGTAAAAATATGAAGCCAAATATACAAATGGAAAAAGTTTCAATACATACTTTTGCATTTTGATATTAAGGATATGATAATCTTTAGAGTGAGATTAAATCTTGCTAGGCTGGTGTTATTGGGGTCTTGCTGGGCGCACCTATAGGCCTAGCATGTTTATTAACAGTGACATGGATTATAGTAGGATTCAAAATGGTGACATTTTTTCAAACTGATCATAGTTTGCTCTGTTATTGAAACGTTTCGGGAGACGTTCCCAACCCCTCCCTCTCCCAAAATAATAAAAATAAATAAATAAAAAGACGAAATTCAGAATTCTTACTAAGTCATCAGTATAAGGCTTTATACCATTCATGACATTATTGTCGTTTGACATGAGCAGAGCATGTGACAATTTGTGCATTTCCAGTCACAAAGAGCAAAATATTTTTGAAAGTTTTATAAAATATAGTATATAAATATTAGAGTCTCTTTTTTTATCACTTTAAGAATATTTTCATACACCCTTTTCAAATGGCAGCCATTATGACATTGACCTCATTATAATTACGTAACGTATTATGAGATTATACTTGGTCATTCTTCTTGCACTGTGTGACCTCACCATGGCCATTGTCTACTGCTGACATCTCAATATTATAGTCCAAAAAGAGGTCAATGATGTGAAAATGCACCATGGCTGCCCCATGAAAAGGGTGTATTGACGTCTAATTCTCTAGCAGGAACAATATATAATTTATGTGTGTGTGTCTGCAATAAAGATTAATAAGAATAATAATATGGCATGTCACCATATTTTGTTACATACAGGTTTTACCAAGTCTTCGGATCATGCATCTGCATGGCTATAGGTGTTATGAACAGAATGCAAATATTCTAAGCTCATAAATGACAACATCAAATGCAAGAAATTTAAGCACTTTTGGTATAAGAAGATGCTGAACTAAAAAGTTAATTTCTTTCAGAAGAATTATTTTTATAGCAAATACAACGCATCAATGAATTTTTTGCATAACTTTTCCTTTCTTTTCCATCATTATCATTAGTATTTTGACAGAATTTCAATCGGCCATATACACGTAACCAAGACGGTAAAAAATTATATGTAATATGATTATGGTAAGCTAGTTTTTGTACAAAAGAATTAGGCTTGCTCGGGTACATCCAAGAAACGAATTCAAGAACTTTTGGCATAATTTTTCTTAGCTTTTACATTCTATGGTAACATTGGTTGACCATAGGACAAAAATTAACACCAGGCAAACTCCTGCACAGAAGAATAATCATTACACTTGCATGAGTAAATGTTCACATATAATTCATACATAATTTCTACGACTAGTCAGATTATGCGATGTTGACTAGACTGCCCTAAATCAGTCCAGTGACAAGTGTCTGGACGATTAAAAATACTGGACTTGTTTGTACAAACCAGTCGCGAACCAGTCAATTTAAAGCCGGATAGGTACTGCATGATTCAAGCCTGTTTCTTGATCTGGTTGGGTAAAAAATAGCCAATCCGATTGATGTCGAACCCACCCCAGTAGATCATTAAGTCAGAGTTGCACAGAGTCAGTCGGCTCGCACAATTTGTTCACCAAGTTGGACTATGAGCCGCTTCTGATATTCAGGACTGGCTCGAATGTTCTGAATTCATGTGTCTAGATTAGATGAGAAACAGGACCTTCTGATAATTAGGACTGGCACGAATGTTCTGAATTCATGTGTCTAGATTAGATGAGAAATAGGACCTTCTAATAATCAGGACTGGCACGAATGTTCTGATTTCATGTGTCTAGATTAGATGAGAAATAGGACCTTCTAATAATCAGGACTGGCACGAATGTTCTGAATTCATGTGTCTAGATTAGATGAGAAATAGAACCTTCTGATAATCAGGACTGGCACGAATGTTCTGAATTCATGTGTCTAGATTAGATGAGAAACAGGACCTTCTGATATTCAGGACTGGCTCGAATGTTCTGAATTCATGTGTCTAGATTAGATGAGAAATAGGACCTTCTGATAATCAGGACTGGCATGAATGTTCTGATTTCATGTGTCTAGATTAGATGAGAAATAGGACCTTCTAATAATCAGGACTGGCACGAATGTTCTGAATTCATGTGTCTAGATTAGATGAAAAATAGGACCTTCATTGGTCATTCCAAAAGATATGTATGTGACAAATCAGTGAAAAAACAGTGCCCAGATTACCACATTGTCTCGACGTTCGTCCTGTATTACCCACAAAGGATTAACGCCACAATTTTGATGTTGCGTCAACATCAGGCAGAATGGACAGGCTATCTGGGTGGCACCTATCAACAATGAGTTGTAACTTTAGCTTAATTAACCTCTGTGTGTATGTAATTTTATGGTATTATAGTATACATCATATGTTTCATTGCACATTTTTATGTTGTTTATGCACTTTGGAAATTTTGTAAGCATAGACACACCCACGGTAAGTTGGAATACCGTACACAATATATTCATATAACAGGAGTTGTTCTTTAATCTAATCAGGAATAGGATACAGCAGTTTTCGAGGGGGCATCGCTGACTGAATCTTCAGAACAACATTTGGAGACAGATCAAAAAGTAGATAAGGCAATTTTTATGTCATTAAATTGACCTTAGGACCCTCAGTTTTACCCCGATTTAGAACGTGTTTATCCCACAACCCTAAATGGCCCAAATTGAATGCTATTTTCATATTTTCCTAGACCAGATGACCACAGTAACTGCACTATATGTCGTTTACGACATCACATATGTTGGACTTGTGGTTTCACCCACTTCTAATCGATATTTTCAACTGTCTCTAAATGGTTTTCTGATGGTCCAGTCAGCGAAGCTCCCTCGAAAACTGCTGTATGATCATTAGCTACACGAAACAGTTCAAATTGGCTGACTATGATGTCATACTAGTTCTACCTGATCGTGGATATCGGATTGGCCATTGTGCACTGAGCCTATCTGGTCTGGACCAAGTCAAGATTTTCAAATACTGGACCATCAAACAAACTGGTTTACATTATTGTTAACATTTAATATCATTATATTAATAACCAGATCTTCGACTTTAGGCACACACACTTATTTTATTTCTCTACTAACAAAGAAGTCTTTGATTATAACACTCAGTGGTAAAATCACATATTACACAGAACATACAGCTGACAAGAGTACACATCAAACCTCACAAGGTTATGTACAGGTGAACAGGTCTAACAAAGAGTTATATTTTTGCAGTTATAATGGCAAGATGTGAATATGTAACACTAGACATGCACGTATTACAGTGGGCATGTCAATTGGTGCAAATGATCAATATTCAAATAAATCAATATTTAGTTAACTTTTGTCTTAATTCGAGAAAGTCAATGCATTATGAAACTTAAACTACGAAACTATTCAACAAATATTTTTTACCTTTAACTACACAATTTGTACAGTTATATGAATAATTCTTTATGACACATAGTAGAAAGGCTATAGCATGTTATAGTAATATTATAAATACATGTACAATAATACATAATGTTCAACCACATGTACATCAAATCTTAATATTTTTATTTTATCTCTTCTTCTGCAGGAAAACAGTGCAGATATGAATGTACCAGCAGTCACATGATAGTTATTTGAAAATACACAAAATCATACGTTCCTAAGATATTTAAATTATAATTTTTATGTTACAGTATTGAACATTCTCAAATGGAAATTAACAAATTTTAATCATCGATCCAGGTAACATGCCGAATCGGGTCAAAGTCAGACCTGTTTCAGAACGATTGGATAATTGTTGGTCCAGTGTTGATTGGCACTGATTAAACCAACATTGGCTTATGTTCCTTGAATTTGGTCTGACCATTTTGATATATTTATAATTTCTGTTAAACTGGAAGTGAATCTGTCTCGAAATAAATTTTCCGTCTGTTTCGATACTGTACAGCTTGAAACCCTTACAAAAGACACGTACCCCAAAATTGGGAGTGGACACTTTGGTAGCAAAGACAATGAATTTGGTCTTGAAATTTCTCATGTGACCTTTGTACCCGGAAATACTAGCAAAACCTATGACGTCACCATTATAATAATAATGACAATACCAGATGACGTCATCAATAATGGGGCTGTGGTTACGTCATGTATTCGATTGGTATTTCCAAATTCCGGGTACAACATTACACGAGAACTGACCAGCTTGTTCTCAACAGTTGAAGGCGTTGGACACAACTCATTCTACATCCCATGATGGGCCAAGAACTGAGATGCAGTCACACACAGTGCAGCGGACACGTTCAAACCCATCCACCAGGATTACTGTCTTTACAGAATCGACCGCGCTGACTCGGTGGCCTAACCGTAATGGTTACGAGTTGTTAATATTGCACGAAAGGTTTATTTTCAAAAGTCAGAATACCCAAATAATATCAACAATGTAGCCAAATTACTAATCATCCCTGTTTACCAGCATGTGGCTTAAACTTTTTAATATGGCTTGCCAGAGTATTTGGTCAGATATTCAGGAATATCAGGGACTTTTTATCGTGTAACAGAAAATGTATAGGTCTATGGTTTCAAGGAGCTTAATTTGAAAGCTGACACATATCGCTCAAGTACAAAGTTTTAATTACTGGAAGTCTTCTATATCTGAAACGAATCCTGTGTGAAAATCTTACACCATTCGTTGCAATACAAATCACTGTAAGATAACCTAAAATTACTGATTTCAGAAGTTTTATGTATTTTCATATAATCATCATGACTTGCTGTTTTTATAACTGCAGGAATACTTGCGTGTCATAGACATTTCATAATTATATCCACTGTTATTGAGTCGCTTAGCAAAGCTTAGGAGTTCGGTGTATGGGGACACCTCAGTCCTGTATCAGACACTTTGTATCATCATAATGGTTCTCCAATCCAAATTTTCATTATCGCCTGCAGAACAATTTTTTCAAGTCATCTCTGAAGTTTTTGTTCATGAAGGAGTAAATGACAGGGTTAGCCACATTATTGGCAAAGTACATGTAAAAAATTATTAAGTTGTAAGGAATAAGCTGTAGAGCCATGAGAAAAGCTGGTAAGAAAGTTACAATAAATACTACTGTAACGACAAAGAGCATCGCTGCCGTCTTTAAGTTAGCGATGCGATTTCGGTCCTTTTTGGTCGACTTTCGCCTGTCTTTGTCGTCTTTCTTTTTATCCTTTGATTTGGATTTTATGATGGTTGTCATAGGACCGGATGCAGTAAGGCTGACGGCTGTCGGAGTCGGCGACAAGTGCGTGCTTGTGGATTTTGCGTCAGGACTGATGACATTCTTGCCATTCTTAACATCCAGTGCATCTCCATTTACGGATGTCAGAAGCGTTTCTTCCTGACTGTTGCAGTTGTCGTCCGGTTGAGTTGAAGTGACCATCGGTAAGGACTTGCTCTTTTGTTTCTGCCTCTTTGTTCGCCGCGTCAACACTGAATTGTAAATCAGAATGTAGAGGACGATGACGATGATTAAACACACCAAATACATGGCAGTGTAAGCCTTCTGGTAGTAATGTTGAAACTGCCTCTTCAGGTATATAGTATTTGGAGCACATTCACCAGTGTAAATTGGCATTAGTTTGATTTCTGTGTCATTCTCCATAGAAACATTCAAATAGGTACCATTGAATGTAGTGCCATTGCCCAGGATTTGGTCATGTGGGCTTTGGTACACCCCATACATAAGTGCAACGATGACTCCGAGACCAGTTGCGAAAAGTGCCAAACCAGCGATCATGATCTTCGCTCGGCGGATGTTTATGGCATGCATGAAAGGATGACATATGCAGAAGTACCGATCAATCGCAATGGCCACCATTACCAGAGCAGAAAACGGGATATTCGAGGTGATCAAGAATTGGTAGATCTTGCAAGCAATATCATACTTGACTTTGAAGCGGATATACTCCATCAACATCGTGTACGGAACGACGACGAGACAAGTCACCAGATCCACAAAAGCTAAACTGAGAATGAACAGAGTCGAAGTGAGGCGATCTTTCTTCTTCGCAAAGACGTAAAGCACTAAAGCATTTCCTGCAGTGCCCATTATCGATAGAAATGATAAAATTCCCATGACGATGTAAAGTTCCGTTACAGTGACTTGGTCACCTTGAGCCTCCCCAACTCCTCCTATTTCTCCCTCCATCGATATGTTTCCAGTCTCCATGATACTTCTGAAATGAAACAAAAAAGGTGAATCAATATGCAACGACTTATAACAGTATTTATACAATCATGATACTTCTGAAAACAAAACGATATTATTGACTATTGCAGCAAAGCAACATAGAGTTATCATACAATTAGGCTCTGACTAAACAACAATGACCCACAAGGAAGTCTTATGACTTGATGTGTAGGAAAAGTAACTAACTATTTATACAATTATACTCTGTCTAATATATATAGATATATATGAAAGTGCAGCCCTCTAAGGCAAGTTCTTGCCGCTAGTGAGGGTTGGTGAAATGAGAGAGAGAGAGAGAGGAATCCACCCATATTACACATTTACCCCGTGGGTGGAATCTTTAAGCACAGACACCGAGTACAAGATCTAAAATGGCTGGAGTTAGCATTCTTTATTCTATCAAGTTAACCATCCTTGGCAAATGTCTTTCGTGTCATAAGGCAAAATGGTTGGCAAGTTAATCTAAGTAATAGTTATATCCCGAATAGGAGGGAGTTAACTAAATTGTGTTGGTTATATCCCGACACCGAAGTTATAAGCCACTAGTCATATTTTCTCCACTATTAAGACATATATTTGCTGTTATTAAGCAAATTAAGTACAGTTTGCACTCAGGAGGGAGTTAACTAGTGCTTTTGTTGGTTATTGCCCACTCAGAACATTAGGAGAACCATCTAGGTGGAGTATAACACTAATGTGTATTACCTTGAATCCCAAACCCACCTGCCAATCATCTTTTACCTGAAAAGTAGTCAGCCCTAGCTCATGTCATTTGTGAAATATTAAAAAATATATATCAACCTTTCAATGTTCACAACTAATGATACATACAGTTAGTTTCATTTAAATTACCTGTCAAATAGAATCTACACAAAGCTGTCATAGCTTGCTATTCAAAACCGGATCTAAAAGTACATATTTACGATATATTAGATTAATTTCTTACATTTACCAATGCTTATATTTATCTGGTGATAGATGTAAGCCCAATATTAGCTATAGAAGTGGACAGAAGCAGCTAGCTTTAGTATGTTTAGACCACAGCCAGGTACAGCTAGAGCCGACCGTATTTTATGAAAATAACTGGATACCTTGACTAGGGCTAGCTAATTTGTTCTATAAGAACTGCTATGTGTGTTGGGTAAGTAATTCTAGACACTGGAAAATCAGACTTTTTCAGTGATATATCAGCATATTAAATATTACACAAAGGTATCCGGGTGACCATTTCAAGTCAACCGCACCATCATTTTTAGCTGGATACAACAGATTATAAATGAAGTTACACTAAGCCAGAGGCAACTTTGGCCACACTTTGTTAGACTCTGGAGACCTATGTAATCATTAACCCGGCAAATTAAGCTGAGAAATGGACAAAAGGGGCTCTGGTTTAACCTATGTTCTCAAAGGTATAAGTATCAAATATGTTGAGAAATATTTGAGCCCCTTTTGACATCTGACTTAAACCATTAATTAAAACAAAAACTAAACTTGCTTAGTACGAAGAATATCTGGCATGTATATATTTGGAGAAGATAGCTTGAAGCGATAGGTTATGTATTAGGTTATAAACAGATTGAATTTTTTTTACTAACGCAGACGAACCTCATTCATAAGACCACCTCACTATTAAGACCACAATTAGACCACCTCACCATTAAGACTTCATTATTATTCTTAGCTTAGCCCTTGCCTGGTGGGTGGGTGAGAATGCCATATTTATAGGACTGGTCAGGACAGGCAGGTGCCAAGGTGGCAATGAGGCGAATGATGAAGCAGCCTTCCAACATGGGCTGGATTTGACCATAGGACCCAGTGGTTGGCAGCGCGCTACCGCTGAGCTAGGACCCTGGTCTCTTGCTCTCACCTCGACGTTGTATAAGACCTCATTATTAATACATACCACTTCACTATTATGTACAGTAAACCATGCACAGAGAGTGATCTTAATGATGGGGTGTCACTTTACTGGGTATTGGTATTACATTCACAGAAGTTGCATTAGTCATAAGTAATACTTATAATGTCAAATGATCACACAAAGTGTAATATAGTCACACTATTGTCTATACATTTATTGGAGAGAACTCCTATTTTACCGAAGGGAAACCATTTGTGGTCACTTATGACTTTAAATCACACTAAATAGTTTCTATATACATGTACACAACAGCTTTCTATGCTATGATATACCAGTATATATAATATTGAAACTCCCTTTCTAAAGCAGTAACACCACACAGGCTGGATACCTGCAGGACACTTCAGAATTATTCAGTGAAAGCTATTTTGGAGCATTAATGTATCTTTTGCTGAAGTATGCATAAATTCAGCTCGTTGTTAGCCTGGTGGATGGATTGTATCGCTGGTAGAATCAGATTTGGTGTCATCGAGACGCGCATAAACCAAAACCCCGTTTATCGCGTTACCGTCTTGATGCATGGGACACAAAATCAGGCGGGATGTGGACCTCAAGTTTGGAGAGGCAGATTATGGGAGATGGAAAGTAGATGGAAAGTGAGGAAAATCATAAAAAGATGTGATTTAAGTGGACAGCCGAGCAATAGCATGCGGTAGGCCATGCGACATGAGTCGAAGGGCTGTCGGTGAAAAACGAAACCCCAGCGGGCAAGTCAAGACCACTGAAGACCACATCCAGCCCATGAAGGACAGGTCAAGACCGCTTACAACCCCCACGGTCCTGATGTCACCCCGATCTGATGGCCACAGACACTTCGATAAAGCTCCATGCAAAATGGAAGGGAGTTTGAACCGTGTTTAACGGTCCTCGGCCGGACATCAATTGATGGCAATGACAAGGAGAATTTCCTTCCGTATTGATTGCTACTAACTTTTTCTCTGCCAATCCTGATGGAAACAGACACATTGCAGTTGCCCACAGGGCTCAACAATTTGCTACACCTACTCACAGGGAAATTTTTGCCTTATAAGCAGGGGCTGGATTCAGAAGGGGGGAGGGAGGTGTGAATTTAAGGGGGGGGGATGATCAATGCAATCATCCCCCCCCCCCCCCTGAAATTCACAAATAAAAATTTAACTTTTTCACATTTTTGTTTTGGAACATTTGTGCTTTGTTAAACATTTTACACTTGATATCACATATCAGTAAAAGTTTATAGTTTGGCATTAATGGTCCACCATTAATTCACCTCTTGGCTAGCATCTGTGCATTAACTGTTGTCACTTGTACGAGCGAGGGACAGTCACGGTGGGGCAGACAAAGTAGGCTGCCTCCCTCCCACCCATCAAGAGAAATTGACGCCCTGCTTATAAGCATGGTCTTTATTGCGAGGCATTCTTTATATTAAAATGGTCCTAATGGTGAGGTTGTATTTTATTTTTCTGGTGCCTCAGTTAATTAGGAATTTCTTATGGCGAAGGAGGGATCAAAAATTATTTAATTGATATAGTACAGTATGACCATGCAAGTCCTTGATGTGCAATAGCTACTTAAAAAAGACCATGCCTAAGGACTACTTCACTATTAAGACGACAAGGTTAGTACCATTGCACTATTAAGACCACCTTACCATTAAGACCATTGACAGGACCAATAAATACTGATATTGTTAGGTGATATTGGCCATGTGAAAGTGAAAGTAGCAAAGCTATTGTGACATCATCAGTCTCAGCTGCCTTGATTAGGTAACTGGGACTGATAACGCGTCACAATGTGTGTGCAGTAAAGCTGAGCATGGTCTTTAGTTTGGTGGTTCATTGATGGAATGTATGTTAACTAGGGCTGTACACCTTTATCTTTTTAATGATACGATAATGTATCATGATATAGTAAAACTGATACGATACGTATCATGATACGTATCGCTAAGTTGCATCAATAGGAGAATTAAAGAAAGCCTACAATAAATGATAATTAACAATGAAATATCATGAACAAATCTCTAAGGAATAATTCCAGTCTGTTGTTTAATGTCATTGCAATTAATTTGGATGATATTTTTCATTAAAACACTTGAACATCTCGGTAGCAAGTGTCCTATTTGCTCAAAAACGCCGTTCTGCATACCGTTTAATTGCATCATTATTATTAAATTTATGGTTATCAATACCCGTATCGTTATCCTTGTACCGGTGGAAACGGTATTCCGAGAGAACCGGTGTACAGCCCTAATGTTAACTAGTACACAGTGATATTGTGCAATAATATCCCTTGCTGAGTGCATAAAACTGCATATTTGTCTCCTCACCATCCACTATGTATATAATAATTATTATATAGTCTGCCAGCAACGTCACCAGACCAACGTCAGCTCAAGTTGGTAGTATCTGGGGAAGTCATAATATGGCGAAGTTTCCTCATTTTGAGACCAACTCACTCTTAGACCACCTTTCCGTTAAAGCCATGATTTTACACCAAAGCAATAGCAGATTTAGGGGGAGGGGGTTTAGGGGGTCTAAAGTTTAAACCACCCCCCTGGCCTAATACATTTTAATTTAAAAATATTAAAAAATTCTACCGTACCAGCAATAAATTTTAATTTGTCAACCCCCCCCCCCCACGGTGATGAGTGGGTGGGTGATTAGGGCTTTACATCCTGTATTTCTGCACCAGTTGGGCTAATTAGGACAGGAAGAGACCATGGTAATGAGATGATGGATGAAACAGCCATCCAACTTAGGCTCGACCGGGAATCGAACCTGGGACCCAGTGGTTGGAAGCCCAGAGAGCTACCTCTGAGCTAGGCCCCCCCCCCCCTCGGTGAAAAGTTCTCTGGATCCGCCCTGCAAAGGTGGTCTTTATAGAGAGGTTCTACAAAGTCTACATGAGCTGCTAGAAGTTTGTGCCTTTTCAGCACAAGACCAGCCTTCCAAACTACACATGCAACTTTGGGAGTAATGGCCTTACAATGCAGTCTGATGAGGCACTACCTACCAGCCTCTCAGCACCTAGGTGATAAGGAGGGTCAAGGTTAGGGTCATCTACCCACTAGCGACGTCATCTAGTTGACAATCTGGGTCATTTTGATACAAGCTGGGTCATTCTGAGACATTTTTGGGTCATTTTGGGTCGTTTGTCCTAACAATGGGGGGTCATTTTAGCACCCAAGATGCATGGCTGCTGCAGACTTTTAGGAAGAGGGATTTATGGGATCTCCAAAGATTTATAGTTATTTGTGCGACTGAAGCAACCAAAACCAATTTATAAGAAGTAGAAGTACAGGTATTGGATATCACCATTTACAGTGGGTGTAAGGATTACAGTTTCATTAAAAACGGCCCGTCAAATTGAACCTAGCCAAAGCTGTGATTGCTGGCTACTCAAAACTGGATCTAAAAGTACATATTTATGATATATTACATTAATTTCTTACATTTGCCACTGTTTAAACTTTTCTGGTAATAAATGTAAGGTGACTATTAGCTATAGAAGTGGACAGAAGCAGCTGGCTTTAGCATGTTTAGATAAAAGTCAGGTATAGGTCACTACAGCCATCTAGAGTCCACCGTTTTTTTACGAAACTAACTGTAACACGATGATCCTGTGGTAGGGTAGGGTAAGGTGGTGGTGAATGGATCATAATTGGTCACCATTGGTCACCATTGCTGATCATGTCAATACATTGCACTTTCTGACCTCTTTTAGTGTTTACAGATTTGTCATAGTTATTACATCCTCTGCCTCTCCTAATTGTACATATATAAAATAAAGTAAAAGTAAAGCAAAACCATGCAATTAGAGCCATTTTTAATCTCAATAGAAGAACATCTGTGAAACCATTTTTAAAAAAGGCCAGACTATTGAATTTTGAAGATTTGATGAATTTGTCACTTTTAAATATTTCATATAGATATGTAAATGATTATCTCCCACTTCGTATTACTAATTTATATGAGATACAAACACATGATCGAATTACTCGCAATAGAAACTCACTGCTTACACCTGTTCATAGTTTAGAAATATATAATAAAAGTTTTTTGGGTAGAGCACCTCATCTTTGGTTACATTTATCAAATACTCTAAAATCAGCTAAAACTAAAAAACTCTTTTCTAAAACTTATACACATTCTTGTATAAGTTCCTACTAAAGTATGTACATGTATTGAAATAATTGGTGTGACATATATTTACTTATATTGAAATTGATTGATATGAATGTCAAATGTTCGATAATTATTTTTGCTGTATTGAATTGTATTTCTTCTTCTTTTCTATCTTTGCTTCTATGTTACATACATAATTATTAAGTATTTTTCATTTTGATTAAACTATTTATAAAAGGGAGCACCCACCCTATCAGGTGATAGTATATGATACTCGGGTGTATCCCTTGCACCAATCTGATATGTTCTATATTGTTACTATGTTGACTATTATTTGCAAAATGTATTTACTTTGTTTGGTGCAAATAAACAAACTCAAAACATTCACATTTCACATAAGCTACTTTCTCATATAGAACAGTTCTTCACATTTCGACATCTCACACCATCTCATTTCACTAATGATGTCTCCTTCCATCTCATCTCACCTTATCTTATTTTATCAATACACTTGTGATCTTATGGTATTTTATGTTATCTTATGTTATCTTATGTTATCTTATCTTGTCTTATTTTATCTTATCTTATAGTGAATCCTTCTAATTTGTTTCCTAAAAGTATCATATTGATTTATCATAACCTCTCCAATATATATCTCAAGCTAATCTACCCAGTACCTACACGTGTCTCTTGATTAATTTGTTTAAAACAGATCAGAATTTGAACCATGAGGTGCTTAAACCTTTTTAACCATTAGGCCAATTAAGCTCATTTAAACTCCACAGAGCATGCTTTGAACCGTAGTCTGCCACAGGAGCTACAAGTACCTTAACAGTTACGTCATCTAACTGCTCTATAAGGACTTCAAAGTTCCTATGTCTGTAGATTTAGCAAAGGAAAATAATTATATAAACCAATACTACCTTCTAGTCTCATGATATTTTTCACCATTACATGCTGATTTGTGCACAGGTATGCAACTTTAAACAATAAATAATTAATATAGTTTTTTATGCCATCAAAAATTCAATATGTAAACAAACCTAGTGATGACGTCACAATACTGAACGAAGGGTGATGATGCCATTTCAATTGTGTTTCCAATATTTTCGTCTGGATTCTCTTTCCAATTTTAATTTTTTGCTGACGTAACGCCCGATAGACTGACTAGCTGATGCAAATTTAGTGTTTCTTGATTTATTAAGGCAATTTTTAACTATTTGATAAGGTCTTAGAAACTTTTCTCCTAGCTCTTAGATTATTTTCTTTCACACCTTCTTTGCAATGGAAATGAGACAGCGTTTAGCCCCAAATAAGCATCTGGAAAGCTATTAAGCTGCCCTTTTTGTTGTGAGAAGAAATTAAACCGAGAAGAGAAAATGAGGGTGTGTTTGTCTCTCTTGGCAGACGGAACCGGAAGTGCATCCTCTGGCAACGGCAAGATGGCGCTAAAACCGGAAATGATTAAGAACTTTCTTGGAGGCCATTTTCAAGGTGCAGTAAATTCGTCCCAATGACCACAACCAAATTGCTGAGAACGAGAGGTAGGGAGAAAACAGCCACTGGCATCGGAACATGCTGAGTAGGGTGCATCATCCGCCCCATGATTTAAAAAAAAATGACTTTTTCATTCTGTCCCCAAGTTAATTTTGTTCCTTTTACCAACAAAGACAGCTATGCAAAATTTCACCAAGATAGGACAGGTCCTATGTGGTCCACCAAGGCAATGAAGTTTCGTATATATCAATTACCACTTTCTAACAGATGAATTATTGGTATTGATCAGTGAACATTGAACAAACAGCATACAAATTTATTTGTATTTCAAACAGCATGCACAGTGGCCAGTGAAACACCAAGAAACAATTTATTTGTGTTTTAAACACCATACACCAGTAGGTTTGAATGGCTTCATGCCAACTTTGCATCTGCGTAACACCAAATGACATATTTGGCAAATATGAGAAATATTGCGGAATACAAAATGTCCAAAAATCTTACATTGTAAGTGTAATCTATAGCTGAATTTTATGCTTTGAAATGGTTTCTGACTATGGATAACATGCATATAATATGAGGTTGTTCAAATTCATGAATATTGAACAACGCTCACTTATCAAGTACTATCATACTAAACTTATACAATAACACGATTAGACAAAACTAATGTCCTTGAGTGAAAATTTCACACTAAGAATAAGAATGCAAGTACTTGGACCAAGTTCTGACAAAATAATAGTCTTGTAAGTAGGAAACATTCAGCAGAGTCATTCACCAGTAGTCAAGTTATTTGTAGCAAATGAAAGAAATACTATGAAACTGCACAATGAGATGGGCAAGAGTGGTGGGAGAAATGTCAGATGAGATGACTGGTTTGCTAAATCCTGACCCCTATCTCATACTTGGTGTCAGGTTTAAGGAGTCTGCATTTACTTTCTTCTTACAAAGTTCCACTTTGCAACTGAAAAGTGCTAACGGCACCATTTATCCATTCAGATATCATAAATGACACTGCAGAGCTAGTAAGGCTGTGTACCTCATTCAGGTTTTTCCAGATGAAGGTCATTAGCTGGAGCACCAGAGGCAAAGGATAAGCACTAGCAAGAATAAATTAGTGTTACAATATTGTAAAAATACTCTAAATTTGGTGTTTTGCTGCCTTGATGTTACACTGCCATGGGGGGGGGGGGGGGTCCTTGATTTCAGATTCCAATAAGCTTATCTTGATTGAGTACAGAACTTTGTCCATCTGGCCCTATTTATATATAATGTTTTAAATTCACAATTTCTGGCTAAACTTGTAAAATGTATCATGGTCATGTTCTAGACAACATCCAGAATTACAGACTCTATATAGTCATCTTTTTCTGTATCCACTATCTCCAATGCTCTCTTAATTCTTCAATCATGTACTGCACTTCAGAATTGTACACAGAAGGGTGTAATTTTGATAAGGTGTTAATACTTCTTGCTGACAAATCTTCAAACACCTTCCTGAATCTGGTGATTAGTATTCTTGTCCCTTTGACATTTAAATTTTTTAATTTGTTTGAAAGCTGATCAATAAGTTTTATTATTGGACATGAGCGCATTGCACAGGAATATCATGAGATTTAGCAATATCATCAATCAGATTTATGATGTTTTAATTAAGCTTTCTCTCTGCGATCATGTCTATTTTGGCCTTGTGGCATAAGTCTCAAACTTGCTCCAAACAAGCTTAGTTGATTCCCATCCAGTTCTCTTAAAGAGGACACATCTGGAATGTACCACGGCACACACTGCAGAACTTAAAGAGATGTCTGCAGACAAGATACTTTTATGACAGTTTCTTCCTCTGTAATCAAGGCCAAATATTTCTTTGGATTGTCTTGCTGAGGCTTGCTTTGATTATCTATAGGATTCACATTCCATATTCTATTATTATGCTACATTCAGTCTGATAATTATTTGAAGTTACATCAGTCTCATCAACTTGTAACAGCTTATTCCCAATTGTAAAATATTCTATACTATAAAATAAGTTTCTACATCCTATACCTGAATAAAAATATAATTTGTACATATACCTTTTCCTAAACAAGATGTTGGCATATTCCAAACACCTTTACAAGGTCAGTGTAGTATCGTGACAGCCTCTTTTGGATAAATGGGCAGACAATTGGCTCTTCTTCAACCAATAATGGCACTTGATATTTGTGAGGGGTGCTTAAAACAATCCTTAATATAGTAGAAATGCAAAGCATACTTAAGCAAGTTCTTCTGTAAAGTATTTTGATCTTCCATTGATGTAATATTAAAAGATTAGCCACGGACGGAAGAAAAACCTACCATTTGGGTGATATTCAATACCTGTAACTTTGAAGCTCTGGTGGACCACATAGATGTTATCCAAAATACATAAAATTTCAGAAATCTTCATTATATCCCAAAAGGAACATTTTAAGACTAGGGACAGATTGGATTTCTGAGATTGGGGCAGATGATGCACCCTAATGCTGAGGCAAGTAAAAGAGCCCACCCTTGGGGTAAATGTGTGGCATGTGTGGCATGTGTGGCATGTGTGGCATGGTGTGGACTCTAAGCATTTTCATCTCATTATGTTTTCCTTTGGCTGACCAGTATCATTCAAAACATACATTGTATACACAGCCATAAGCAATTAATACATAACCTCTAATGCAAGCCAAGTGGTTTAGTGGTTAAGACCCAAGCCAGCTAGATCGACTGAAGGTCCTAGGTTTGATTTCCAGCCTGGGGGCTCTTTAGCTGTGTCTCAGCTAGATATCAATTCCATGAGACTTCAAATTGGTAGGGCTTTGTACTCTGTGTCAATGCTTAGGCAATTAAAAGTCCCCACCCATAGTATGGGGTAAATGTGTGTCAAGGTGTGGAACTATGGACTCTAAGTATTATCATCTCATCATTACGTTTGTTGCAGTTGGACATACAAGCCGACTGAGGTTCATAGCAATGACATTGCTACAAAACAATACAATACAATACAATACTGTAACAATACAATACAGTACACTAAAATACACAACACAAAAATAAAACATAACAAATAAAAGAACATGAGTATAGTATAAATAACAGGTCTGTGAATAATTCAAATGATAAGAAATATCATAAATATTTCAGAATAATCTCTGTGAAAAGTATTTGAATGTTTTTGTATTTAGACATGTTTAGATCTGAATAAAACAACAACTTCAAATTATGCCGTTATACAGTTTTCTGGCCATAATTTGTTTATGTTATGGTAAAATTTACACCATTATAAACATGTCAAATCATATTCAAATCATATTTTTGATAGCTGTTTTTCCAACAACTCAGCAACAAAAGACAAATTTACCTTAAAAAACCAAGAGCAGTGGAAAAAGACGCATAGACGTAGCGTCATGCACGTAAGACGTAGCGTCATGCACGTAAGATGGAGCGACATCAAAGGAAAACGTAACGACATTAAAGGAGCAACGTTACGACATGCTAGAACAAATGACACGGAAGGACAGACAGACACACAGGGTAATAGCATAAGTGTGGAAGGGGCAACACAGACGACCTTCTTCATTGTTTAAGGTCACACCCTGGAAATCATTTTTGAGTCAAAATGTTGAAAAAGTAGATTTTTCGGAAAAATGTATTTTACTTGAGCATTAGTCAATGCCATGTATGTTATTATGGTATTTAAAATCAATGTTATTTTGTTGTTATAACTTTATATGTATTAAAAATGAAGCACACAATAGCAATCTCGATGTTGCCATTATATTACACCCAAACTTTCAAGATTAGATGAGATAAGATTAGATAAGGTAAGCTGAGATGAGATGAGATATCAAGATGAGATATCAGGATAATATACCAAAATAAGATATCAAGATAAGATATCAAGATAATATATCAAGATGATATATCAAGATAACATATCAGGATAAGATATCAAGATTAGATATCAAGATAAGATATTAAGATAAGATAAGATAAGATATGCATATATAACCAGTCTTTCCTAATTTATTATAATTACAAGCTCGTTCCTTATTATAAGATATGCTGATTGGAAAAATAAATGAAATTGCATAAACAGCAAAAGACAAAAATAGCTGCGTCTTGCTTCTATACAATAAGGTGAATCAGGCATAAACAAGATTGCGGAAAGATGTAGGAAATTTGGGAGTAAACTATGTAATAACCCAACATAATCTCTGCAATAATTTGGCTCCATTTCGAAACTGCACACTTGCAATAATGTTATGACATTCTTAAGAATTAGAGGATGGTCCTTAAGTAGACCATTTAACTGTTAAGATCAACTTGTTATTTTTAAGACTGCGTGGGTGGTGGTGGATGAGGGCTTTACGTCCTGTATTTCTACACCTGATGGCCTAATTAGGACAGGTAGGGACCATGGCAATGAGATGATGGATGAAACAGCCATCCAACTTAGGCTCGACCGGGAATTGACCCCGGGACCCAGTTGTTGGAAGCCCAGTGCGCTACCACTGAGCTAGGCCCCCACCCCCACTTCAAAGTCAACAAAATTGAAAGCAATCCCACTGTTGACTCGTGTATTGCCCCCAAATTAAGACCGCCTCACAATTAAGGCTATGAAATGGGCATCAAGAGTGATATTTTACAACAGTGTCATATCTTTAATAATTCATAATTTATCAATTTTCTTTATTTCACCCATCTAGAGGGCAAGGATTTCTGCATCATAGCCATTTATCTATTAATTTTCCTAAAATTTAAGATTATCTAATCAATGTTTCAAATTCATTTGTGGTTCCACAAAAATTGAATGTGCTAACATTATCAATCAATGTGTAATTCGATTTTTCCTAAAATTCTGCGTTTATTTTACACTGTAAACAAAAAAGGAAATCTGAAATTTCTCTGAATTTTCTTATTTGCACATTAGAACCCCTTAAGAACCACCTCGCTATAAAAACCATCTCATCATTAATTATGACCACCAAATTTTGGACACCCTTTCCATTATATTTACCTCACTATTAAGACCACCTCGCTATTACGACAATAGATAGATAGCTAGATAGATAGATAGATAGATAGCTAGATAGCTTGATAGATAGATAGATAGATAGATAGATAGATATAATATATAAATAGATAGATAGTGGATGGATGGATGGATAAGTAGATAGATAGATAGATAGACAGATAGATAGATAAATAGATATATAGATAGATAGATAGATAGATAGATAGATAGATAGTCTCAGCATGCCACCAAAAAGAGTACAATTGTCAAATATTGTCAGAAAACTGTAAAACATTAAGATGTTGATGATTTCTGACAAGGTGCAATGTTTTTAATGCCATAGAACACAGAGGTGACCCTTCGAGCGATTTAACAAAATTGCCAAATGATGAGATTGACAAATTTGAAAGGATTACATCTGTGTTGCCATGGAAACAAAAGGACAAATGAGCCAGTCATTGATAACTGTCATGGCTGAAAGCAAACTTCATTTGTTAAAGTCTGAGGACCAATCCTTCTTATTGTTTTTTCTCTGCTCTATTTTTGGTTTTTAGTCTTGATCTGCTTTGAGTTGGTTTGCCCTTTTTTTTTTACAATATGGAACTGGTCTTAAGGAGATTGTCTTAATTGTGAGATAACGTATAATGTGACTACAGTAAAGTTCAATGTTCAGTGTTCTAAATAAATGTGGTCTTAATAGTGAAGTCATGCTGTACACATAATATGTTTTCTTTTAATTTCTTTTTTTGCAGTGGAAATTTGTCTTTCCACTTCACTTCTAAGACCTAGCCAAGCAAACAGCAGTTCTTACATTTTTTATGGGAAACCATGTGCACACGGTTTTACAGCCTATTTATATTCACAAATATAATTTATACCAAGAAATAATCAGTGCACACAATATGAATAACCTTTGCTATTATTTGAAAACAATCATTCCTTTGATGAAATGAAATAACAGTTTTAAGTTATGTTGCAAAATACCACGAAAAAAGACTGGACTGCTGCCAGGCTCATTAGGACCACCTGACTATTACCACAATCTATATTAAGACTGAAGTTTGTTGTTGTCATGGCATTTCTCTAAAGTCCACCTCACGAAAATAGCCATTCTTCCACCTTATGTGGTCTTAATGGCGAGGTTCCACTATATATATATTTCCTGACATCGTGTGTCTAAAATATCAATAATTATGCTGTCTTAGACTATATTCTGCTATTTCAGGACATATAAAAATGATTCAATTCATATGTAGAGGTTCTAATTGTGTTATTTCTTCAATAATAAGATGTTTTTAAGAAGAGATAACTTTTTTGGACTAACCTTGTTATCGGTAACAATTAAGTCACGTGATAAGATGCTGTAATTGCCCTCCAGATGGCGCTAGGCATCCACTTCCGGATTAGCTTGCATATTGTTGGCAGGAAACAAAATCAGCGTCTGAAAATATAATAAAATATCTTAAGATAACCAAAAACAAAAAAATTGGAAAAGTAGAATCATCAATGTCAAAAAGCGATGTCTCTGGCAAAGATAATGATAAATTATATAAATATATATATGTATATATATATATAGCTGTAATTATTATTGGGAAAAACATTGGATCCCAATTATAATGTTATAACTTATATATAAATGTTCCATAAGAAAAGGATTCAAGTTTTGAAGTTCCATGAGAAAATGATTGACTTGAACCAGGCAATATGTATTTGAATTCATCATAAAGATGTATCTATCTATCTATCTTTTTAAACCATAACACATTCTGATACCAACTGTTACATTACACTCATTATGTGTGCTTCAATGTTATGTGTTGTTTGGAACATTAATGTGCTCCATGGTATTTTTATGGTGTTTATTGTCCAGTTAGTTTCATTAAAAATAGGCCGTCAAATTGAACCTAGCCAAAGCTATAATTGCTGGCTACTCAAAACCGAATCTAAAAATACATATTTATGATATATTACCTTAATATTTTACATTTGCCAATGTTTACAATTTTCTGGTGATAAATGTAAGCCGACTATTAGCTATAGAAGTGGACAGCAGCGGCTGGAATTAGCATGTTTAGATCACAGTCAGGTATTGGTCACTATAGCCATCTAGAGTCAACCGTTTTCTATGAAACTAACTGTACAGTCCCAGTGCCACTGATCTAAAGCTTAGTCAGCTTAGATGACTCACTATCAGAGGCAGACAGAAGGATGAGATGAATTGATTCACAATTATAGGACCACCTTACAATAAAGCTCACCAAATTCTGCACCATCATTGGTCGAATACAGTCTTTACACACGGCAGCCATGTTGGCGTTTTTGCCTCATTGACCTCTCTTTGCACTCAGATATAGTATCGTGACATCATCAGTAGACAATGGCCATGGTGAGGTCACAGAGTGCAAGAACAATCGAGAAGTAATGATGTCATAATATATGACGTAATGAAAATGAGGTCAATAAGGCAAAGATGCCAACATGGCTGGCGCGCAAAAAGGGTGCACTAGGTACACAAGTTACTCATCCCAAACTTTTCTAAACTTTTTCACATTTTCTAAATGCATCTGTTAATGCCATAGAAATCTCGCCACATTTGCACTTCTTCATCACCTCAGGGTATATATTGTATTCTGACATTCTATATTTGTGGGAAACCTTTTCAGGATGTGTGTATCATAGGCCCTGTCAGTCTGGCTGCAAATATTGCTGTTGTGGGTGTTGATGGTATTGTTATGAACTGGTATTTGTGTTTGAGTGACAGAACATTGCTTATCCTTGGTCAGTTGTATGGAAATATGAACATAATAACAACATCATAGATTTTACGGTGGAGGTGTTATTCACACTGAGTAGGTGTAATTGCTAGATGCTGGGTCATCTAGTTAGTGGTTAAGATATTGACCAGCTTTTCTGATGGTCCCGGGTTTGAACGCCGGCATGGTCACTCTTCATGAGCGACACCACAGCTAGATGTCATTTGCATGGGATGCTGAATGGGTGGTTACAGGAATTTGGTGAGTGCTGGGACCAATTTAAGATCTCACCAATGGCATAAATGGTGCACAATCTAAGCCTAATTATATCATAAGTACATCTGACATTGTAAATTGACCAATCATCATACCAGGTACATTGACACAATGACAGAATACATAACAATGCAAAAATAGGACATACTTCTATGGTTGACAATTTCTATCACTGCTATAGGCAATTGCTCAGGTAAAGGGAAGAGGAGATCTGCTCAGTTCTTTCGCACTGTGGCGTTGAGTTTGACCAAGAATGGCATATGCGTTTGAGTCGAACAACTTATCTACTGGACCACCTCAGTTTAGTCAAAAAGAGTTCAGTATAACGGGGTCTACCTGTAGTCCATCAGAATATAAAGTGGTCTCCTAAAGAACCTGGTCTTAGTGTAGTCTGTCAGAATAGCAAATGTGGTCTTACGGTAAGTTCCCAACATACAAGAAAATCAGCCAACCTATTCAGAATACCACTACCATCCTAGAATATGTTATAAGTGTGTGATATAATTCTTATAAATTACAAAAAAATGTCTTACAGTCTGGCACTTCTGTACCAGATAATTGACCCTATTCAGAATAACACAACCGGACAAAGTGCAGTATAGCGGACCCAAATTTAAGACCATATTTAGCAAGCCCCATTGCTAGGCCAATGACGTCAAATGCTTGAATTCAATATGTGACGTCACAAACAAATGGCAGCTTCAAGGCAAGAATGCAGCTTATTATTGTTTACATTTTGTTTTTCTCAGGTGCTAGCGCCCCCAAACCCCTGCCACACTAAAAAAAAATTGTTCTTATTGTGTACTAGCACGAAATTTGGTAATAATTTGTGATTATTTTCATATTTAATGGATGCCAAATATAGGCATACATTTGGGTCCGCTATACCATCCTAGAGTTCATTATAAGTGTGTGATATTAGTAGCAAAATTTTTTTATGATACTGCTCTTCTATACCAGAAATCAGCCTACCTAGTCAGACCAACACCACTATCCTTACACACACACAGAACAATACAGCCTCCTTTTCATCATAATCAGGTGATCATCATCAACTGTCAAGCTACTAATCGCGAAACAATGGCCATTGTCTCATTGTCTACTCTGCTCTAAGTGAGCAATTTTTATGTGCACCATTCTGAAGCTTTCTTTTGTCTAGAACACGTGGAAATAACGCCAATTTACATAATGGAGGGAGGAGAAGACCAAAGGCAAGAACAAATGGTGCATATAGACTGGATATATCACACAAGCTTCAAAGTAAATGTATAGATCATATGGGTTATTGCATTCGTGATGACAGTTTCGCATGATATGAAGGAACGGTAGACATTTGTACCAACTCGTAATAGCAACATTGAAAAGACATTTAAATAAGAAAGTAGATAGTTGTACCACTTGTAACAGTGACATGACAAAGACAGGTATTCGTATCTGAAAACTAACATTCGCTCTAACAAATCGCGAGACTCTTGGATATTCAAAAGATACACCGTATTCTGTATACAGCTTGTTAAAATTTTGGAAACATGAATTAATCAGATATAAGGAGTCAGTTATATAGAGACAGTATAACCAATAATAAAACATGGGGTATTGTTAGCATTACCTGTTACTATTCGGTACGATGAGTCAATTCAAAAACATCCTCTCAGTTATACGTTAATCTTATCCGCAGTCATATTGTAGCTATATCTTGAGGAAAAACGGAATGTGCTTCATTTGTGCTCAGAAGACTCGCTACCTATTTGGACGACTACTATCAGACATAATGAACAATAACACCAATGACATTTATCATTTTTATCAGAGATAGAGATTCGAAATCTCAGCCCTTTATGTCCGGAGCATTCTTCATGAAGTGAACAATAAATGGAGCCTTTAAATACAGATATCTTTGCCAAGTATGGCATTTACAACAAGATGTAACAAAAGAGTATCACCCTCAAGCATACTAATTTGAAACCACAGTGAGTTGTGTAACATTTGTCAAGTTACAATAGCTCTTTAAATATGATGCTTTTGTTAAGCAAGTTCATTCCATTGTTACACCAGCTGTGATTTGTGTCTGAAATATTTCATCTCTCTGTAAGCATTCATGGAATTTTTGGCAGTCGGGACAATAGGGTGGCTGCGAAAAAGTTCTCGGTGTGAAAATAATTGCCCCGACATTTGAAACCGGGGCCATGAAGCATCATAAACAAAGTCATCCATTCTTTCAGATTGGCGCAGAACAAAACGTGGAGTCGAAAGGGGTCGGTTACCATCACGAGGCTCGTATCGCTTACATCCCTTTCTTGTCATTTCCCCTATCATCGCCGTCTTATATATGACAGAGAAAATTGACTTGAGTGGCCTACTCGGTCCGCTCAAGAGAATGCGACTGCCATCTTTCTTCCAAAATGGCCTGCGCCTTTTTCCTCCATTTTGCAAATGGCGGAAAAAGGAACACGCCCTCCAGTGGTCGACGCTAACAGCCTCGTTTCGGCAAAAAGAGATTCCGTCCTCCGGAACCTGTGAGTTATGATTGGTGGTCATACATCTCCACGCGTCATGTTTCATCATGACAGGGTCGGCTATTACTACCCTATAACTCAGTAGGAGAGTGCTACTGTCCAAGATTATGATAGGTTTACCTTATGTTTGAATAATGGTAAAAGTAGCGAAAAATGAGGCCAAATTTTACGGTCTGACAATTATCATAAAAGGGCAGATGTGAAAGATTGTTTCTTTTATTGAATTGACAAAAGGTTATTGACTTTTCTAAGGAGTCTGGGTTCTGTTTTGTGGTATGTAATTGTCTTATGTTGACATATTAAGGGTAAATTTTATGTAAAATATTCTCTGCATCTTGTCACATAATTACATGGAGCATAGCCTCAGTAATAAATTACAGTTGTGCCCAATTGTTCACATACTCCGGAGTATTTTGCCATGGCATTCAACATAAACTTGCCTCTAAAAGAATGCTCATGGCAGCATCAAAATCTGTCATATTAATTAAAATAGGCTTTTACGGCTTATCTTATGCTCTTCAGTGTATATATTGCCAGGGACAACTGCTTTTTCCAGCTGCAGTTCAATTTATGTATGCTTTATAAATGTATTTAATGAAAGTCTCGTATGCTTTATAAATGTGTTTAATAAAAGTCTTGTATGCTTTATAAATGTATTTAATAAACGTCACGTATGCTCTATAAATGTATTTAATAAAAGTCTCGTATGCTTTATTAATGTATTTAATAAAAGTCTACATACCCCATCTCTCATAAGAATAACATTATACTGTGCATGTAAACTTTTTTGACACTTTTATGACATCTGTATAACGGGAATACAGCGAAGCAAATTGGCTGTTCTTTGAATCATAGTGCTGGAAACCTGTTTTAAATGACACGACATATTTTGGTAATGCCTTAAGCATTATTTTGGTGACTAAACTTTGCTGAATGCAATGGCAAAAGTACTGAGGATAATGTAAACTTTTGGGCACAACTGTATACTGGTACCACAATTCAGCCATCACTGAAAATCCTGCAGTGAAATAGACTCAATAATCACTGTTGAACCAGACGTGTCATTCTTTAATTGTTTGCAACACCTTATCCTCAAGGCCACTATATTTAGAACATCATTACACTATGGCTCATTGGCACCAAATTAGACCTCTTCCACCAAGTGTGCTATTGCACAATAATTGTTCTCAATCTAGCTGGCATTTATGTATAATTATCGCAGCTGTCCTTGTGACCAGTCATTTGGCCCTATGTTCTAGTGTCCTTTCAGCTGCTGTCCTATGTTCTCTCAGCTGCAGTGTCTATGCTGCAGCTGTGTGCTACGTCCATTACACAGGCCTATAAGTGGAGCTGCCTATCAGTGTCACTATGACAATGGGACAACGGTATTGCATAATGACACTCGCACTGTGCTCTCCAATGTTGGAATCAGGCTGTTTTGTAGTCAGTGTGATGCCAATTGGGAGAGAATTGTCCACTGTGATTGCGCTCCTGGTAGTGGAAGAGGATCAGCGGCATTATTTTGGCTAGGTGTTTGCAGTCAGTGCATTGTCTCAAAGCTACTGGCCTGAAGCTTAGTCAGCTTGTTCGACCAACTTGCAGAGGCTGATGTAATAATGAGATAATAAGACTGCTTAGAGTTCAACCCATGTGATAAATTTCCTGGTCTTTCAAACGTAATATACTGAAGGTATAAGAGTAATTTTCAAATGGCCTACCCAAAAGAATATCGTTATACATTTGGAATATCTCATAGAAAAACTCCTTAGGCCTGGATACCTATGGAAAGTCTCATGTTATTCTAGAGTATTACTAATAAATATTCACGCTGAAACTCTATAACGTATGAGAAGACAAAATCAAACCTAATGAATGTCTAAAGTGATAAAGAAACAAAAATCAACAGAAAGTTTGAAAATTTTCATTAAAAACAAAAAGTAAGCAAAAATATGTGATTTAGTAAATAGAATAGAATATGTGAAGATCATCAGCTAAACATTGCCCAGATTTGCTCAGATTCATTAATGTATTTAACTTTACAGACTTAGAAGCTTGGTGGCCTAATGGTTAAAAGTATCCAGCAATTCAACATTGGCCAGGTCTGCTGAAGGTCGCGGGCTTGAACCCTGGCCCAGGCACTCTTCATGAGCTACATCTCAGCTAGATGTCAATCACATGAGACATTAAATTGGAAGTGCCATGTACTCGGTGTCTCTGCTGAGGCAAGTAAAATACCCTGCCCATGGGGTAAAGTTGTGACATAGTGTAAACTCCAAGCCTTATCATCTCATCATAAAATCTGTCTCTGACAGCTGGTCATAAAAGTTGACTAAGCTTCAGTGCCAATAGCAAGAGAAATAGAGATTTTAAAGGTCATACAAACACCACACTGGGAAGCTGTGATCTCATTCCAACAACACCTTGGTATCTGCCGCTGGATTCTCCACCAAATTGAAGAGTCTAATACACGTTGGCATGATGACTTTTCCTTACCCAGCAGATTCTGTCCTCAATAGCAAGCTTAAGATTCTTTCTTCGCTTCAGGCAACATCTGGTCAGTTGATTTAGGGATTACCACACACTCTGACTGCAGTAGCACAATAGCAATAGCCTTTTTGTTGTCCTTTGTGTAAATATACACAGAGTGGGAACACAATTTGCTGGTGTTGCACATAGAAGATAGTCTCAATCAAAAGTGGTTAGTTATACATGTAGAATAGTCATACTGGAAATGAAACCAAAATGTGAGGAGAGAAGAGGATCGAAGAGAAGAGAAGACAAGAGAAGAGAAGAAAAGACAAGAGAAGAGAAGACAAAACAAGACAATACAAGACAAAAGAAGAGAAGACAACAGAAGACAAGACAAGACAAGAGAAGACAAAACAAGACAATACAAGACAAAAGAAGAGAAGACAACAGAAGACAAGAGAAGACAAGACAAGAGAAGAGACGAGAAGACAAGACAAGACAAGAGAAGAGAAGTCAAGAAAAGAGAAGACAAGAGAAGAGCAAAGCAGAGAAGAGAAGAGAAGAACCAGGTTGTGTTTGAGTCTGGTCCGGGCACTCTTTGTGAACTACATCTTGCAGGATGTTGGTCGCATAAATTGTTGGTACCTTGTACTCGGTATCTATGATTGGGTAAGTAAAAGACCCCACCCATGGGGTAAATCAGTAACATGGTGTGAATCCAAAGCCTTGTCATCTAATAATTACCTCTACTTACTATGCTTTAGACCAGTCGCACTTACACAAAACAAAACAGCAAAACACATCACAAAACCACACATCACATCAAAACACAACACAACACAATACATCACAACACAACACAACACAACACAATACAATACAATACATCACAACACAACACATCACCACACAACACTTCACAACACATCACAACACATCACAACACAACACAATACATCACAACACATCACAACACATCACAACACAACACAATACAACAGTGCCTCACATTTCATGCATACAACCAAGTAGGACCAACAGGACCAATTCCAAGAAAATGCACACAGAGCCCCTGGATATGTTGCTTGTCATTTTGCCTTAGCTGGCTGTATATATGTTGTTCTGAATGGCTTTTAGCCACTGGGCAGTTTTAATGGTACATTACTGGCCTTGGTGACAATAGCTACATACCCAAAATAACAACTTGCCTTGAGTAGCATTGTGGTCAGTGTATACATTTAAGTTAATGCATCACATTGTTGTTGTTGTTGTTGTTTTTTTTGTTCTTTTTTTTAAATCTTGTCTGGGTGTATGAGACATACACAATGATATTTTTTTTATCACAAAAAGGTTGATGGTCAAGTAAACAGTAAAATGTATATGCACTAAAAAGCAACTTTGAGTTTGGTAAAGTAAACAGCAAAATGTATATACACTAAAAGGCCACTTTGAGTTTGGTAAAGTAAACAGCAAAATTTATATATACTAAAAGGCCACTTTGAGTTTGAGTTATTCTTAAATTGTTAACTTTTGTTAACTTGTGAGTATTTCTGCATCATGTTCAATTGTCACCATCAGGCTTTTGAACATTTTCAAACGAAGTGCTTAATAGACACTTTATGAAGAAAGGTAGATATATATACTTAAAAAGTTAAAATGTGAATACCAAAGCAAATGGAAGAATATAGTATACAAAACATAGGTTTATATATAGTTAAATATAATTACTCGGATATGCTTTCTGGCAAGTATCTACCTTAGAGGGCTGCATTACCATCAGTTTAATCCTCTTTATTTGAAAAATATTCTTTGTATTGTATTGTATTACCCTTATATGCACTTAGCAAGCACATCAATTGTACTACATGTGCACCTCCATGGCACCTTTACACTCATTTCAATAATTGATTGCACCTCAAAGACATGTCAGCCAAGCCAGGTGTATAATGTGGTCTTCCTTAAGACACATATCCGACCCTTTGCTTAAGTTCGAAGTCCTCCTAGTTACAGATTTATGCCCCTGATGTCATCTGTCTGTTCCCTGGGAGAAAATCAAAGAGTGATTGAGCATGTCTGTGGTGCCAGTGTGTCTCCTTGCTATACTCCGCGAAAGTTCATTGTGCTCTATCAAATATTCAAATCTTGAAAGCATGGACTGGTCATTATGCCGAAGAGACTGGAGGTATATCCATTTACTCCCAGCGAACAAAGTCTTAGGATTCATAATGGTGTTTATTCTATAATAACGTGTTGTAAAGCCATCTCGAACAGTGGTGGCCTCTTAGTTTTATTGGCTATGCTTTAACAACGTCATGTACAAAATATATCTTCTTCAGACACAATTAAAACAACCGTTACAGTGGAACCCCGCTTTAAGATCATCTTGCTATTGATAAACCTCATAATTTAGATCAGCAAATTTTTGAAAACGGCTGGATACATTGTATTCTACCATCTAACTATTAAGGCCAGTACATTTTGAAATATACTTTAAACCATATCTTGTAAACTTCATGTATATTGTGGTTCTAGATTATTACTTACTAACTGAAATATATATCAATTCCTCATTGTGTGCTTTTTGAATTTATTGTGTTAAATCATTGAATCTCAAGAGTGTTCAGGCCAGTTTATCCCTACAATTAAACTCGGTATTACACCTGTAATATTAAGACTAGCAATTAAACAACAACAAAAACAGAAACAAAAAAGGCTGGTCCAACACTTGGTATATATTCACTTTAATTGCACTCACGACACATAAACCTTATGTGCTTCGTGACCATTCGACCTCAGTTCTTATCCTTGGTCACGTGGGCTCCTTGCACTCAGGAGCTGATTGGTGGAGATTTGGGACATCACGGATCACATGACCTAGACTCATTACCCCCTGAAGGGAGGTCACCTCCTTGTTGTCATGGCAACACAAACCAATTTCGTAATGTAGAAAACGGTTCCATGTCACAAAATGGTAATGTTATCCACTTATGTGTACTCAAAACTTTCAGTGTATGATTATGGGTTTTTCGACCCTGTAACGAACGTCCATGTCACTCTTATATCACAAACGTGATTAATGTTGCAAGAGCGCACTCATCACCAGGGGGTTGGGGCCTAGCTCAGTGGTAGGGCGCTGGGCTTCAAACCACTGAGTCCTTAAACTACCACTGGGTTCAATTCCCGGTCGAGCCTAAGTTGGCTGGCTGTTTCATCCTTCATCTCATTGCCCATGGTCCCTGCCTGTCCTAATTAATTAGCCCATCAGGTGCAGAAATACAGGACGTAAAGCCCTGATCCACCCACCCGAGCACTGTCACCCTACTTATATGACCGGCTACTGGCCAGAGACAGGCGTAAGGATAAAATGCTAATGCTAATGTCAGACAATTTGCCCACAAGTGGTGTTATTGACTCGCTTCAGCAAAGACACTGTCCACAAGACACTGCAAACTGAACATCTTGCGTGAGTGACATCCAGATGAGATTTTGCTTGCATCTTATAATGCTATGGTTTGGATCAACCAGTGTCATCTCAGACATCCTCTAGTGTTTAAATAATATTCAAGAATCCTTGAATCTCTGGACCAGTACAGTTATACATTGTACTAATCTTGGACAACAACAATTATTATAAATACTCATACTTCATTTGGGGGAAACAATTTTCATCTGGATGATCCAGTTACAGACATAAACTCGCATGCCATTGATGGACTTTCATTGGCTAAGGGATTACTTTAACCAATGGGAGTCCTGGATTCACCTGACGTCCTCTATGAGACTGGTTTCCAGGTCATTAACTTTGACTGTAAATGGATTGAGCAATCAGGTGCTGTAGTATCGAACCCACGACCAACAGAACTGTCCCAGCACTTTAACCACTAGGCGACAAGCTGTTGTACCTGATAGCAACAGGGTATCATGCATAATTATTCTGATCCAGTATTTTTCTGACCTTGTCCTTTGTATACTTTATGCTGTGAGAATCAATGGGAGGTAGCAGGTGGTTGAATTGGGAAGATAAGCTCAGAGTTTAGCATAGTGAACATATTCAGCAAAGAATGTATAGCTGCATAGTATACACTGAAACTCCATAATTAAGACCACCATAGTAAAATCACTGAATTGGGACAAATTTTGAGGTGTTCTTTATGCTGGAGCTATTATAGATATTCAGCACTACAGTTAGTTTCATAAAATATTCCTGGCTGTAACTGTAACTGGCTAAAGCCAGTCGCTTCTGTCTACTTCTACCTTATAGTCAGCTAAATCTACCACCACTGAAAAAATATAAACTTTGGTAAATGTAAGAAATTGATCTTATATGTCATAAATGTGTATGAGCAATCGACATGCATCATTTCAACAAAAGATTTAAACTAAGCATTATTCTCAACTTATGCACCAAATGGTGCTGCATGCACTTTTAGATCCGACTTTCAGTAGCCTGCTATAGCCAGACATTTCCGCTTAGCGGCAGGTAGCATCATATAGCAAAACTTGTGTAGCTTAGTCTAGGTTCAATTTGACAGGCTGTTTTTAATGAAACTAACAGTATGTATATCCAAGGTATACACTATACAGAATGCTCAACTATATCTACCTAGAGACTAGTATTAAATATCTGAAGCTCTACCTGGCTGAACAAAGTCACTGCAAGCTGGAGATATCTTATTAAACTATTTTTAAGTGCTTGATTATAAATTGAACTTGAGACATTGAATCTTCTTTTAATTCGTCGAAAAAACCAAAATTACAGAATCTTGAATTACACCGCTTTAACATCAAGGATGGTACTCAAATGTATCTTCATTTCTGTACACTTATCCTGATGCCACACATAATTAATACTCATTGATCCATCAATTAAGACATTACAGTTAACTAACCTCATCGTTGATTCTATTATTCATGACAGTGTGTAGGTTATTCCCCTGGGGTATGACAAAATGTTGTTTACAATCCCATGGCTCTTGCTATTTGTCACAATGTGTAACTTGACTCTGACAGTAGATGGACACAAATTGACAGATATATGAAAGCCTATTATGCAGACAACTACCAAATTGCAGTGACAATTCTGGAGCAAGAGAGTGGGATTGAAGCTCACTTTGAGGTATTAGGAGGTAGATTCACTAAGCAAATACTTGAGTGTTCGCTTGATTGGGTATTGTACAGCCACAATTGTATTATTGATATCCTGGCTGTTGTATACTTGGGTTTGATGTGTATCATGTAAATATCAGTAGGAACACTGAACAGTAGCCTTAGTAATGAGACCCTAAAGCCAAATTTACGCACTTTTTGTTATATTAACTTGGAAAAATATACAACAATTTTGAACTTTACTATGAATTCTTTGTCTTTATATCATACCTGCTATATCAAAAGTTTTGACTGACTAACACCACCTCACTATTAATACTACCTCACCATTAAAACCACCTCACTATTTAGGCTACCCCACTATTAAGACCACCTCACTATAAAGACCACCTCACTGTTACGACCACCTCACTATTAAGACCACTTCTCTATGAAGACCACCTTACTATTAAGACCAGCCCACTATTAAGACCACCTCTATATTAAGACAACCTCTCTATTAAGACCCCTCACTATTAAGACCACCTCACTATTAGGACCACCTCACTATTATGAGCACCTCGCTATTAAGCCAACCTTACATTAAGACCACCTCACTATTAAGACCCCCTCACATTCAAGACCACCTCACATTAACCACCCTGATATTAAGACCGCCTCACTATTAAGACCACCTCATTATTAAGACCACCTCGCTATTAAGACCACCTCTCTATTAAGACCCTCACTATTAAGACCACCCCACTATTAAGACACCTCTCTTTAAAGACCACCTCACATTAACCACCCTGATATTAAGACCGCCTCACTATTAAGACCACCTCATTATTAAGACCACCTCACTATTAGGACCACCTCACTATTATGAGCACCTTGCTATTAAGCCAACCTTACATTAAGACCACCTCACTATTAAGACCCCCTCACATTCAAGACCACCTCACATTAACCACCCTGATATTAAGACCGCCTCACTATTAAGACCACCTCATTATTAAGACCACCTCGCTATTAAGACCACCTCTCTATTAAGACCCTCACTATTAAGACCACCCCACTATTAAGACACCTCTCTTTAAAGACCACCTCACATTAAGACCACCTCACTATTAAGACCACCTCACTAATAAGACCATCTCACTATTGAGACCACCTCTCTATTAAGACCCTCACTATTAAGACCACCCCACTATTAAGACACCTCTCTTTAAAGACCACCTCACTATTAAGACCCCCTCACTATTAAGACCACCTCACTGTTAAGACCACTGACCCATTGTTGGCTCCAACTGTAGCAATAATATTTTATGTAACCTCTCTATTAAATGAATACGACCTCACTATTAAGTAAATATGTGCTAAGAGTGGTCTCAATGACAGTGTTCCACTTTAATATCTTTTCAGTTATTAGATTCAGATTCAGATCACATTTGTTTGCTCTATTTTTCTTTTGTACATATTATGAACACTAAAATCTGTTCTGACTTTAATTAGGTCTTATACCAACATTACGGCTAAATTCATTGACTTGGAAACACATCTCAGAGACTTGGAAGCTATACTCCAGATGACGTCATGTGAATCAAGGACTCTCAATGGTTAAGGAAATGGCCAGTGGGAGTCCTGGGTTACATGACATCATCTGGAGTTTAGCTTCCACGTCTCTGAGACTGATTTCCAAGACAATGAACTTGGCTGTAAGCTGACCTGACCGACGTTATAACACTGTCACATGTTATCTGAGAAGACATTTTTGTCTCTGTTGTGGTAAATGGCAATAAAACAGTTTCCTCTTAGAAGTTTATCGAAATTTCCAAAAATGTGATTCGAGGTTTCGATTACGGCAACAATATTCACCGATCTTACGGAAGGGTTCATCTAAAGTTCTGTATTTATTAGCCTGAATCTAAAACCAAAAATGAACCAGAATATTCATACACATCTAGCAATCAGGCTTTCAGCTGAAATCCCCACCGACTTTCGGATGACTCCCTTGGTATTGACAAAAGCAGAAAGACTTAATGAAGAGACAAGTTTTCTGCATGCCGATTTTCAGGAGACTCGCTGAGCTAAGAATCGTATTCAACCATTCATATCTTCACCATGATAATGGAAATGCTCCACATTCCGCGGATAGCATTCACAAATAGAGGTATACCATCCTTCTGGACAATGTTCTGTCCATATCTGGGGCTAATTCGTAAGCTATAGAAGCTGTGTGTTGTATGTGAGGGTTCTAAGCTATTATTGACTACTCGGATGAAAGGAGCGAGAGGGATAAATATGGAAGAAAGTAAGGAGGAAAGTGGGCGGACGCAGGAAAGAGATGAGAGGAAGTAACAATAGTTTGAAAAGTAGAAAGAGTGAAATTGAAATGAGAGAATGAAAGTGAAGCAAAATGAGAGAAGAAAAGGAAGGAAAAAAGAACAAGAAGAATTTGATGCAAACGAATGAATTAGAATTTTAAAAAAATGACTTATTCTTATTAGATGTGACAAAAACGAATAGGTTTATACATTTAAAGGAAATAAAAAGAGGAAATAAAAATGTATTGAAACGAGAAAACGTTCATAAGAAAAAAAAACAAATACATACGACAACAAATCGGAAGGAAGGAAGGAAGGAAGGAAGGAAGGAAGGAAGGAAGGAAGGAAGGAAGGATGTTTAGATATAAAGACAATGCAATGATATGGACAAACCAACCTTAGACACAAAATAGTTAACTAGAAATGTAAACTGACCCAATTACAACCTAAGAGTTCAAGTTTATGCAATTAAATAATAAAGGAAAAGTTCCATTTGATTCAGCATAGCAATAATACGATTTGCGTTTTACTTTGTGTGGAGAGATTCCGTCTGGTATTAGCTTATAAATCATTTTCTTTCAAAAGTAAATTGTACGAATGCCTCTCAGTTTTTTGAATTTGCAATTACAACTTTAGATTGGATTCTAATCAATTACCGTTGGTATAAAACAGCAGGAAAGCAGGTCTGGTTGGTTTCTCATGATAATCACACAAAGCAAGCCAACATGACGTTACCCTGTCACATAATGTACCGATCGAAAGCTCTTAGAATTAAGAATGCAAGTCAATATGAGCCCGGGGCAATAAAACGTTTTAGGAGCAACCCCTCAAAGGGGTATTTCTATTTATGTAAATTAACGGAGTAACGCTGTCCCCCTCCCTTAACAAACTTGAATTAGGAGCACAGAAATCGTATTAATGGCAACAGAACTGAATTATTCATGGCACCTTATTATGATTGACACCTGGCGGGGGGTTGTCAGAATGCGAAGCTCATGAGACACCTGAAACTAATGCGATATATGCACTTCTGTGTCAGTTGGCCTACTTCTTGTGAGTGCATATAATTGTTTCAGGTGTATGTAAGAATAACTTGTTGTTCGTTTCGGCGTTAAGTTGTATTATATATTGAATTGTATTGTACAAATGTATTGCATTGCATTGCATTTTATTTTATTGTGTCAATGCTGCTGGACAGGTCTGAAACTTCATGACCAGTTGCCAGAGGCACATGTAATGATGAGG
Organism: Alitta virens; assembly: GCA_932294295.1. Lineage (NCBI taxonomy): Eukaryota > Metazoa > Annelida > Polychaeta > Phyllodocida > Nereididae > Alitta > Alitta virens. The sequence continues at coordinate 10,206,822 of OW028578.1, read as the reverse complement.
TGACAAAACTAAGACTCCATGTTGTACTGTATTGCTGTGCGTTGTATCAGATTGTATCAGATTGTATTATATTGTTTTTGTTATGTTGATTTGTGTTCTATTGGCTCATTGCTGCTTGTCTGAAGTCATCTTTTATGATGGATGATATGTAGCCCCTTCCATCAGCGGTGTGGTCCTCCAGGCCTAGATGACATGATAAGACTTACAAACACTCTTTTGGCCATGTTGGCATTTTTTGCCTCATTGACCTCATTTTGGTTACGTCATGTATTGTGACGTCATCACTTGACTATTGTTCTTGCACTCTGTGACCTCACCATGGCCATTGTCTACTGATTATGTCACAATACTATATCTGAGTACAAAAAGAGGTCAATGAGGCAAAAGTGCCACCATGGCTGCTCTGTGAAAAGAGTGCATTGTACATTGGAACATCGCCTTAAGACCACCTCACTATTAAGACCACCTAATAATAATTCCAACAAATGGGCCCTATTAAGACAACCTCACGATAATGACAACGAAATTACACCCAAAGGAAGTCATAATACCTCTACCATATGTGATCAGTTACCATAAGCAGAAATCATGAAATGTTCATACTTCGTTAATTTAAGATTTATGTTTAGTTCAAATTTGAATGCACAAAGTTTGGACATTTGTCATCATTGGTCATTTCAAATTTGTCAAGCGTTTTTTTGCAATTATCTTAATTTTTTCTCATTTTCTGATTGATTGCTCAAGGAAAAGTGTTAAATTGCTTACAACAACAAAATTTAAAAAAAGAATTGAAACATTGCAAATCCTTTCTGCATCAAAAAGCTAATGTATTTGTGTGAAAAACAAACTTGTGAACTTCCATGATTGCCTATCAGTGTTGCTTCTAAGGCAAATCTTCTTCTAATCCATAACTTTCTATTTTCTTTTTAACCTTGCTGACGGAGAAACAAGCACGAAGGACAAGCAAAACCTACTTTAGTGACTTGTTTCTAACACAAACAGCAGCACTCAGTCTTTTGAGAATTATGACAAATGGAGTGCAGCAAAAACTTTGCCCCAGGCTAATGTCAGGCGAAACCGCAGTCCTAAGATAAGTTGGCAATATGTCAATTAAAACGAGCTTGTCATGTGATTAATCGCAGCCAATGAGAGGGTCTGAACGACATCCCAAAGGAGGCATAGAATGGGTCCGCAAGTCGTAGAATGGACTCAAGAGATGTATACACTCATTGCGAAGCGCTGCGGCACATCATGGGCCACTGCGGCCCACCGCTGGCACTAAGACTGCCATGTTAGGTCAGCTATTTGGCCCACTCAAGGGCCCTCCCCTTAGAGTTAGCCTAAGGCAAGAACAAACCTTTTTATTGGCCCCGGGTTGACAGGCGGCCATGCCCTTCCTTTAGATCCTTTTATCCCTCCCTTCAAATGTTGTCCGTCCGTCTCGTACTCCGTCGCTCAGCAAACATTCACTTCCCTCATTTCAGCGAATATTATTCTAACTATCTTCTGATTGCATGTCTATCACTTTCCTTCAAGAGCATCATGTTTGTTATAATCCATCTAAGAACTGCTTGTCACTAATGTGGGACACCGGATTTCAATCTTATTCAGTCTGTTGATTTTTT